>CM069457.1:65586646-66134720 GCA_035610835.1 Ophiura sarsii | reverse complement strand
TCAAAACAAATGATTGTAAGATGTATTTAAAACCTCTTAATGTTTTCACTGTTTTCAAATCTTGATCAATATTACCACTAACTTCAAGGATATTCATTTAACGTAAGCTAAGTAGAATGGTGATTTAGATTTTTTGTTGATTTCGATATGGATCTACATCAAAATTAAACAACTATCAAATTCATGAATGTTGCATGAAATTGTTGAACAAAATTGAGGGCTTCCTTCTAGGAGGATCTCCCAAGGCCCATTTAATCTTCATTATTAATATTATTTATGTAAACATAATAAACCGCCCAATATCATATTCGTATATTTACCGTTGTGTATTCTCATAGGTTGAGAAAGTCAAGATCAAACAATAAGGGAAATTCTGACACAAATACTGCAACAACTGTAACCATTGCGATGGCTACGACGATTGATGGCGCTATTCATGACACGCAAAGTATCCCTGAAAGTATCGAACCGCGTTATGAAAACCAGGGACATACCCATACACCAATCTCTTTGTGTCAGGAAATCGATGAAGAGGGCGTGTAATGAAAATCCTGCGCCTAAATCAGCTGGTGCGTATGAAGATCTGAACAAGATAACATGACAGAAAACTGCGAGTATCAAACTCTGAATGATACATCCGTCAAGAAGAAAACTGACGAGATACCATCTAATCCTATTCGTAGCCATATTCCGTCTACATGCAAAAGCAACCGACGACGAAGGCGTGTATGAAAATCCTGAACCTGAATCAGCCGGTGCGTATGAGGATCTGAACAAGAAAACTATGACAGAAAACTGCGAGTATCAAACTCTTGGAGATACCGCTGTCAAACCAGTGATGACAGCTCACCACCATCGTATGCAAATATAAAGCCGTCGCAACCGTAGATAGAGTAGACGAGGCGTAGAAAGTATGCAAAATCAAGAATCCACAGAATTATTGAACCAAGGTGTAAAGAAAAACCGAATAGATTTCGTGACATACATGCACAGAATAGTAGTTTACGATACTGTTTTAAATACTTGGAATATTCAACTCAATTGACGGAATCGCCAAATTCAGTGCAATATAACCTAAAACAGTCTTGGCTTAGTGGATAGACATAACATACCCTGGGGTCGTCCTATACAAAAAAGAAAGATATACTTAATTTGGGAGTCTTAGTTACTAAAATCGGTATCGTATGTTTCGTAATGTAAGTATCCATTAAAGGGGCACGGAGATATTGGCGATAATAATGAATTAAAATTAAATTAAAAGTTTCAATAGATATGGTATAATAAAAAGATTAAAAAACGTAATATTTCAGGGAAAAGGGTTGAAATGATGGCGCTAGATAGACATTCTAGTGAAGTCATATGTGCCGAATTCATCAGTTCGATGTGATCTACATCGAAATTAACAAATTGTGAAATAATAAGTTATTACATGATATACTGCGAGTTAAGGTCAACTGTTTCAGATGGTAGTTAGTATATGCCTAAGTATTACTTTGGTGCAAAAAACTGATGTATTACATGATTGGCAAATGTTGTTCATAATAAGATTTTCGACCCAAACTTGAACTATAACTCCATTGCAAGAAACACTTATGGTGGAATGGTAAAATAATGGTTGGGAATCAATCTGTAAGATATAAGCATTGGTAGTTAAAGGTGTAAATTTTATAAATGATTTATTGAAAAGTGATGGTATCTGTCTATCATTCACTGAATTCTTTAACAAATATAATGTATGTGCAAATATAATTGAGTATTACGGTATTGTAAACCCAATCAAAAGTAATGGCCGTGTATTGGTATAGGTGGACCAACAGTTTTTTAACCTTTTAAATCAGTGGTTTATTAATCTGCTCTTAGGAGCGAGGAAAGGCTGTAAATCAATCTATAGACTGTTCTTAAAAGTATTAAGGCAAAGGAACTAAAAGTCACAATCACACAAAAGGATTGGCAACGAATATGTTACCGACCTATGGAAATTACAAGGATGCTAAACTCCATTGGTTCCAGTACAGAATACTAAATAACATACTGGGCACATACAGGCCGCTTTATAAAAGAAAATAAAAGACAGTGATCATTGTATGTAGTTTTTGCAACTCTAAACCGGAAACAATTTTCACCTTTGTTGCACGTTTCTGAAAGAATCCAACTATAAACTAGCCACACCTCTAAGAAATATCGATATAACGCCACAAATGGTTATTTTAGGCACCCGGAATCATTGGAATCTCTTGATCTTGTATTGTTGTTAGCCAAATTCCACATATACGGCCGAGAGTACAAAAAAAACCAGATTTAATAGTTTTTAGTATGAAGTAAGTACTTTTTTATCTTAACGTAAAAGAAGAATATCATTCTGTATTTTGGATTGGACCTTTTCTAAATCTCATCATTTACATTTGTAATAATGAATTTCTGTAACCATTATATTTATCTAAACTGTAAAATCTTTCTGCATTGTGCTTATTTTTTTACATAACATAATAGGTAATCATAGATCTTTTCCTGACCAAAACCGGACGCAGTTTCGTTTTTGCTGACCAGAAACTTTCTCATAACATTAGGGTTTGTTTCTCATGTCAATGTTTACATTATGATCACGTAGTGATTTCTCTAGGCTGGTCAGTAATGATGAATTGCTACCACATGTCCGAAAGAAACATCAGACGGATTTCTGCTGTGATGAGAATGTTGAGAAAGCTAGGCATCAGTTAAAAAAGCGCATAACCGACATCATCATCGGTACTCGTTTCGTCCTAATTGGACATTGCGTGCTCCACCAGCTCAATCCCCCCCCCCCCCCCCCCCCCCCCCCCCCCCCCCCATATCACTAGCCAACTTTAATCATATTGCATAAATCAGTGTTCATAATGAAAATGTTTTTTAGATCTTTCTTAATTATTGACCACCAAGAAGTCGGAGGCCGTCCTGGGTCCCTAAGTGCTGGTTTAAGATACTCTGATAAGGCTTTCCGAGCTGGAGTGTCAGCATTCAATCGGAGTAGATGACCTAGGAATCGTAGTCTACGTCTTTTATGATTTTAATCCAGGGCTGTGTCTCTGTTCTTCCGTATAAGTCTGAGTTCTTTATTTTGTCCAGTTTCGTCACATTCATAAGTTGTCTTAAAACATTCGCTGTGTAACATCCACTTTATTTTCCATTTTTGTAGTCATTGTCCATAGTTCTGAATTATAGAGAAACATTATGCTGACAAAAGCATTGAATCTTTTGATTTTGTTCTCAAGACTTGAGTTTTTGTTTGTCAGGAATCTCTTGATCTTATTAAAGCATCAACGCAAGACCTTTTCTTCTTGTGATGTCATGTTCAGTGTCTAGCCGAGAACCTAAGTATTTACAGGTTTTCCAATCCGTAGGACCATTTTTTCTGATGAGATACTCTAGTGTTTTGGAGTGATTAACTCCTAGACTTCCTGATTGCTACCCATCCAGTATCGTCAGCATATTGTTGAGCATGATGGTAGGGCTCTTTGTCATTCTGTCTGCTGTATGTATGATCTTCAGATATTGGAGGAGTACGATAAAGCTGCCTGAGAAACATGTATTTCTTCTTCCATCTTCTTTGATGTTCTTCGTATCATGATTATTGCAAGGATTTTACGTAGAACTGATAGTAAGATTACGGGTCTGCAGTTACCGGGTGGTCCTTTTGGCTTTCCTGGTTTTGGAAGTGGAACAAGCCAGTGAAAGTTAAGCATACCTTTTTTATCTCTTCGGATACTGTCCTGTTTTGGCAATAGAGTTCAGTATTATTTGAGCGATGCACTCATAAATCATTTCATCACCATACTTGATTAGTTCCGCTTTAATTTGATCACATCTTGCGCTTTTGTTGTTTTTCATGGATTTTACTGCTTTCTTCACTTCTAAAGATGTAAAAGGTTGGGTTGTATGTGTGGTATTGGTCTGGCTTTTTCGCTGTGGAAAACCTAGACGGTAAAAATCAATTTTACCGGCTATGGGAAAACTCTTTAAAGTGATCAGTCAATATTTCAGCACAATCTTGCGAGTTTGTAGTTTTTCCATTTTTTACCATCAAGTATTAATTTCTGTTTAGGTTTATACGATTGAATAATTCTTGAAGCTGCATGCATTCTATTCGAGTCATCATTGATGTTTTCAATTTCAGCTACTCTTTGATCAATTTTTCTGCAGTCTTCTCGCTCCAGTTCTTTATGTATTTCTTTCAAGATTTTGTTTCTTTCTTTCCTGGTCTCTTTAATCTTGGTTGTGACCAACATATCCGACATATCACAGTGATCACTCTTGATGAAGCATATGAAGCTGCAAACAAGCGAAACCTAGAAGTGAAACTTAATGAATACGAGGAAGCTAACAACAACAGCAACACAAAATGGCTTGGGACATCATTTATGAGATCAGTGGTAGGAAGAGGTCAAGAAGTAATATACTAAAGGGAGCCACTAAAGAGGAAAGATTGCAAAGTTGGCACGACCATTTTCAACAGCTTCTTGGTAATCTCAGGTAGTAACTGATTAAGTCAGTACAACTATGGTCGTGCCCCCCCCCCCCCCCCCCCCCCCCCCCCCCCCAGTTTCCAAAAGCTGAGTACGCCACTGAGTGAGCCAGATTCTTACACTCCGCAGAATAATTGAAGGGATACATGACAAAAACATCCCAGCAATAATGACATTCATAGACTTCAAGAAAGCATTCGAAACGATCCATAGAGGCAAGATGATCAACATTTTTAAAGCATATGGAATCTCAAATATCATAGTCAACATGGTCAATGCTATCGAGGATACTTACCACAACACAATGGCCAAAGTGACACTTCCTGATGAATTTAATATAATTGGCAGGCGTTCTCCAAGGTGATACTCTTGCTCC
This sequence comes from Ophiura sarsii, assembly GCA_035610835.1. Lineage (NCBI taxonomy): Eukaryota > Metazoa > Echinodermata > Ophiuroidea > Amphilepidida > Ophiuridae > Ophiura > Ophiura sarsii. The sequence continues at coordinate 66,129,845 of CM069457.1, read as the reverse complement.
GTATCTCTATCATAATAGTGCTAGATTACTGCATGCGAACTACCATAGAAGGCAGAGAGGAAGTCAACCCCAGGCGTAGCGCAGAGTTGGACCACTGATGATAACATATTTGGATTTCGCTTATGACATAGCACTAGTATTTGTATTGCTTTTTATCATGTTCTCTGTTGTCTGTAGCGCAGTGAGCGGCTTTCTTTGTCGGATGCTTGCGCTTTTTATAAGTTTCCATTATTAGTATTAGTATTATTATTATTAGTGTCTGACACTGCGGCCAGTCGCAGAAACTGCTAAAAAGAGTAGAAAAGGCAGCTCTACTTGGCCTCCACATAAACGCCAAGAAAACGAAATACATGGCGTTTAACCAACAGGATCATTAAAAACTACCGAAGGAACCAGTCTGGATTAGTCAATTACTTCAAATATCTGGGATCCTGGACATCGAGCAGCTTGCAAGAAATCAAAACAAGGAAGGCACTACAGTGGCGTAGCTCAGGGGGGGGGGGGGGGGGGGGGGGTGGGGGGGGGGGGGGGGGGGGGGGGGGGGGGGGGGCATGTAGTTGACCAAGGGATATACTAGATTTTACTATTGTACGATCAGAAGGCATTCAATATCATGATATCACAAATTGAATATCTATAGCCATAATGATAGTAAAAGTAGGTGAGGGAGGGCAGTGTTCGCCCCATTTTCATTTGAAATGGCCTAGAGACGTCAATTTTAAATATTGAATGGACCTATTGACATTACATCAAGTATTGATATCTTGGCTACATACGACCACAATTTCAGTACCCTAGGCCTTACTGTAAAGGAATGAGTAAAGGATAAAGACAGGTGTCAAAATGGTGAACTTGCCCGACCCCGGGCAGTTCGTCCATAGGCCGGGGCGAGTTCGACATGATCTCATAATTAGGCTTCATAAAGTAGTATGTATAATATAGATATACACATTTGTTATGCAATGTGATTTCTTTCAACATAACATTTAGAGAGTCCATAATTTAAGGGTGGGGTCATTTTTACGGAATATACTCGTTTAGAATTTTAACATTATAATAATTACAACCTTCAAAAATAGTATCTTCTAATTTTAGTGCTACTCCATTCCAGATAGCTATTTTTATAATTACAAATAGGCTACAAGAGGTGAATTACAATTTTGAAATTATACAAAATCTTTATCATGTAATCCCCATTGGCGAACATGCCCATCGTGAAAAGGCGAATGTGCCCCATAGCACAATGAGTACATTGACCCGATAACCACGCTTGTTCACAAACAATGACGCGTTTATAACTGCATCAAATCCATACTCTATCCAATACCTACCTAATGATGATTTACATTAAAATCTTTTGTACGAATATAGTTAAAAAAATCGATATAAAAAATGGAAGAAAATCCACTTTTGTGATGTAAAACTGGTTTTTTGATAATAATTTGACAAACACTATACGTAGATTAGCCATGTTACCATGGGAAGATCGCAACAAACAGCTGAGCATATTGTGTGTTCGTCAAATTCAACCAGTGGCCGCAATGATGAGAATCACGTGGTGGCGAACCTGCCCGTAGGGTGTATACTCCGTGTACCATCTCCTGATACTGTTACCATAGCTATAATGGTCCATAGTGTGTTGCTATCTACCACTGATAGCATCATACCTACCCCTGACAGCACCGTACATAAAAAAGTATGTCCCCCCCCCCCCCCCTAAATTTTGATCACGTTTGTTTGCATAACTCTACACATAATTAGACGTTTTGAGATATTGAAACATTTATGAAAAGCAAAAACCATAGAAAGTTTCTCCATTTCAATATCATTATTACTTTTCCCAAAATAATCACATTTCACAAAATAAAAAATTACTTAACCTAGTGTTAATAAATTTCCCTTTGCTACTTGCGTAAAGATCGATTTTTTCGCGTGCGCTCGAGCGTTTTGGGCTCTTTGTTGACTAGCCAATGAGTGCTCTTGTGGGCGTTTTTTGTTTTCATCCATTCTTTGTCTGTGAGTTGCTTTTTCCATCTCGTTTTTTTGATCATTCGCTCCGTGGGTCTGATGAGAGAACATGTTCTAGCCAGCTCAGCAAATATAAATTTTCGTGTATTTACAAGTAGGCTACAACGCAATAAATCATGCCAGCGAAACGCGGTCGTGGTCGGGGTCGAGGAACCAAACGATCAGCGGCGGCTGCAAATTTACAGCCCCAGCTTGCCTCTCGTGAGACTAGATCCCAAAGGCAGGCGATGGAGAATCTGACTCGTCAAGTTGATAGTGGTGGAGCCGTAAATAATGCTTCAAGTTCAACGAGAGCTTCAAACTCCCGTCCGATTTCTAACAATAACAATAGATCGGCGGCAACCAACGCATCGGCCGTCAGTAACAACATCGCTTTATCCGGTTCGTCGGCAAGCACGGGTAGCATTGCTACGAGTGGGCGTAGTCTTGGTAACGCCGTTTCGTCGAATTCATCAATTCATCCATCAAGTTCAGGCCCATCAAGTCAACTGGTGCCCAATCGGCCTGTTAATGTTGCAGAAATTTCAGTTAATAGTGTTGGTATTGCACGTAGCGGTTCAGTCGCTCAAAACCTGGGACAAAACCAAGAAAATCATGTGTTTCAAGCCATCGCATCGTCGTCGGGCAACTCTCAGCAGGTTTTTCCCGGTCCCGTTCATCAGCAGGTAGCGTCATCATCAGCAAGTTCATCGAACTTTATCGTCAGTGGCGTTCCTAGCAACGGCAGCAGTGGTCGTAGTGAAGGGACAATTCCCGGTTTTCGCCAGGATTCAGCAGTTTCGGGTAGCCAGAACTTTCAGCAAGCTCCACCCGTCGTACCAGACGCTATGAACTTGATTTCCGGCAACTACGTAAATCAGCAGCAAAGTATTCGTCCAACGAATCCGGTTTCTGTGCCCGTGTCAATTTCTTCGCTTGGGCCGATTTCCCGCGCTCAGATTCAATCCAGCCGTCCATCAACGCCGCCATCTTGTTTTCAGCAAATACCCAGATGTGGGATCGCAAATTCGGCAGCTGTGCAGAATTTAGAACATTTGCGTGCGTCAGGAAGTGGAAATGTGCCAGTTGTTGGTAATGCGGCGGCGGTGGGTTTTCCTCAAAATGCGGCGGTCGGTGTTGGTGAGAACTCTTATCCTTTAAGTGTATTTCCCAATGTTGGGTTACCTATGTATAATAATCCAATTCCAAGTCCTCTCGTGTCTGTTTGCGATCACTTAGGATCTCATTTATCACAAGCTATTATTGTCAAAATAATCAATGGCGAGTATGTGGAATTTGGCAACCTGTTGGATAAGAATGATGCAGCAGGCTTTGATGATAGCAACGGGGGGATGACTTTATCTGTAAATGAATCGGGCCAATTTGTGTGGGGGGATAGCAAAGCAAAAAGGTCAATCTCGTCTATACATGCTTGGACAGACGCTTTTTTAATTTTTGCATCTGTGTATTTGGGGGGACACCCCTCCCGCGCTTATGAGTTAATGAAGTATGCCAGCTTAATTCGTACTGCAGCTGCGCAGTATGCAGGGTGGGGGTGGCGTTCATACGATATACAAAATCGCTTGAAGCAAATGCGCCAACCAAATAGGAAGTGGTCAATTTTGGATGGTGAGTTATGGACTCTGTACGTCCTATCGTGCGTTCCTCGTGGCCCTCGCTCCCAAGCGCTAGCGGGTGCAGGGGGGTCTCAAACGAAGAATTTTCGTCCGTCAGGGCAAGGAAAAAGCCAGCAGGGGGGTGGAAAGGGGGGCGCGGTGTGTTTTGACTTCAACGGCTCAGGGTGCTCAAGAAAAACCTGCAAGTTCGCGCATCGATGCTCCAAATGTCAAGGGCAAGGCCACGGTGCGCGATCCTGCAAAAAGCAATAGCTCCATTGTTTCAACCGTTTCTTCAAATGTTCCCGCAGTGCCAATTTACCAACATAAATTGATTATTAATCCTGTGTCGTGCAATCATGGCCCTCTTTGTCTTCAGTGCAAATATTCTTCTCCAATTATTGTAACAGCCTTAAAACCTTGGTTGTTGCGCTACCCAGACAAAACGTCGTCTGATATTCTTTTGAATGGGTTTTCGCAAGGTTTTAGATTAGGTTATCAAGGTATTCGGGGGGCACGCGATTCTCCAAATTTAAAATCAGTCCGTCTTGATCCTACAGCCGCTCGTTTGAAATTGCAAAAGGAGATTAACCTTGGTCGCATCGTAGGTCCTTTTGGATCTCGGCCCTTACCTAAGCTTATCGTTTCCCCAATAGGTCTAATACCTAAGTCTGAACCAGGTGATTTTAAACTTATTCAACATCTTTCCTTCCCAGACGGTTTATCAGTGAATGACGGCATAGATCCGAATTTTTGCACTGTTAAATATGCAAGTTTTGATACCGCAGTTGATTTGGTAGCAAGTTTTGGTACTGGTGCGTTGATGGCAAAAGCCGATATCAAGTCCGCTTTTCGGTTATTACCCGTTCATCCTCTTGATTTTGAACTTTTGGGCATGAATGTGGGAGGTCAGTTCTTTGTTGATAAAGCTCTTCCGATGGGGGCATCTTGTTCTCCTGCTTTATTCGAACGTTTTTCAACTTTTTTAGAATGGGCTACAAAAAGTGTTTCCGGTTCAAATTCAATAACCCATTTCGCGGATGATTTTTTATTCGTAGGCGGTCAGGGCGACACGAGACTGGGGTGCGGGAGGTTAGTTGGTTGTTTTGAACAGTTATGCCGCAGTTTAGGTGTTCCCTTAGCCTTAGAAAAATCTGTCGGTCCCACTTCTAAGCTAGTTTACCTGGGATTAGAAATTGACTCGGTTCGTCAGGTTATCACTGTGCCTGAGGAAAAAGTTTCTGCTATTATCATCAAAGTAGAAAAATGCCTTTCGGCCACGACTTTGTCTTTAAAAGAACTACAGTCGGTAATTGGTTCTTTGTCTTTCATATGCAAAGCGGTATCTCCCGGTAGGGCTTTTCTCCGTAGACTGATTGATTTGACTTGTGGTACCAGAAAACATTGGCATCGAATTAAATAACTACTGGTGCTAAGGCGGATTTAAGAATGTGGATTGTATTTTTGAAGAATTTTAACGGTGTTTCGATAATTTCGGATCAGTCATGGCTGGGGGAAGAGGATGCCGAATTTTTCACTGATGCCAGCGGTAGCTTGGGTTTTGCAGGATTTTACAGTGGGAAATGGTTTCAGGGTCGCTGGCCGGACGGCGTCGGGAAGAAGCGTTCCATAGCTTGGTTGGAATTTTTTCCGGTTGTGTCAGCCGTAGCCTTGTGGGTCATTTGCTGAAGGGTAAGCGCATTATTTTGAGGTCAGACAATGAGGCGGTGGTGTCTATTTTAAATAAGCAAACTTCTAGGTGTCCGACTATAATGAGTCTTGTTCGGTTTTTGGTTCTGCAGTGTTTAAAACATAACATCCTTTTTAGCGCTCGCCATATTCCTGGTAAATCTAACGTAATCGCTGATGCTCTCTCACGTTTTCAGATGGTGCGATTTCGTGCGGCAGCACCTATGGCGGATCAGTTGGCGACACCTGTCCCAGATTTTCTGTGGCATCTCTAGAGTTGGAAGCTAAACGTTTGTTGGGGGCCTCGTTGGCGCAAGGAACACAGGTGACTTACAAAAGTTGTGTTAACAGTTTTATTGATTTTAGAGTGAAATTCAAAATGGCGCCTTCATGGCCCATTTCCCATCATATTGTCACATCTTATATTGCCCACATGTCTTTGGAAAGATTTGCTTCTTCCACCATTTCCACTCACATCGCTGCCCTGTCGTTTGTCCACAAGATTAATTTATGGATAGATCCTACTGCAAGTTTTGTGGTGAAAAAATTGCTGGAGGGTTGCAGGCGCCAGTGTAGTCAGTCTGATGGCAGACTCCCGATCACTTATAGTTTGCTTTGTCGTCTAGTTTCGTTGCTACCCGCAATTTGCAGTTCAAATTTTGAACTGTTATTATTCAGAGCGGCCTATCTTCTAGCATTTTTCGGTTTTTTACGGGTAGGCGAGTTCGCAAATTTAAGCAAGTCCGCGGATTCATCGCGGCTAATTTCTGTATCAGATGTTTCCTTCAAGAGCGAGGGAATGGAAGTTGTTATAAGATATTCAAAAACCGATCAGAGGGGTAATTCGGTTACTCTGTTTTTCCAACGTTTTCAGAATCCGTCATTCTGTCCAGTAGCGGCGCTTTCCGACTATTTAAATGCTAGGGGTGCTCACGACGGTCCTCTTTTCGTCCATTTTAATAATGAACCTCTGACTCGTTATCAATTCTCTCAAATCTTGAAGCAAAGTATTCAGGCTTTGGGCCTTTCTCCGGCTAATTTTAGCCCCCATAGCTTCAGAATTGGAGCCGCTACGTCGGCTGCAATGTGCGGTTTGTCAGGGAATGAAATCCAGGCTTTAGGTAGATGGAAGTCGGCAGCTTTTAAATTATATGTCAGACCCGGCCATTTGGATTCAATTTTTTAGTACTGAGGTGTCTTAAGGGGGCTGTGCACCTTCAGGTACAGCCTCCGTAAAACTGCCGTAGCTTCGTCATTATTCATACAATCCATATAAAAGTATACATTTTCTTGAAGTAAAGGGTTCAATAAATCTAACCATGAACATGATTTTTTTCGAAAATTGAGCTTTTTGGTAAAAATGATAAAAAACACGTATTTTAGGTTTTGTCAAGATAACTAAAAATATATTTTGTCGAAAGTTATCGTTCTAGATGTATTGTAATCTTAACAAAATTATCTAGGAATCGTTTTTTTTGTTTGTTGATTTTGGACATACTTTATGATTTATTGACCAAATAAGGCATAAAAGTCAACATTCTGAATTAAAAAACCCGTCCATTTCCACAAAAAGACCCCTAAATTTTGAACTAGGCAAATTATAATTAAACAAAAAAAACGATTCCTAGCGATGATCATGCTCTTTCCATAAAGCCTACTTGCGTTTCATCAGATGCCGTATTTATCGACTTATTGTTTCCATAAAATTGCACATTTTACTCAAAAATGAACATAAAGAAATCAACCGATGAAGGTGAAAATGTGACAATACCGCCGTTTGATCATGGTTTACGGGAAAATACACCAATTTCAAATCCTGTTCTTTATATATTATGAGAAGCATATGAATCCCCAACTTCGTGCAAAGTTTGATTACAAACCGTTATTTTCTTGGTATCAAAATAACCTCAAACGTGTGTTAAAAACCCACCTTTGTCATGATGCAGAGTGTGAAAAAGAAGCCATACCTTTTCATGCGCATTCGAAGTGCGTCTACAATTTCCAGGAAGCGTAACGCATGAAAACGCGTGCGTTAATTGCTAACGAGCGCGAACGCGCATGGAATGTTTTGAGTTGGCAAATTAAATGGTGAAGCGTGCGCGTTAAACCGGTTGACAAATATTACACGCTCGTGTATTAATTTCTGTACGCAACCTCGCGGCTAATCATCAAAGTTTATCATTAAGGCCCAGTGCAGTTTGCAAGTCTTCATCAATGTGATCATTTTCAAATGCACCGTGACGCATATAGTGAGTTCTGGGTGTAAAAATCAGCCCTTCCTGTAGATTTAGTATAAACTTAGTAAAGGTGAGAAAATTGGAAAAATAAGAGAGAAAGCGAGAAATGGTGATGAAGATTTAATTATGACGTCGTTTGGTCGCAGCTGTCTGATAAATTTGTTCTTCTTCTTCTACTTCAGGGACGGAATCAGGTAAGCTTCTAATCAAAGTCACGTCACGAATTCCGATTTTATCAAAGTAAAAAGCCAAAAATTGCACTGAACTTGACCCTCGATATGCCAGCGCAACTGAAAAAAGGGAATTAGGTTTAGGTATAACACTTATTACTCAATGTTCAATGAAGCAGGATAATAAAGTTAAAGGTTTGTAAAATGACTATGAACATAATATGAACCGGTATTAAACAGTAGAGTGTCCCCCGGTCCCTTTTATTTTCTGTAAATACACTAGGTTGAAGGGGGCGAGGGTTTTTGAAATACAGTGCAGGACTTATAGTGGGTTGGAAGGATCGAGGCCCCCCCCCCCCCCCCCCCCCCAATTTGGCGGTGGGTTTTTAAGGACGACACGTCTCGAGCACCGCCCCTCCCCGTTTTCAAATTTCGGACTCATCGGCGGTAATTCAGCCTGGTATAAGGTAAAGTCCACCGGGAAAATACCATTTGCCTTAAGCATTTTGGTTGGATCTCTTTAAAATTAGTTTTCCATCTACTGAAGATAACAATGATAACGGTCAAAACACTGCCATTATTAACAATTATATATAGTACTATAGTAGTAGTAGGCCTATTATTTATTAGCTATCCCTATAAATTGCCTTGTCACCTACGTAGATTGAAGCATACTTTTTTCATTGGGAGAAAGGCAAACAAGTACAAGGATATCAAAGGTGCAACTATGCACTATTTAATTAATTAGGCCTATTGTTTACATCTCATGCTCATAACATCGTTACCATATTATTTTTAATTTTATTTTGGGGGGAGGGGGGGGGGGGGTCCGACGGACAGCAGTATAGACCATCCTCTCCCACCATAACCCACCCTTTCCCATTTGCTTTCAGTTTAAAACATTCAGACGTTTTATTGATTCAAAAATATGAATGAGGAGCCATTTTTAGCGATCGAAATGGGAAGACCTTTGTTCAGCATGTTCAGTCAGAATTTCAATCGGTTTGTTCCCGAATTTATATATATATTATTATTCAATTTAACCATGAAATATTAGGAAGATGCATAGAAGAAACATGACTTGATTGACCTGGTAATATCTTGGAACTTATTTTGTTTGATATTATGATTATGGCATACCAAACCGTATAGGCCTAACACCCAAACGCAAACTGAAATAAATTAAGCTTAATAATGGATATTATATAAAAATACAGGAGATGATGTCCAGCCCTACCCTTCCCTATATATACCCCCACGACCCCCCCCCCCCCCCCTTGTTTTAGATTGCCGCGTGTGCACATTTACAAAGTTAGACTATATATAATATAAACCATGATAACATCGGCGTGCCCGACTATGCTTCTCCGATCATACACTCGCCCATACTAATTAATATGTAGCCTATGTCAAATGACACTTATAATTTATATTATGTTTGATATAAAATGACAAATTAGTACATCGAGTTGAACTAATTGAGAACATAGCTAACAAAACAACGATAAAAAGTAATAGGGATACCATAATTAGTGATGACAATAATTAAATAAACAGGTCTTGGATGGACGGGCGAGTGGGACAGACATGGACAATATCGAAAGGAAACAAAAAGACAACATAACACCTTCGGATAAAACTCCAGTGTGAGTCTTTTTGATACTTCTCTTGATGTGTCATGGATTAAAAATCTTTCTCTGTCCTTTATTTTTGTATTTTTTCTTACTCTCTTTCCAAACTCCTTGACACTAACTCTTGCCCAAAGCCTTGTTTTATTTATTACTTGCTTCAGCCACACCCCGGCAAAAATGATGGTTTGATAAAAGTCGAGCCCCGATGCGTAAACAACGCGTGTGACCAAGCCCTCAAAACGCGCCAAAAACGTAGCGGTTAACGCAGCACGCATTGGCGGCATTCTAAACAACAGCGTCGCGTATTAAGCGAACAGGCGCGTGCTAATTTGCGTGAAAACGGGATACGCGGCGCATGGGAATTTCGCTGATCCCCTGCGGGCAGACTTTTCCATTCCACTTTGTAGATGATCAGACTAAGGGATTTAAATCCTTCTAAATAGGCTTTTGGGATTTCGAAATTGAAAATTTCTTATCATGTACTGATAGATAACACTATGAAGTTTTGAAAAATGAAGAAAAGTGAAATTAGTGAAAAATACAAAATTGAGAGTGCACAGCCGCCTTAATATTAATTGATGTTTCAGCTCGTGCCACATTTTCCCCTTTATTCATTTATCTTGTCATATACAGATAATTTGCGTACTCTGATAATTGGCGACAGCCTGGTGGGACGCGTTTCTTCCAGAAGGTTACAGCTGAGGGGAGGTGGGCATGTAACTTGGCAAGGTTGCGGCGGCCTAAGACTGGGGGGGTTACGTGAAAGGTTGTCCAAATTGCTAAATAGGCGGAGGTATCCGACTACCATAGTTGTACATGTTGGCTCAAATGATCTCTTCAATGGTAATACAATTACTGAATTACGGTCTCAGGTAGAGGAAATTCTGTCCGCTCTTAGCAATTTGTACCCCAATTCTCGGATTATCTGGTCGGATATTCTGCCCAGACTCTATTACCTTCATGCTCGCAATCAGAAAGCCGGTAAGAAATGTTTGTCCAATATAAACTATTTCGCACATTGTATATGCCATAGTCGGCCCAACACATGCTTTATCCGGCACCCGGCTTTCAAGCCCAGTAATCGTTCTCTGTATTTGTACGATACAGTGCATCTATCAGAGAAAGGTAAGGACATTCTGATATCTGATTGGGAAAACGCATTAGTATACTTCAACTCTCATCCCGGTATGAAAGGTTTTCCGCCACAATCTTCCTAATCCTTTTCAAGAAAAAAGGGGGGGGGATGGGGCAAGTGTTCCCATTTTCCGGCGTTCAAATGAAAAAACTTGTGTGGCAGTTTTGTTTTTTCTTTCATTGTAAAGAAGTACTTTACAATCATTTTAAAATGTAACGATTGATATGCATTGTTTATTCAACAAGTAGTTGTACAAAATGTTATGCAAATTGTGCGTTTTCACACAAAGGAGTAAAAATTTCAAGTGCATGTTAAAATTTTAATGTTTAATAATATAATTAAATCTGTCTTCAGCCCTTAATGCACCTCGATTAAGGATCGGTCGGGAAATATCTCATCCCCTTCCGCGACGTAGGTCAGATTCGTATTAATTACCGCAAATTATATATTATCATTTGAATTTAACCCATATGACTTCATTTCAAGTGTATGTTAAAATGAAGCGGCAGCGTGCCTCAAATTTAAAAATTTGAATGTAAGGGCGACAATTGCATGTCTACCCTTTTAAACTGAATATAATTCGTGGTTCTGCCTCAATAATGCAATGCTCGTTGTGACTATTTCAATTCAATTCAGGTTTGCCTATCCCCATGTTGAATATAGACCGGATAGGCATAGTGGTATGTGTTATAAATTATAATATAATTAAATCTGTCTTCAGCCCTTAATGCACCTCGATTAAGGATCGGTCGGGAAATATCTCATCCCCTTCCGCGACGTAGGTCAGAGATTCGTATTAATTACTGCAAATTATATTTTATCGTTTGAATTGTTTTGGCGTATATAGTCAGTGGAAAATAAATGGCAGACTTGCCTCTCATCATCACGGTGGCATCCGCAAATTTTGGTTTGGTCAGTGTTATACTTTCTGAGCGTCAAGTGGCAAATGATGTTTTCAAAAAAAGTGGCATTTTTTAAGATTCTATACGAGTTTGTGTGCATAAATTCACACACAATTAAGCGTTTTGAAAAATTGAAATATTTATGAAACGGAAAAACTCTTGGCTACCTACACAAAGTTTCCCCTTTTCAATACCATGTTTACTTTTCCCACAACAGTCACATTTCCCCAAAATGATGTTTTCCGAAAAGATACAGGGAAGTTATTGACGTGAATTGGCTAGTCATGAATGAAATAAAATTATTATTTTTGATTTCAAATAAGGACCAGCTAAAGAAAGAAAAGACTTTCTTTTAATTGAAAACAAAGACAATTCAAATTAATTTTAAACAGCACTGGAGACATTTTTGTAACTTTCTTGCATAAGATTTTGAAAAGTGCCACTTTTTCTGAAAACATCATTTTGAGGAAATGTGAATGGTTTGGAAGAAGTAAACATGCTATTGATGAACGTTTCAATTTTTCGAAAGGTACATTTGTTAGTGGAGTTATGCAAACAAACGCGATCAAATTTTAGGGGGGGGGGGACTTACTTTTTTTGACCCCTTTATATGACTCACTGTGTTGCTATCTACCCCTAATAGCACCATGTCTGTTACGTAGAGCTTGGCTCTAACGCTTGATTTAGTAATGTATTTCTAGTATGATTTGATATTACACTATCTGGCGCGATGGTCGCTAGATGGCGTTCATATAAACAGGTGCGTTAGGTTGTATAAGCGTGACTAATTTCTCCCGCGCTTTACGAAGGATTATTGTGATCGCGTTGTCAACAAAAATCATTCCCTTATGCGATGTCTTGGAGATAACTATATTTTGGTTGCTTCCTAAAAACCGACATCTTTATCAGGGTAAGCTTGCGGTCATTGTGAGCCTGGTATATTTTGTTTCATGGGGTAAGTTTGCGTGTTTGCAAACCCATCGAGTGGTCTAATGTGTGGCAATCAAGTTATTACGTGAAAGTTAGCATCATTAATTTCGTCGGCTATGGTATCAGCACCCCGTTGGATGGACGAGTCATACAGAATTTCGTCCAAGGTGAACAACTGAAAGTAGTGCCATCATGTCGACGAATGTCTGGAGACACGAGACATCACATTTGGGAATCTAACGTAAGTTTGTAAATAAGTGTAAATAAATATTGTATTATTTTTCTATAGACGTGTACGTGCTGACGTCCCTTAAAATACGTCTAAATTATATTTCACGATATTACATGTTCCCAATCCGTGTATTCAAGTTGACTACATTGAAGGTATAGAATGAAGTTATTCTTTGCAATTCAAATATCAAAATTTACATCCGTGAAAATTACGGAAATTTCATTAATTGTTTTCGTAGAAATTAAGAAAACAAAATGTCTGTATCCGTTGTTTTATTTCATGAGCAAGGAAGTTTTGGATAAAGAAACATATAACAAAATGAAACTCCTTTTTAATATATTTTGGAATAGAGCTGAAATGGGATAATAGTAGGTTTCTTTCCGCATGCAATTAATATGTCTTGAATGTAAATATATTTGTAAATACAATTTTATCCGAATGAAATAAATGTTGTGTAATAGGGTGAAATCATGACTTCTTGATATTGTGTGGCTTTATGCGAATTAGCATAACAATCATGATTTTTCCCGCCCAAAATTATATATGTTTATAACAATGTATTGTGTATGGAGTGAACTCATGAACTTGCTAATATTATGTGACGTTATGCGAATTAGCATTTGATCATGATTTCTCTCGCAAAATAAATATGGCTGGTGATTTATAAAAGTAAACTTTCATTTGTGTATGTTGTACCGATGTTGCGTGGTGGAAATAATACCCCAAGATTTCATGAGTACATCAGTTGAAATGTCAATTATAAATCTACTTTTGGACACGCCGTTTTAATACGGTATCAAAAGAATTGATGTGTGTTGAATTTGGTCTATTAATATATAGAAACAATTTTGACTTGTATCCGAAATGGATATAGCTTTATTTGCAAATACAAAATATTATTTGCAAGGTTTTGGTTTCAATTTATTGTTTCAGTGCGTTGGCTGTTATTGCTGTTACTGCTGTTACTGCTGTTACGGCTTGTTACTGTTTATGGAGGTTAATGGCTGCCGATATAATTAGCAGTTGTATCACCGATTATTAATGCATACCAAATGTGGGGTAATCCGATGAATCTGATGGTGTTGACATGGAAATCAACCAAGCATTAAAAAACCTTGGCTACGACCGTTGAATGATCATCAAGAATATATAACAACCGCTATATTGATTAAATGACAGATGTAATCCAATAATCCCTAATGATGTCGCAGATTAAGTAAGATAACATTAAATTCTGCTAAATGGGTAAGCACTGGTTATTATTACGTCATATATATCAATAACACTTTCAATTGTCTGGGACATAACAACACCATTGATTATTCGTCGAGGTTATTACATTCATGGGAAACCCATCTACAACAACAGATGAGGCATAATTGAAGTGACATTATAATTTGATTTGAACTTTGTGAATATTATTGTTTATGTGAATGAGACCTGTTGTATAGGTCATCCATATGTTAATGGATCTGAAGAAAGTCGGTGACGGAGATGATGAATTAAAATTATAGTTAAATATGGTAAATCTGATTTGTACGATGTGTTAATTGGCGTTCAAATGTATAGTACCTCACTTATGCGTAGTTAAGTTATTGAACTTGGGCGTTACACCAAAGGTCAGGCGTAACAATTGGGGGCTCGTCCGGGAACGTTTACGCATGCGCCAAAAACAATACGTGCTAATAAATCTTTGCATAATTAATGTTAAGGAGGTGCGGATGATTTAACGTCAATTTAACTTATATATTGCTTGTATACATCATATATATCTCACTGTTGTCTTAATATATTTGTTATCTTCAGATCTTCAGACGTTCGACTACATGGTTGGCACTACTTCGGATGGTCACCACATGTATATCACACAAGTCAAGATCAAGGTGAAGAACACCAAGATATAACAGCCAACGTAGAAGTGCTGGGGTGAGCATAGTAGTGTAATTGTTAAATTTTACGTATTTATAATAGTTGATTGCCACAGATTTATAGATACACTTTTCTTAATAATTTTCGCGAAAATTCCGCGGTAGTTCTTTATATATATTTTTTTATTTTACCCAAATTTAATTTCGTATTCATTCTCATCATGTCTGTAGAATATCTCAAAGAAATAGAAACTATATCTACCCTTGGTAAAGAAATCGGTCTCGAAGGTCGCGATTTGAAAGAATTTTTGGTTGAGGAAAGAAAGAAATTAAAAGAACAAAGGGATGCTGATCGTGATGCAAGAACAGCCGAGCGCGAACATGAAAAGGATCGCCAGGCTCATGAAAAAGAAATTAAAATTCATGAACTTGAAATTGAAAAAGAGCGCCTAGCTCAAGTAGCGCAGATGGAAAAAGAGCGTCAAACTCATGAATTGAATGTTGAAGAACAGCGCGCACAGCGTGAAGCGAATATGGAAGAGCAACGCGCACTGCGCGAGAAAGAGCGTAGAGCAGAGGAACAAATTAATGAAGAACATCGGTTAGGGCGCGAAAAAGAACTCTTGGAAACGCGTACAGAGCGCGAAAAAGAACTTTTGGAAACGCGTGCCGATCTTGAACAAAAGAAAAATGACACGCAATATCATCATGAAATTGAAATGGCTAACCTTACGCTCAAAAGTAATGAATTACAGAATCAGACTGCCATAAATGGCTCACATACTTCGGCAAATAGCAACAAGTATAGACCATTGAAACTTCCAAAATACGATGAAACTAAAGATGATATGGATGCATACATTAATAGGTTTGAAAGATATGCAGTAACAAGTCAATGGGAGCAAGAAATTTGGGCCTTGAATTTGAGTACTCTTTTGACTGGACAAGGACTACAGGTTTATGATGCACTTACTCCTAACGATGCCGATAACTATATCATATTGAAAAGAGCATTGTTAAGACGGTATAAACATACCGAAGTTGGGTTTCGTGAGAAATTCAAAAACTCTAAACCTGACCCAAATGAAAGTGCTGAACAATATACAACCCGAATTACCAGGTACCTTCACAGGTGGATTGAACTCGCGGATGTAGGTAACTCAATTGGAGCTTTGGTAGATTTGTTGGTCAGAGATCAATTTTTACATAGCTGCCCGAGAAACATGGCCACTCATATTTTGGAACAAGAACCAAAAGAAGCAAACAAAGTTGCGATAATCGCTGATCATTACATAAATGCACATGGTGGTTGGTTCGACAAGGTCAAAGTGAAAGAAAATAAATTTCAATCCCAACCGAAAACATCAGGTCAGAATACAGGTCAATATAAAAATACTGGCCAGCCCCAACGTACAAACCAATCTCAAGGTCAATCGAATAGGCCTAGTAATACAACTACTAACACTGGTAAGTTCAGTACAGGTACAGGTACCCGTGAACCAATCACATGCTTCATATGTGGAAGAAAAGGTCACAGGGCAAGGGATTGTTACCGTAAAGGGACATTAGCCCTTATATTGGATAGTGTAGAGGCACAACAATGCCCCATAGATGAAAATAGGCCTAATGATGAAAACACTCAAGAAAATCTTGAGGATAACTACAACTCACAGCAGCAAAGTGACATGCAAAATAATGATAGTGCTAGGCCTATCAACCAGTCTGTATATAATTCAAGTACAGAACAAGGTGATCAGTCGCATGGTAACGATGGTAACTCCAATAATAGTTATGCTTATCACAGTTTAAGATCTGACATAGGCCTAAACAGAAACACACAAGTACACCAAGGTATTAGTCATGGTAATCCTGATAATCATAATTATAGGCCTACAACAAACACTGGGCAACAGAGTAACGGAGGTTATGGATCAGGACATATATCCTTAGGCCTACTATGTTCTGGGATCGACCCATATAAGGTTGACATTAAATTACAACAAGGTCATTCCGAGGTAGAGTGTGGTTGCCAACGAGAATTCGTAGGTGCAGCATGTAAGCATTGGGATAATAAACGTATGCCATTGAGAGAGGGAACGATCAATGGTACCCCAGTCAAAGTATATCGTGATACAGGTTGTAGTGGTGTCGTTGTACGTAAAAATCTAGTAAAACCACATCAATATACAGGTGAACAACACACATGCTATTTAATCGATGGTACACAACGTCGATATCCAGTCGCCAAGATCGATATTACTTCTCCATATCTTTCGGGTAGCGTATACGCTTTAGTAATGGAAACGCCAATATGTGACTTGGTGGTCGGACAATATCCAGGTGCACGGGATCCAGCCGTAAAAGTAACATCAACTCAGAATACCGCAGTACAAGTTGATTTGGAAACAGAAGAGTTAGAAGAACAACATGTTGCCGCAGCTGTGGAGACCCGAGCTCAGAAAGCAGCACGTTCTAAACCTTTTAAACCATTAATCGTAACTCCATCAGATGAAGAAGTCACGCCACCGATACTCCGACAAGCACAGCAGGAAGATTACACCCTGAATAAGATAAGAGAACGTGTAGAGACAGGTAAACGGAAGGAATTTAAGAAAGGAACTATGGAAGCATTCACCATAGAAGACGGTATCATTTATCGAGAGTGCTATACACCTGAATCAGAATATATTGATGATGTCAAGCAAGTCATTGTGCCCAGTAAGTTTAGGAAACATGTTTTGAAGTTGGCTCATGAAGCTTTATTCGGTGGACACCAAGGAGTCCAAAAGACAACGGACAAGATATTATCAAATTTCTACTGGCCCGGAGTCGGAGCAGATGTATCAAGATACTGCTTATCCTGCGACATTTGTCAACGAACTATTCCCAAAGGCAGGGTGTCCAAAGTACCGCTGGGAAAGATGCCCTTAATAGAAGCACCATTCGATCGTATTGCCATAGATCTAGTTGGACCCATCAAGCCCGTAACAGAACGAGGACATCGTTATATCCTGGTTATGGTTGATTACGCTACTAGATACCCGGAAGCCGTTCCTTTGAAAACAATAGAGGCAGAGGTCATCGCAGAAGAGTTGGTAAACATCTACAGTAGACTAGGAGTCCCGCGAGAGGTATTGACTGATAATGGTTCACAATTTGTATCTGGAGTTATGAAGGAAATCAACAGGTTACTTTCAATACGAGGAATTACAACAACACCTTATCATGCAATGACCAATGGATTGTGCGAAAGATACAACGGTACACTAAAGACCATGCTGAAACGGATGTGTGAAGAACGACCGAAGGACTGGGATCGATACATTCCGCCACTTCTTTTTGCATACCGTGAAGTTCCTCAAGCTAGTACTGGCTTCTCACCGTTCGAACTGTTGTATGGACGTTCAATCCGCGGTCCAATGTCCATATTGAAAGAATTGTGGACAGGGCAATGCCAAGAAGTGGAAACCAAGAACGTGTACAAATATGTCATCGACTTACAGGATCGACTGGAGGAAACGTGTCAATTGGCGAGACAGGAATTAAGCAAAGTCCAGGTGAAACAAAGTATGCAATACAATAAGAAGGCCAGAGAAAGATCATTCGTATCGGGTGACGAGGTGTTACTACTACTACCCACCGATAGGAATAAACTCCTCATGCACTGGAAGGGACCCTTCATGGTACTTGAAAAAAAAACCGCTATGGATTACCGCATAGATCTAGGCCATAGGCAACAGATATTTCACGCCAACATGCTCAAAAAGTATCATCGAAGACCTAAAGACGATGTAGTGGTAGCAGCTGCTGTATCTGTTCTGGAAGATGAGATCATGGATGAATATACCCAAGAAGATCAAATACTTCCGAATAATGAAGACCTATTACAACTTCCCAGACTTATAGCTAAAGAAACTGTGAATGACGTCCACATCAACCCGGAACTATATAATGATCAAACACGGCAAGTCACTCGCCTACTTAACAGCTACAGCGATGTCTTGACGGATGTTCCAGGACACACCAACTTATGTAAACATGAAATAAAAGTGACCGATGATAAACCGATCCGCTGCAGACCATATCCAATTCCTCACGCCATAAGAGATGAGCTGCAAAAAGACATAGAAAACATGCAAAAGTGGGATGTTGTATCCAAATGTAATAACAGCCCATATGCTTTTCCACTAGTATGTGTACGAAAACCCGATGGAACCCTTAGGAGCTGCGTTGATATGAGGAAACTTAACCAGATTACCGTCTTCGATGCCGAACCCATCCCAGACCAAGAAGAAATATTCTCACGATTATCTCAAGACAAATACTTCACGAAGATTGATCTTTCAAAAGGATACTGGCAAATACCAATGGACATAGGATCACGAAAGTATACTTCATTTACTACACCAAACGGGTTATACACTTTCAACATGATGCCCTTCGGACTTGTCAATGCAGGAGCTACTTTTAGTAGAATGATGCGAATATTATTAGCTGGAATGGACAATATACACAATTACATCGATGACGTACTTATACATACCACTACGTGGGAAGATCATCTACAAACATTATCCGAGTTTCTACATCGACTAAGAACTTCCCATCTAACCGCACGTCCTACCAAATGCTATATCGCTTATGATGAGGTAGAGTTCTTAGGACATATTGTTGGGAAAGGCCAATTGAGACCACGACCCAGCAAACTCGATGCAATCAAGGAGTTCAAGCGACCAGAAACAAAGACCCAAGTACGCTCGTTTCTGGGGCTGGCAGGATACTACCGCCGGTTCATCCCAGACTTTTCGACCATTGCAAGCAGCTTAACTGATAGCACTAAGAAGGGTGTCCCAAACAAGATAGTTTGGGGAGATGAAGAAGAAACTTCATTCCAGACGCTGAAATCCAAACTCACAAACTCACCTATTCTACACTTACCAGATTTGGCTAAGACCTTTATACTCAGAAGTGATGCTTCCAACGACGGTATCGGTGCTGTATTACTGCAAGAATATGATGGTGAATTATTCCCAACGGCATATGCGAGTAAGAAGATGAACAAACATCAAAAACATTACTCGGTCATGGAAAAGGAATGCTTGGCATTAATATGGGCAACTCAGAAATTCTCCACCTACTTATTTGGAAAGGAGTTTGTCATCCAAACCGACCATCAACCTTTGACATGTCTCCGAAAATCCAAAGTAGCAAATGGCAGGATAATGCGTTGGGCATTAGCACTACAACAATTTCGCTACCGAATAGAAGTCATCAAAGGCAAACATAATGTTGGAGCCGATTTCATGAGTAGAGCAGTACTTGATTAAAATGCTAAAACAAACATCAAAATAATAACAGGAATCCATCAAATCATATAAGTATTCATACGATAGATGAGCGGTCATACGTAAGCATACTGGGTAGAAATATTTTAAAATCATGGAAGCTGATTGTATATATATATTCATGGAAGCAGATTTTTTTATATTTTTTTTTGATAAATACAGTTCGTATATTTATCTTAAGTGGGGGGTTAATTGTTACGTAGAGCTTGGCTCTAACGCTTGATTTAGTAATGTATTTCTAGTATGATTTGATATTACACTATCTGGCGCGATGGTCGCTAGATGGCGTTCATATAAACAGGTGCGTTAGGTTGTATAAGCGTGACTAATTTCTCCCGCGCTTTACGAAGGATTATTGTGATCGCGTTGTCAACAAAAATCATTCCCTTATGCGATGTCTTGGAGATAACTATATTTTGGTTGCTTCCTAAAAACCGACATCTTTATCAGGGTAAGCTTGCGGTCATTGTGAGCCTGGTATATTTTGTTTCATGGGGTAAGTTTGCGTGTTTGCAAACCCATCGAGTGGTCTAATGTGTGGCAATCAAGTTATTACGTGAAAGTTAGCATCATTAATTTCGTCGGCTATGGTATCAGCACCCCGTTGGATGGACGAGTCATACAGAATTTCGTCCAAGGTGAACAACTGAAAGTAGTGCCATCATGTCGACGAATGTCTGGAGACACGAGACATCACATTTGGGAATCTAACGTAAGTTTGTAAATAAGTGTAAATAAATATTGTATTATTTTTCTATAGACGTGTACGTGCTGACGTCCCTTAAAATACGTCTAAATTATATTTCACGATATTACATGTTCCCAATCCGTGTATTCAAGTTGACTACATTGAAGGTATAGAATGAAGTTATTCTTTGCAATTCAAATATCAAAATTTACATCCGTGAAAATTACGGAAATTTCATTAATTGTTTTCGTAGAAATTAAGAAAACAAAATGTCTGTATCCGTTGTTTTATTTCATGAGCAAGGAAGTTTTGGATAAAGAAACATATAACAAAATGAAACTCCTTTTTAATATATTTTGGAATAGAGCTGAAATGGGATAATAGTAGGTTTCTTTCCGCATGCAATTAATATGTCTTGAATGTAAATATATTTGTAAATACAATTTTATCCGAATGAAATAAATGTTGTGTAATAGGGTGAAATCATGACTTCTTGATATTGTGTGGCTTTATGCGAATTAGCATAACAATCATGATTTTTCCCGCCCAAAATTATATATGTTTATAACAATGTATTGTGTATGGAGTGAACTCATGAACTTGCTAATATTATGTGACGTTATGCGAATTAGCATTTGATCATGATTTCTCTCGCAAAATAAATATGGCTGGTGATTTATAAAAGTAAACTTTCATTTGTGTATGTTGTACCGATGTTGCGTGGTGGAAATAATACCCCAAGATTTCATGAGTACATCAGTTGAAATGTCAATTATAAATCTACTTTTGGACACGCCGTTTTAATACGGTATCAAAAGAATTGATGTGTGTTGAATTTGGTCTATTAATATATAGAAACAATTTTGACTTGTATCCGAAATGGATATAGCTTTATTTGCAAATACAAAATATTATTTGCAAGGTTTTGGTTTCAATTTATTGTTTCAGTGCGTTGGCTGTTATTGCTGTTACTGCTGTTACTGCTGTTACGGCTTGTTACTGTTTATGGAGGTTAATGGCTGCCGATATAATTAGCAGTTGTATCACCGATTATTAATGCATACCAAATGTGGGGTAATCCGATGAATCTGATGGTGTTGACATGGAAATCAACCAAGCATTAAAAAACCTTGGCTACGACCGTTGAATGATCATCAAGAATATATAACAACCGCTATATTGATTAAATGACAGATGTAATCCAATAATCCCTAATGATGTCGCAGATTAAGTAAGATAACATTAAATTCTGCTAAATGGGTAAGCACTGGTTATTATTACGTCATATATATCAATAACACTTTCAATTGTCTGGGACATAACAACACCATTGATTATTCGTCGAGGTTATTACATTCATGGGAAACCCATCTACAACAACAGATGAGGCATAATTGAAGTGACATTATAATTTGATTTGAACTTTGTGAATATTATTGTTTATGTGAATGAGACCTGTTGTATAGGTCATCCATATGTTAATGGATCTGAAGAAAGTCGGTGACGGAGATGATGAATTAAAATTATAGTTAAATATGGTAAATCTGATTTGTACGATGTGTTAATTGGCGTTCAAATGTATAGTACCTCACTTATGCGTAGTTAAGTTATTGAACTTGGGCGTTACACCAAAGGTCAGGCGTAACAATGTCTACCCTGATAGTACTGAATGATTCAGTGTGTAGTTACATGTATCTACTTAGCATCATATGATTCGTCTCGTATAGTGTGTTGCTAGGGCTCTGAAATTTGGGGATTCCTTTGCATACAATCCCATGCACTGTCACTGATTGTAGCAGAAACTGCTACATATAGTTTGTTTTGCACTAGCAAGTCCAACACTTTGCATCGCAGTTTTTTGCTAAACATAAGTGGAGTGGACGTCATAAAGTAAAGTAAGTAAGTAATAAAAAGAAGAATTATTTAACGTTCATAGTTTCATGACATTAGTAAACATTGGTAAAATGTATCAATATTGTTACAAGGTTCACTCCAGTGCAGTTTGTGGTTTAGCACAGGAATCAGGAAAATGTGAAAAATACAAAGAACGGTTCTCTGTATTTTTAACATCTTCCTGATTCCTGCCACAATGTTTGATTATACATTAAGGCGGGTAAAAGCTTCTGTATTTTACCAGGGCAATATATCAATATATTGTCAGGAAGTTTTCCGCGAAATCAGGCAGGGCTGGCAGCTGTACATACGCAGATACAGTGGAACCTCGTTCATACGCAGATACAGTGGAACCTCGTTAATACGCAGATACAGTGGAACCTCGTTAATACAAAGTTACTTTGGCATGCTTAAAAATAGATATTCTTGAAAGGCTTACTCGATAGTGAATTGTGTTTCTTCTTATACACGAGGGTCAGTCATTAAGTAATGAAAGTGATCATGGTATGGAATGCATGAGCGATTATATTGAGTGTTAGTGTGATCAATACAAAGTATGGAACCACCGTCTTTCGAACAATACACTTTTAGATTTCTAAGTATAAATTATGACGTCATAGCATTAGCTTAAAATTAGTACACTTGGGACACTGCTAAATCAATTATTTGGCGGGAAATTCGAATTGTTTAAATGAAACACTTGGTAAGAAGACTGCATAACATGACATCAGAAGCAGGTAAATCCCATTTTTTTTCTCGCATAATTATGATACAAAAGACAATAACTTTAATCCCTTTGTAATTTGAAATGTGTAGTATAAGAGGAAAAAGTAAGGAGAAACAATTGAATAAAAGGTATACAAATATCAGTATTTCAAATAGCCCATTTTCATTGAAAAATGCCCAGTCAGTGAATCACTAGTATTGCGGAAAATCAAACAATTTAGTGGAAAAGAAGTAAACCCATTTTGGGAGATTCCATAGGATAGTTAACTAATTATCTGCACTTATTCACATGAAATTTACAGAAAATATGCACATGCGCAGACGGTAGATAATTTTGAACTGGGCCAAAAATTGCTAAAATCATGAAATTTACCAGATAAAAGCTTACTGTGCCTTCTAATCAGAAATATTGATAAATGCGTTTATCTATGTGTACAATTATTGTGATGGTCAAAATGAAGATATACATGAATATATCAATCAAAGATGGCTGCCACAACCTCTCTTGTTACTGCTATCTTTGGAGCTACTAAATGTGTACTGTTAAAGTAATCGTCACATAATTTCAATGGTTTGAGGAAATTTTATGATCAGCTCCTTTTGAAATGCCCACTATTATTGTTTTACATCCTACAACAATTTACTCAATTATAATCCCTCCATTGTTCTTCATCCTTTGTTGTTTTCTAAGGTTTATTGTTGCGAATTTTGTTTAATAAAAGCGTATTTGAGATGGTCCCTTCTTGTTTGAATTCGGATCTAAAAAAAAGGTGAGAAACAGAGATTATTGTGTGTTCTAACTATGCACCAATTGTCATCTGTTTCTATGCTTGCATTGCCGAGATACACGCAAATGTTTCAAACAACCCATATTTCAACCTATTACATATCCAGCCAAATATTGACCAATTTCAGGCAGTGTCCCAAGTGTACTTAGTTTACGCTAATGCTAGGTCACAGGTCACTAATAGGTATATCAAATAAGGTGGGATCGTTTCAAAATATCCTTAAAATCGTGATACGTGTCTCTATTTTAAATTTTTAACATTTTTGGTATCATATTAAAGACAATTTATCCAGCTACCGAATAATAAAAGAATTAAAGCCACATGTTTAGCAACAGTGAAGGTATCAATCTAAACGTCGAGTGAGTCAAGGGTGGGGCCGGTGGATGAGGCGCCGGTGAATGAGGCGCCCATAGGTTTCTACACAAAATAGCGGAAAACTAGAACTTTTGAAATTGATGCCATTTTAAAAGTATACATAGGAAAGTTTTCAAACTTCTCATATGTGTTAATAACATGTGCCTGCTACTATGAATAATAATATTGAATTGTTATCTAGACATTCTCTACTAGAATATGATGTTCAATTCAGGGAGTGTTTCAATGTATGAATACACAGTTTTATTCATTTTATTGATTAAACAATGGCCAAATCGCAGTCTCTCTATTTCATTTGTGTGACTCTTCGGTCCTTTTCTACCCTGGGTAGTAAAACATTTAAATAAAAAAGCCAGAAGTGTTTCTTCACAGAATTGTTCATAGATTTATGAAAAAATTGCTATTTAGACCTATTTTGGACCACCCTGTATTCAAAATAAAAGGAACTTTAATGATATTCATGTAGTTCATTTTGATAACCATTTTCCTTTAAATTAAATAGTCCATGCTAACTAAATTGCATAGAATATTATATACAAACCTTCATTTTATGCATTATTTCATCATCATTTTAGACACCCTGTACTTTTCCTGTGTACATTTTTGGGCAGGTGATTCTTAGCAAATTTGGTAGCACCTTCTGCGGTTGTTCTGATTTTGGTGACTATCTTCAGCTAAACCCTGATTGTATAAACTATCAAAATATTTTGTGAGGAGCAAAAACGATCAACTTTTTTATGTTCCACCCTGTAAAAATGTTACAAACCCTGTATAATTTGATTATTTTTTGCAAAAATGAAAAACCTTGAATCATAAGCTTTCCAACAATATATAGTTTGTGGGTCATTTAAAGTATGTAAAACTTAAGTTTTGTCCCGTTTAATCAGAATTGGTGCATTTCTCAATATTATTAGAAGTGAAACATTTTTTTGGACCAGTTTGTGACTTCTGACCATAACGTCATAGTTGATACTTAGAAATCCAAAAGTGTATTGTTTGAAAGACAAAGGTTCATACTTTGTATTGATTACATTATCCCGTAATAGAATCACCCATGCATTCCATACCATGATCACTTTCATTGTTAACTGACTGCCCCTCGTATATGAGATGTATTTTCCCTTTTTATGGTTAATCTAAATAATTTAATCTTATTAATTTTAAATTATGTATGTTTATGAGCATAGGCCTATGGTTGGTTCGGTCCTGTCATGACTGACAGCTCGTGACCTTACAGATACTACGCCACAGATAACGATTTTCAGCAAAGGAGTAACAATCACGGAGAGGGTGTCCAGTAATCAATTTTATTTGGTCAATCCACCGGGAACGAGGTCTGCCTCTCTTGCGCTTCCCTTCAATCATGCCTTGCATGATCATCTTCTCTAGGTTGTTACCCTTGCGACGTGAGATATGGCCGAAGTAGCTCAGCATTTGGGTGTTGATAGCATGAAGAAGTCGTTTGGACACCCCTATTTCTTCAATAATACTGGCATTGGTCCTTCTCATTGTCCATACGATACGAAGCATACGCCTCCAACACCACATCTCGAAAGCAGCTATTCTGTTTTTGTCAGCTTTGGTTAGGGACAGGGTCCACGTCTCACATGCATACATGGCAATTGGAAATACAAGGGCTTGGACTAGCCTGGTTTTTGTTGCTCTGGTTTTTCCTCTGTCAGCCCAGATCTTGCTTAGGTTGATCATTGCTGATCTGGCCATTGCTATAGGCCCTTTTTAAAGTGAGTGATTGACATGCGAGCTTATCATTTTGGCATTGTATGGGGTGCGTGCTTGTGTGTATGATACAAATTTCGTGTGGTGCTGGGGGGTGTAGGATGAGTAAGTGGGGTGGTCAGTAGGTTTGTGGGGTGTGTGTTAGTGTTTGAGTGGTGGGGTGTGTATGTTCATCTCGTGAATGTATGATATCACATGTTAAATTAGATTTTAGATTTTAATGTATCTCTTTGAATGTATTTAAATGTTTTTATAATATGTAAGTGCAATGCAATTGTGCTTGTAGGCCACGATTTTGTATTTTTCAATAAACCAATCTAAAATCTTCATAGTATCATCATGTTCTGGTTTAAATCATAAGTTAAATTGGTAGGACTACTATTTTATCGGTGCATACATGTTGCAAGGGATTATGGGTAATGCTTCCTGAAACGGAAGGATTCCTAAACAAGCATGCAAGTTATTGACCGAACTGGTTGTCTTTGGTTGTCAATCTATGCCCTTTTCTTATATTTTTGGGAATTACAAAGAGTTTGGCAATGTCAAGGGTGTTTCTACTAGTCATTATTTGGTCAATATTAATTATCTCCTTCACCAGGGCGCTGAGCAACAACACAATGTTAGCACAGTTGTTCTCACTGATTTTTCTAAAGCATTCGACCTGATAAACCACACCCTTCTCATTGGCAAAATGATTGACATGGGAGTGCGCAGATCCATAATACCCTGGGTATGCGATTTTTTGCATAACAGGCAGCAATGTGTCAAATTTAATAATACCCTTTCTGATTTTGTATGTATTAATGGCGGTGTCCCTCAAGGTACCAAACTAGGTCCACTTGGCTTTCAGATCGTCATTAATGATGCTGCTGTAGATGCTAGGTCCAGTTATTGGAAATATGTTGATGATATGACATTTGCTGAAAACCGCAATTTTGCTGAACTTGGCAACCTTCAGGAGGATTTGAATGATTTAAAAAAATGGTCAGATGCCAATTGTCTGAATCTAAACCCTGCCAAATGTCAAGCATTGCAAATTAAGTTTGGTAAAGACACACCGCGTCATTTAGATTTGAGAATTGGTAATGAGGTACTGCCGTATGTTGATCAAGATGAGCTTACTGTCGTGTACAAAAGTTACCTCAGACCAGTCATCGAATATTGTGACGTTGTATGGCATCCTAGTATTACCAAGAAACAATCTAAGACTATAGAAAGAATTCAAAAACGGGCCTGTAGAACTATCTTAGGCCGCAAGTATCATTCTTATTCTGATGCCTTAAGCATGTGTGATCTTGATAGTCGAGTCTGGAGGAAAGAAGAGAACATCACTCTCTCAAGTTTGCCAAAGGTTTAGATAATAATGTCAGGACTGAACATCTTTTAACACCCAGAAGAAATGAATGTCACAGTTTTAACCTACGTAATTCAAGTGCAATTTCCCAGCCTCGTTTCAGGACAAAGAGATTTTTTAACAGCCCGGTACCATATTATGTCAGACTTTTAAACAATGAATAATTTTAGAATTTTTTTTGTGCAATCAATGAATAAATGTATCTTATTATTGTTAATTTGTTATATTTATGAAAGTGTGTGGGAGAGGTCTGGTCGGTGTGTGTGGGGTGGGGGTACGTGTGGGTAAGGCTGTTTGAGTGTATGTTCATCTCGTGAGAGGATCTTTTTATTGTTATATTTATGAAAGTGTGTGGGAGAGGTCTGGTGTGGGGGTGGGATACGTGTGGGTAAGGCTGTTTGAGGGTATGTGTATGTTCATCTCGTGAGAGTGTTATTGGTATCACATGTTTTATATAAACGTGTCTTTGTATTTTATATTTATATTTTAATGTATCTCTTTGAATGTTTTTATAATATTGTAAGTGCAATGCAATTTGGCTTTTAAGCCACGATTTTGTATTTTTCAATAAACTAATCTATAACCAATCTATAAGAAATATGGCGATATTTTATGCAGAAAGATCTCGATTGTATTGGTCACCGGGAAGATATGGGTGTGTGTTTACACACAGAAAAATTCCGGTTCTATATATTTGTCACCGAGGTGTTATTTGCTTGTATTTTAAAGATCCCAATTTGATTGGAATATATGTGGTTATATGTTACACAGAAATATCCCTGTTGTATAAATTGGTCACCGAGATGATAATTACTGTATTGAGAAGATATAAGTGTATGGTAGTATTTTTCATCGAAGATCCATGTTGTACAATGTGTTTTCTTGTTGTTTTTATGCAGAAAGCTTCCTGTTCAATTTGTCAACGGGAAGATATATTTTGAGAGTATGTTACACAGAAATATTAAATAAAAAAGTTATTATTCATAATTTCAATAGTTTTTAATGTTTATCTTATTTGTTCATGTTGACTACTGCTAGAATCAAGATGTGGGATTTGTATTTTATATTTATATTTTAATGTATCTCTTTGAATGTTTTTATAATATTGTAAGTGCAATGCAATTTGGCTTTTAAGCCACGATTTTGTATTTTTCAATAAACCAATCTATAACCAATCTATAAGAAATATGGCGATATTTTATGCAGAAAGATCTCGATTGTATTGGTCACCGGGAAGATATGGGTGTGTGTTTACACACAGAAAAATTCCGGTTCTATATATTTGTCACCGAGGTGATATTTGCTTGTATTTTAAAGATCCCAATTTGATTGGAATATATGTGGTTATATGTTACACAGAAATATCCCTGTTGTATAAATTGGTCACCGAGATGATAATTACTGTATTGAGAAGATATAAGTGTATGGTAGTATTTTTCATCGAAGATCCATGTTGTACAATGTGTTTTCTTGTTGTTTTTATGCAGAAAGCTTCCTGTTCAATTTGTCAACGGGAAGATATATTTTGGGAGTATGTTACACAGAAATATTAAATAAAAAAGTTATTATTCATAATTTCAATAGTGTTTAATGTTTATCTTATTTGTTCATGTTGACTACTGCTAGAATCAAGATGTGGGATTAGAATATCAATGGCTTTTATTTGGCCTCTGTGTTCCCTTGCCAGTGTATATGGTTTAATGTGATTCGGGTAGACGGTATTTGCTAAATTAAAATATTAGAAAATCTGGATTCTGGATTAGTGAGAAGGAAACGGGCACAGAATGACTTGATCTGGACATTAAAGAAATCCTGCATATCATTTTCTTCAAATTTCATGTACAAATCTGTACTGTGGTGAGTGGCGTTCCCTCTCTCGGATAAGGTTAATGCAACGAGCAGGAGGAATTGCATGGTGGTTAAGACCTATCAAAACCTGGGCAGGGATTCGGCTTAGAGTACAAGGAAACTACAGATACATAAAAGGGCTACCTGGGTATTTTTATTTGATTTCTTTCATAGCAAAATGCTCCTTTTTTGTCAATTATATCATTTGCTGTTTTAATAATAAACACATAAAGATTCTTTTCTAAATAAGTAATAAGTATGGGGCGATGGGTTCAAAATTTGGACTGATTCCATCACACACTCCAGAGGAACCACTTAATGACCAATAATTACGTTTGCGGTATTGTCTAGGTGTTATTAGTTTCCGCTCTAATACAAATCATATTAAAGCTTTAAACAATTCAGAAGCAGCTAAAGAAAATAACCGGATTAACATTTCAATTTATTGCCTCACCCTCTGCACGCGGTTTGATGTTTGTTTAGCACAGGAAGCTGAGTTGTACCGAAATTACAATCCCACAATGCAATGAGCGTAGCATACAACAAAGTCAGCCGATGAATTGACCTTTGACCCGGTGCAAGACTGCCTTTACGCTGGACATCAATTTTATTTGCATTTTCAAGTAAATGTATTATATTAGTGAGCAATGCCGCGCAACATATATTTCTTTCAAATTGAGGTAACAAATGGAATAGGGGTTGGGGAAAGGACATGACATAACTGCTTACATCTTTTATTATTATATACGTGTCAGTATCGAGCGATACTGGAATACTAACTTTGTGCAGGTATCGAACGATACTGGTTGTCCTAGTTTTGGTCGATATTAGTACATTCTAGTATTATAGCTTGGAAATAAAGAACACTTTCCCTAATCAGCCATGACAACTAATACAAATGTCTTCTGCACTTAAAACTGGTTTCATGCTACGCACCTTGCATTGAGATTCCTTTGTCTTCAGCTATCACTTATCCATCACACTTGATGGGTATTTCCCCTTGACCTGTTGTGAGAAATTATGACCTGACAGTGAAGTGATAGCTGTTCATATAACTGACCACACAGGTCAGCTTTGGGTGCTTGCAGGTTTTTGAAAAGCTGATGTGTTCATCTTATTAGTGATACCAACTTTGTAGCAATTACTTGTTTCAGAGTTCAGCCACGTGCTTGTGTATATGGGAAGGTCTCAATCTGAATACCAAAATCATCATTATTTTGTCCTCAAAAGTCGATAGAGCATCTCTCAGAAACACAGCAAAAATGTTTAACCGTTTTAAAAAACAGTAGAATCTAAGGAAACAGCTTACATCCTTATGGGGGAATTGCTTGCTAACCATCCAACCAAGGCTCAAGATAATCGGGCGCTGGGCGATTTTTACCCCTCGGTCCTGCTGCCATAGCGCCCGGTAATGCTGAAAAATAAACAACCGAGCGCTGATATTTTGTCCAAACCAGCGCCCGTTGATGATCGGTAAGCTTGCCTAAGACGTCGAATTTCGATTTGACAATACGATTTAATAAAAAGCTAGCTCCCGGTAGACTGAAAGTAGCTCCTGGTTCTCAATAAATCCCATGATCCGGGCGCTACTTGTGAAAAAAATAGCTCCCGGTAAAAAAACTTGAGCCTTGCATCCAACTCTAATATCCAAATATAGGCGCTGACGAAGATCTCCCACCCAGTGCCGACTCAAGTTGGACTGAATGGAGATGCCCTCAATCGCCTCATGTCTGGAGTTGCTCGATGCAAAGTGACACTAAAGGAATGGGGAAACCTGAAGAATCTACCCATTACCTGCCAATATGGTTCTGAATCACAAACTATGAATCACATGGAAAAGGAATGCACTGTTCCAGATCTAGCTGAGTTCAATGAGTGTGCTAAGGATGTGTTCAGCTTTGGTTGAAACATACCTGTGTGGGCACGATAGGAAAAAGTAGTGAGGTGTAGGAAAGCATATTATCGTCAGCCTGCTTCGATAATTGCCTAACTCACTTTTCAGCGAAATTGAGTTTTTTGCATAAATCATGACTTCATTACATTATGCACATGGTGTTATAATACCTAAGTCATTGACCAATCAAAAGTGTTGATAAATGCACAATTGCAATTCTGCCTAAGTCAGCATTGTGAGTTAGGCAGATTGTAATAAGTATGTAAAATGTTTAAAATGGGTCATATTAACTCGTATTAGGCCTATAGCAAGCCACATTTCACTTAAAGGTATATCCCCATATAATTCTATCCAACAGGTACTGCTCCTGTTTGAATTCACCTGTAATATTCATGATGCTATTTAACATATCGTCAGCCTGCTTCGATAACTGCCTAACTCACTTTTCCTATTTTTGTTGTTTTCTCAAAACTAGAAAAAATGAGTTAGGCAATTATCGAAGCAGGCTGACGATATGCTTTTGTGTCTAACCCATATTCATGATGCAGCTGATGCGTAGATTTACATGAAGTCCTTCAGAAACGATTTGAGCACTTCTGCGATACCTTCAACTTGATATACCGATAAATAATTCGAGTCCTTACTGGTCTGAGTCGTATTATCGCCCTATTTTTGAATCAATTGGCCTCCAATCACAGTAGTTAGATAATGCACTTACTGCCTCTAGCTGGTTGAAATTGGAGTATAATCCTGATTAGAAGAATAATACCTAATAGCAAAAACACAAATAGTTCAAATCTTAGTTTTTGAGGGATTTTTTTTCTGTCAACGCTTCTATAATCTGTTATGATAAATATAAACGGAAGTAGTAGTTTTTAGGCTTATTTTTCGTAACTTTCAGAGTTACCTTATTGCATAGGCACAACATTTATGTTTCGTTATCCCCTTTTTACATGTGAAAGTGTAGGGAACCTAATTACCGGTGTGCAATCTTTGGCAGGCAACACAAATCAATATTAGACTCTAATAAACTAAAAACGACTATTAAGAATCCTTCATTCACTTACAGCAGCAAAACAACGCCGACCTAACTGTCTCCGCCGTGGCCGTGTTTAACCCTTGAACGATAACGTCAAATCTTATACAAATGCCACTGAAAATAAATACTTGGTAGATATCTTCAAATAAAAGTATAGGCCTATGAAATATTTATTCAAAACAATATGTTGAAACATAGTGGTACCATTTCAAGATTAAAAAATTTTATTTTATTTTTATTCCGCTTTCACTAAGCAAAACGAAAACAATAGCATACAATTGACACAGAACGTTCAAATACGTCATAATGCCCAATACGTATAGAGCGTTAATGAACCCTTCAGTAACCTTGATTTTATACACAGTAAGCGTAAAATATTGCGAAATTTCATTCAGAGTCAAAGAAGGAAGTAAACCTTACTGTTTTGTTAACAAAACCATATTATTATGTAAAGTAAACGAACTGTGAAAACTAGCATTAAAGCAATGCACTTGATACCACAATGACGTCCAGTTGATTATGTACATGGTACATGGTTGTCTTCGATATGTTGCTATCTATAATACATGTATATCTGTTCATAATAACAAGCTATGTTCCGGTTAGGGCACAGATTGGTAAGTTGATAATTTAAGAAAGTAGTAGGCCTAAGTGCTCACGAATTGCTATCAAATTGAACTGATGTTGAATATTATGTCCTGGATATTTTAGACACAAGTCTTCCCACTGAGTATTATACGAAATAACAAAATATTGGTCATATCAAACCCGAACTTGTATCAAGTTCTGACTCGAACTCGGGTCTTACTTTTGTAAGACAGACACGGTCCATGGACACAAAAAGACTCGGACTCACAACCGAGTCCAATCCATGTCCAGTTAATTTAATAGCTTTTAAATGGTGAATTAATTGATGTTAAATTGTTGAGTTCACTAAACTGTCTGGTTCTTTACTTTCAGACATGTCATAACCTTTACAGTGCACATATTGTTATCGGTACACACAGAAATCAAAATCAATAATTGGTATCACAAATCTGAGATGTACATTACATTCGCAAATTGTTTCCCGTTTCAGAAAATAAAAATTGAGTGGATGCATTTAAATATTATTACATTGGATATCAATGCTTTCATTGCGTGCTACGCAGTGCCAGTGCCAAGGAATTGCAGCTAATCAATCATCCATACCCGACTGCTTTCGATTTGTATCATACAAATCAATGATATCCCACAGAAACATAATTTGCTACAACTTTTGTATCTTGACGTCAGGTCATTTAAGCCATCATAACTTTATCCACTCAGTGTTTATCTGAAGTCTGGTCATTTAAGCCATCATAACTTTATCCACTCAGTGTTTATCTGAAGTCTGGTCATTTAAGCCATCATAACTTTATCCACTCAGTGTTTATCTGAAGTCTGGTCATTTAAGACATCATAAATGTATCCACTCAGTGTTTATCTGAAGTCTAGTCATTTAAGTCATCATATTATCTTTATCCACTCAGTGTTTATCTGAAGTCTGGTCATTTAAGCCATCATAACTTTATCCACTCAGTGTTTATCTGAAGTCTGGTCATTTAAGCCCTCATAACTTTATCTACTCAGTGTTTATCTGAAGTCTGGTCATTTAAGCCATCATAACTTTATCCAGTCAGTGTTTATCTCAAGTCTGTTCATTTAAGCCATCATAACTTTATCCACTCAGTGTTTATCTGAAGTCTGGTCATTTAAGCCATCATTACTTTATCCACTCAGTGTTTATCTGAAATCTGGTCATTTAAGTCATCATAACTTTATCCACTCAGTGTTTATCTGAAGTCTGGTAATTTAAGTCATCATAACTTTATTCACTCAGTGTTTATCTGAAGTCTGGTCATTTAAGCCATTATAACTTTATCCACTCAGTGTTTGTCTGAAGTCTGGTCATTTAAGTCATCATAACTTTATCCACTCAGTGTTTATCTGAAGTCTGGTAATTTAAGTCATCATAACTTTATCCAATCAGTGTTTATCTGAAGTCTGGTCATTTGGTCATTTAAGTCATCATAACTTTATCCACTCAGTGTTTATCTGAAGTCTGGTAATTTAAGTCATCGTAACTTTATTCACTCAGTGTTTATCTGAAGTCTGGTCACTTAAGCCATCATAAATGTATCCACTCAGTGTTTATCTGAAGTCTGGTCATTTAAGTCATCCACTCAGTGTTTATCTGAAGTCTGGTCATTTAAGCCATCATAACTTTATCCACTCAGTGTTTATCTGAAGTCTGGTCATCTAAGCCATCATAACTTTATCCACTCAGTGTTTATCTGAAGTCTGGTCATCTAAGCCATCATAACTTTATCCAGTCAGTGTTTATCTAAAGTCTGGTAATTTAAGCCACCAAAACTTTATCCATTCAGTGATTATCTAAAGTCTGGTCATTTAGGCCATCATAACTTCATCCACTCAGTATTTATCTGAAGTATGGTCATTTAAGCCATCATAACTTTATCCATTCAGTGTTTATCTAAAGTCTGTTCATTTAAGTCATCATAACTTTATCCACTCAGTGTCTATCTAAAGTCTGGTCATTTAAGCCACCATAACTTTATCCACTCAGTGTTTATCAAAAGTCTGGTCATTTAAGCCATCATAACTTTATCCATTCAGTGTTTATCTGAAATGTACAGATTATTGAATTTATCTAACACACATAAGCACCTGGTCAGGAACTGTTTGTGTTACGTATATTTTTACATATCGATAAATCATGAAGCTAAGATTGAGATTATGTTGTTGTGTGTACGTCACTGTGTTAAAACAAAACTTTTTGTACACCAAATCAATTGAGTAATCAATTTTTGGCTTTGGGAATTATAAAAAAATCCAGAAAAACATATTTCAAAACAGTAGGTTTATATACATCACAAAAGCGACAAGAATGTACCATATCATCGAGAATTTTAGACGGCTTCGTCGACAAGCTCGGCTGACTTCCTCAGTCATTGTTGATTCACTTGCGTGAGATATGTTGTTCTCGTTCCAAGGATGCAAAGGTGTGTTATGAGTGCATGAAACAAGTGACTTAAAGAATAACTGCCCTCGTCGCGGTTGATTATGTTCGGCCGTTGTCGTCTATCCATAGTGCTTCTCGTTTCCATCTTGTCTGTTTGCTAGTCTCTGTATCGAGAATCTTTGCCCCTTTCAGTCGATGATGTGATGTTCGTGTCTATGGTGGTCTTTTTTGAGTCCATTCAGTCTGATGCCAAATATACGTCCTGTTTAACCAACATAAACCTGTTCGCAAGATTGACATGGGATTTGATATTAAACACAGTCCCTCGTCTGTGAAAAAATCGCGTTTGTCTGTAGCATGACTAGTACGAGACTCTTAAGAGTAAGGCTTCATGGCAGTTTGGATAATGTATTTGTTTAAAGATCATTGAATTCTTTCACACAATCCTTGGATATAATGCTATTGTTCACACCCCGGGGGCCAGTCAAACATGATGGTGTACACATGCGTGACCAAATTTTTTCCAGACACCCCCTAAACAAGTTTTACCCTGCAAGCAAAATTACCCCCTAAACAAGTTTTTAGCGCGCTTTCCTTGCAAATTTGACCCCTAAACAAGTTCTTGCCAGAATATGACCCCTAAACAACTTTTGTCTATTTACCTGCAATAGATATGCCCGTAGATATGAATAGACAAACATTTATTCATGGGTATTGTTCTTTCTTGTATGTACATTTAAATGCTGTCAAGGAGGATCTTGCATGCGTTCTCAAATTGGAAATGAGACGCTCAAAAGAAATCGCAAAAACGGGGATAACATTCTTCTGGGAACGGGGAACAAAACAAGTTACCCTAAACACGTTCGACCTGTATTTTAAGCCACCCTTTTTCTTGAAAATCAACGTTTTTGATACCCTTAACGCGTCACGCGCGTGACGCCTCCAACACTGAAAAAACAACCCTTTTTACGCGGTTTTTTTTGGTATTTTAAGCCACCCTTTTTCTTGA
The DNA here is from genome assembly GCA_035610835.1 of Ophiura sarsii. Lineage (NCBI taxonomy): Eukaryota > Metazoa > Echinodermata > Ophiuroidea > Amphilepidida > Ophiuridae > Ophiura > Ophiura sarsii. Next base: position 66,093,728 of record CM069457.1, on the reverse strand, counting down.
AAATCAGCGTTTTTGATACCCTTAACGCGTCCAACACTGAAAAAACACCCCTTTTTACGCGTTTTTTGGTCACGCATGTGTACACCATTATGTTTGATTGCCCCCCCCCCCCCCCCCCCCCCCGGCGGGGTTCACACTAAGATTTCGTTTTTCTGGTTTCTGTTTCTGTTTCCAAAAATTACAATACGGTGCAAATTTGTTTCTGTAATTTGTAACCAATGATGAATCCTGAATAGTTTCATTCCTATCAGTATTTATCTGTGTTGGCTGAGATACCGTGCTGTTGCAATTTGGTTTACTTTTACCAAATTGTGTTTTCAAACCTTTTTATATTTTGGAACAGCTCCCTAAATATTTAACACAGGATTTTGAAGCTTTTTTACAATCAAACCACGGTCTCTTTTGAAAAAAATAGAGAAGAGCTAAATATAACTGAACACATTGTTTCTAGTTCAAAATTTACGGTAATGAGTGCTATATTATAAAATGGTATCATTTACAGTGTTGAAAGAAATGTCACAATCCTATTGGAATTTAAAATATGTGAGATTATAATATTGTACAGATGCAGAGTGCTTCACTGACTCCCTAGGCATTGACTATCGTGGGACTGTGTCAACAACTAAAACCGGTAAAACGTGTCAAAGATGGACAGCTCAATATCCACATGAACATGATCGTACCCCATCTAGATACCCTGACGCTGGACTTGGGGATCACAACCATTGCAGAAACCCTGGCTGGACGGGTGGAGTTTTTTGCTACACTACGGACAGCAGTGAGCGATATGAAGGCTGTGATATTGGCAACTGGCAAGTCACCTGTGATAGGGGTGAGTACGGTATGTTGTTAAAATGTGTCCAGGCGCGGCGTCAATCCCGTTGGCGGAGAAAATTTGCTTGTTTGTTACTAAATTAAAAGTGGGCTATCCAGGGTCATATGTCATATACGATGAGCCTTCCCTCTTCTTAATATTTGATGTTTTATTGATTGATTTATTAGTATATATATTTATTATTTTGTGGAAAGAATGCGTAATTTATGCATGTCACGTTATTTTAATTCATTGTGACATCTACTTCTAAATAGCCATGTGTTTTGAACTCGCCACCCTTACCGTTGCATGTCCAGATTTTTACATTTTACACCATCTGAGATTCGAATTAGCATATCGCAATAACTGCTTGTTCTACCCAATACAAAGTATACATTTTCTGAACGGTAATCTCACAAGGAATCCAAATATGCTATTGGAATTCATGGTAACATGTTGTGATTAAGAATGTTCAAAACATATCCATATTTTTCATATTTTGATTTAAGCTCGATAATATTTTGATACCTGTTCCAATCATAAATTGACTGCGCATATAAGTTCCTCGTGCAATTACCCATCAGAACATAATGGTTGTCAATGGTAACTTGGTGAAATATACTATATCAAGAAGTAAATGAGCACAAACGTTTAAATTTTATAACTATTAGAGTTTACAAGTATATTTTTGTGGGTACATTTTGTGTATAAGCACCCTATCCTGATTTAAACGGGTTTTTTTAATTGCCCTATTTGAGAGCTTTCCAAAAATGTATAATTTTGCTATCATCGGTCGAATACTTTTTTGTTATAGTCATGTGTGTAAACCGATGAATTAGGGCAAGTTCACTGTGTAGCGAATAGGGGAAAGCCAAGGACAACGCAATCGATTCATGATTACAATTGTTACATAATAGTTGTCACGTTTGTTGAAACAGAATACAAGCATGTGCAACCTTTTCTACCACACGGGCCGCATTGTGATTTTGAGATCTATTCACGGGCCGCAGTGATTGTCGAACATTCCAAAACACGTCCGGAGGAGGAGTAATTGGGAGAGGGGAAGTCCATTGCTCATGGAATACCCGCTTCTCTTCGTGTAATTTCCTCTTACTCGCTGTGGCTGCTGCAAGCGCCATTTTAACAAGGGATTTTATCACGCAATCACGCCTTGAGTTATATTTACATATTGTAGCGCGTCACCCTGCTAATTTTAAGGGAGCACACAACTAAATCATTCCGCCATTTGTCTAAAACTAGGGAGTTCCGGTTAAAACGGGCCGCATCAATGGGGATTTTAGGATTGCTTCGCGGGCCGCAGATTAGAGGTCGGCGGGCCGCACTGTGGCCCGCGGGCCGCAGGTTGCACACGCTTGTTATAGAATATAAAATAATCTATAAAATGAGAGCAAAATCATGTTCGTACCACACAAGAATGAAGATTTATTGCAAATTGAACGTAGAACGTTTTCTATATTCCCCATAGAGATTGTACACAGCGCCACCGCCACCGCCGCCACCGCCGCCACTCCTGACTTTCACAATATAATCAACCATATCTCAGCCAAACAGTTATGGAAATACCTGATTTATTTACACAATGTAGCTAGATAAATAGTCTTTCACATGACACCTCAACCATAGCTCTACCACATTTGGTTGTTGAGTTATAGAGAGAGATGGATGATTCGTCACCAAAAATGCAACGCCATCACCCTTTTTGGGTGGTGAGTTCAAAACACATGGCCAAATAGCAGAACCAATTTGAAAAGACCCCCAAGTACATGTTATTAGTGTGTTTTTCAATTCAAAGTGGACAATCAAATAGTAATAATAAATAATTGCGTAGCGTTAGAGCAACAAATGATTATAGGCTTAAATTCTCAGTAAATGCTTTCAAAATACCGCCCAAAACATGTTTCAGCAACCAAATTAAATATTCTTGAAGCGAAAAACCCCTATTACGACACGATTTGCCAAAATCTGCACTTTTTATTAGTTTAACATGTAATCGAAGATATTACTATTATTAATGCGTTGATATTTCTCGAATGTGTATTCAATGTTGCAATTGTTGTTCCTGTCTTATAGGCATGGAGTGTTTCACGGATAATCAAGGCCTTGACTATCGTGGGACTGTTTCAACAGTTACCACGGTCTACAGTGAACTTCGAACTCACGCGTCAAAAAATAAAATACGTGTATGACTCCGATGCCTCAACCACTCGGCCACGGTGGCTGACTTCGGTTTTCGTGGCGAAGAATTAAGAAATACCTAACATTTATTTTAATTATCATTATTCCCCCAATAATCATAAAACTACCGTTTATCATAAGGTAAGGCCAAAATATCGTCAAGTATTATATTGCTATGACTATCCCTGTTCTACCATTTCGCCTAAATATCGAGGTGCATAATATGACATTTCGAGCTAAACACGTGACTAATTTAACATTACCGGACATGTTCAAACTCTAACTTGCAGAAATGTAAAGAAATTACATTTAGACTGGAGTGGGTTATATAAGTTATATTATAACTCCATTGCTTTTTGGGCTTATTCATTTAGTTATACATAGGAATGTGATATTTCGATATTTTTTTGGGATGGGTATTCGCGTTTACGTGATCGTGTCCATCGTCGTCTGACTTTCATATGATTTGGGGGATGACAGCAATTGAAAGTATAGCGATCATGACTGTCATCATTGGTCTCATTTCTTTGATTTTGGCGGCAAAGTCATGTTATAAGTAGATTAGGTTTAGTCTACTTTGTATGACGAGGCGAGTATTTGTGGTTAAAAGTTGGAAGTGAATCCCGGAGGCAATAGTTATAATTTATAATGTCCTTGTCGTCTCCAATATGTTTATTTTTTCTATATTTGTTTCAATGTTACCTAAGGTGATCTATGTCCAGACGGTTACACACCCTTCCAGGATTCCTGCTACAAATTACACAACGAGACCAGCACGAGAGCTGAAGCTGAACAAATGTGTGAACCACAAGGACATCTGGCTGATATAACGTCATCTAAAGAGAACGACTTTGTGAGCAGGTTGTTGTTTAGGTCTGGTACGGATAGTGCTTGGTTTGGATTGCTTAAGACCAATGATGAGCTGATATGGTCAGATGGTACGCCTCTTGTTCCTATGGAATGGCACAACATTTATACAGATGATGAACGTACCTGTTTCCGTATAGATGGTAATAGTCTAATCGCAATCATATTTGGATACACATGGACTGACAAGTCTTGTGATGCTGTGTATCGTTTTGTGTGCGAAAGAGAAGGTAACTATATTTCTTTCATCTAACTCTGTGCAGTAACGTCAGAACCTATTCTTGGGATTTTAACACTCTCCATTGATTCTGCTCTAAAAAAATGCCTTTTTCACAAATTGTCTGTAATTTTCTCGTTCAATTACCTGCTTACTGATTACCAATGGGAGTTTTTATATTACCGTCGATTCATTACGTCAAACATTGTTATCATTTAAATGGACGACACTACTTTCGCCTCTCCATGACACTAGGTTGAACTTACTTTGAATGCATCATGGATGTCCGGTTGAGTATTATACATGTAACTAGGAGTTGAAACTCCCTATTGTATAAGTATTAGGATTTGGCGGAAAACGCGCCATCTGTAACAGTTATCTAAGGCCGATTTACAGTGGGGTTTCTTCATAATTCGCTTCTTTGCGAGATCTGCATTTGCGAGAAGAGCCTCGATTGTATGGGAATATTCCATAACAATATGTAACTAGTTCAAATCTCTCTGCACAATATTACACATTGTGAAATGATGCAACGCTTTCATTCAAATCTGATTTCAGTACGAGTCTCTCCTCGCAAATGGAGGATCCGTGCAATAAGCAAATACAAGACTACTACCCTTGCCTTTGCCGATATTGTATTAAAAAGCGACAACTAAGTGTCACTCAACGCCATGGTCAAGTGGCTTATCACTCTCTGTAGGGGGTCCGAGTCCCGGTGTAACTGACATTTATTTTTTGCTGAAATATTTATATATTTCTTCATTAATTACTTTCTGATTTCATAAATATTTCGACCAAATATGGGCTCTACCAGGGGCGGATAAAGGATTTCCAAGGTTAAAGGGGCCCGAAATTTCGTAATGGTATTACTGACATACTGTAGTGAGCGCGATCGCGAAAGCATTTCATTTCAATCTCATTTAAATCAATAACACTTAAAAATCAAAGCGATCATTTTGACTCATTTTTGTACTTTTGTTTGGGTATCTTATCAGTGGTGGATACAGGGGCGGAGGGTGCGGAGGGGGCGATGTACTACTACCTTTTTCAGAGGCCTAGGTAGGTTCCGTCGGTACATTTGTGAGTTCTACCATGCGATTTTTTTTTTGCCGGTTTTGGGACGACCACATCCCTCCCCCCACCCACCCACTTAGCAGAATTTGACGAGCTGGCAAGAAAAAATGTGGGGACCTATTATGAATTGGTACCAATTAAAAAAAAAGGTCTTGGTCAGCCCCCCGTAAATTATACTCCAGGATCCGCCACTGCTTATCATATGTATAATCGAACTGAAGTTGTTGGGAAAGCGACGGGGGTTGCAAAGGGGCATAACATACTGTGATTTTTTGTTTTGAATTTTATTCGCTAAAACATGAGTTTTAGTTGTATTTTTAGCTATTTTCCCTTCAGATTATTGAGTCTCAGATCTTTTTCTCTTTACCCATACACAAGCATTCTCTGTACATGTATGAAAATTATAATTTTTACACATTCAGGTACTTTTGTTTGATAATGTTATGTATGTAGTTAAAACGAAAGAAAATGTGTAGTTGAACCGAAATTTGCTGGGTAAGGGAGGGGTTGTAAAAGGGCAGAACCCCCTTACCGAAGGACATTTTGTGAATCTAGTGTTCGCTAAAACAGGAGTTTTAGCTGTATTTTAAGATATTTTTCCTTGAAATTACCGACTCTCAGGCCTTTTGTTTCTTAACGATTAAACAAACATTTTCTTAAAATAACACTCAAAAAGGTGATAATTTTAACTCATTGTAGTACTTCTGCTTAATACTATGTTATCATAATATGTTACAAATCGAAAGAAAGAAAATCATGTATTTTGGGGGTCAATGAGCGGGGGTTGCAGAATGGCAGCCCCTTTACCGTGGGAAATGTCTTAAATTTAGTCCCTTAAAAACACGATTTAAGCTGCATTTGTAGCAATTTTTCCTTCAAATTGCTGAGTCTCAGACCTTTTGTTTCTTCTATTAAACAAGAATTTTCTTTAAAATCAATAACACTTAAAATTGAAAGTGACAATTTTGACTCACTCTCTGAACAGGAGTAGGAGATACGTTTCTCTGATTTAGAAATAATAGCTGTGCCTTCAAAACAAAACAAATTACGTATCATTTATTTGTTGGTGTATTTTGGCTATCTATCTAGCCTATTTCAATTTTCCATTTCACTCTGTCCTGAGCTGTCCTTTTCCAAGTAAACGTTGCCATACTCTTTGATGTCGTCTATCCAGCGTCTGTTTGGCCTGTCTCTTCCTCTGGTGAATGCTCTGGGGATCCAGTCTGTTAATTTGTGAGTCCATCTGTTGTCCTCCCTCCTGGCTAGATGGCTAGCCCATCTCCATTTTTTTCCAGTATGATGTCCCTCACTTCTGTTTTCTTCCTTAAATCTGTGTTGGTCCCTTCTTGTAACGCCAATCAATATCCTTTCCATTGCCCTCTCGGTGACTTTTAGCTTCTTCTCCAATATTTTTGGTATTTTGGCTACCGTAATATAATGTATACATTCTTATTCGTTATAGTAAACCCGAGTCGCACCTCTCCTTCTTCAAGTAGGCCTATATCTACAATAGTTAGAACAGAATATTCTGGCGGAAGTAAAATCACAGGTATGGTATTTAACCTTTGGTTGACCATCTGGTATGAGCAATAATTACTTGTTTTGTGGTTGTTATGAATGTCACGATCGATTATTACTCAGTACTCTCATGATAAGAAGCCATTCATATATCAAAGATTCAACAGTGCTGGAAAGAGAATGTGTAAGTTACCACCCGCGAAATGATTAAGTATTCCAGTATGCCAAAGACATAGCAATACGTTCGAGTTCATATTATACTACAAGAATTGATATTGCTTAATATCTTATTACTGTAATATATTCAGATATCATTCATCGATTTCCATTTTCAGTATTTAAATGGTGCTCTAATATCTAACCATGCAATACAGAAAGATATGTTGATGTAATACATAAATTAAGAATATTAAAGATTTGATCACCATATTTTTTTCTTCTATCAGCAGCACCTAGCAACTCTCATACTACGACACCCACATTGACACCTTCCCAACACACTACTCAAGCCGGAATATATCAACAAAGGAGAAATGGAAATACAGGTAAAGAGAATTGTATAAACATACATGACATACTGAATGTCTGAGAGTGTGATAGTGGGGGAAAAACTATATCAAGAGGGCAGATTTTGATTGTGTTCGTCACACGAGTGTGATGGAACAATTATACTTCGTGTGACATAGTTTTGATACTAAACAAACAATGGATATAATTGTTATATAAAATGATATCACGCAAATATGTTCAAGCCATATCTATAATATAATACGGAGTTGCCAATTCCTGTCCTGAGATGTTCTCCCCTTTCCGCACCTTCGATTGACTTCAAATTTTTTGTGCGAGTGCGTACTGCGTATGGGTCCCACGACGAACCAGTTTATGTTTGATTTTTTTAATTTGGGTTAGATTTCGTTAAATTTGGGCTTTTTTAGCCCGTTGCTACGTTATTGCTACGCGCCGCGTATACGCTGAGCACGCCATGGCGATGGACGGCGCACCACTCGCGTAATCGGGCGATTGTCGGCGCGTGCGTAATCAGGCGACTGTCGGTGCACGCGTAATCAGGCGACTGTCGGCGCACGCGTAATCGGGCGATTGCCGGCGCACGCGTAATCAGGAGATTGCCGGAACACGCGTATTGCGCAAAGCGTAATTTGTTATTGGGTACTGGTAAAAGCAAGCAATCCGTTGCTCCGTAGTGAAACCGTACAATACAAGACAACGGGGCACGATGAGACAACAGCGAATAGTCAATCATATAGCCAGGGTATACATTACACAAAACCTTTGAAGGAACTGCCTCAAATCCCATCGCGAACCCATCCACAACGCGGGCCACGACGCAGAAATATAGATAGGCCAGCAAAGCGTGATGTCTTTCCTATAAAAGACCCAAGCTATAAACTTAAGACCCCACTAAATAAAACCAATGGCGTCGCGGACCTATTTAATACACGTTTTCTATGGGAGACTTGACAAATGTTCGTGAAATCTGAGGTCACGACCCCCCCCCCCCCCCCCCCCCCCCCCCCCGCCTCACTATCCCCACTTTTCAAGTCCTAGGCCAACATAGTATGAACACATGGTAATTATATATAGGGCACGTGGGGTACCTGGAGTATGGGGTAGAATCATTAAGGGCACGTGTGATTGATTATTACTGGCACTATATAATACGGAGTTCCAATTCCAATTCCTGTCCTGAGATGCGGGCCACGGGCCACGGGCAGGGCGCGCTATATAAAAACATAGATAGGCCAGAAAACCGTGATATCATATTATACATGGGGAATAAATAAACAAGGAACTGTTAGAGCAGTAATTTAAGGAGATAGGAGAAATAATTTAATGTCAATAGGCCGAAAAATAAAATAAACGGATGGCTAACACTAAACTGGGTGGTACAAAGTGATCATGGTGAGAAGCCGCCTCCCGCCAACTATGAAAGACCCACTATAAAACATAATAAAACCACAAAAAAAAACCAGTGGCGTCGCGGACCTAAATTTATTTAATACAGCGGCGGCGTGTTCTATGAGAGACTTGACAACTTTTAGGGGGGGGGCGTCCGCGAAAGGGGGTTGTGAAATATAGGCCTACACGCCGTGTGTATGAACACATGGGGTGGGTAGGCCTCTCTGGATTATAAGGGTACACTGGGTACCTGGAGTATGGAATATTAAGGGTACCTGTGATAACTGGATTTTAAGGATATATGGGGTAGGGCCTACAAGAGTGGTATTTCATATTATGGGATACCTATAATAATATTTAGCGTTTCTGGGTAGGCCTTATTAAGATCCCTGGATTATTAAGGGCGCCGTGGCACCGATATTAGGATTAAGGGCACCTGAGTATCAAGGACCTCTTGCTATTTCACAATAGCCTATATACGCTTTGATCATGTTGACGACTAACCGCACACTACTATCTTCTATTATACCATGTATACACTATATGGGGTATGGGGTTGGTACTGCACATTTTTGGGGGTTTGTTTTTTGTTTTTTGTTTTGTTTTTTGTTTTTTGTTTTTTGTTTTTTGTTTTTTGTTTTTTGTTTTTTGTTTTTTGTTTTTTGTTTTTTGTTTTTTGTTTTTTGTTTTTTGTTTTTTGTTTTTTGTTTTTTGTTTTTTGTTTTTTGTTTTTTGTTTTTTGTTTTTTGTTTTTTAAACCGTCGGTCCGTACGGACACACGCGTGGGTCCTCAAGGGACCCGGCTCAAGCAAAATGCTCGGGCCAGGCTTAAAAAGCCTATATAAGCATGCTGGCTGAATAAAATGAAAGTTAGAAAAGATGGAAGAAAAGCCTGAAGCAAAAAGAGCCACTTCCAACAATGGGGGTAACTATAACATTGTTTCCCTCCTAAATGGGGTATTGAAATTGGGTCCGAGATTCAAAAATATCACAAAACTCAGATTTCTGTGAACAAAGTCTATTTCAAATGAAAAAAAATAATTCAGGGATCTACAATCTTGAATTCATTATCTATGCCCATTTTGCTACAAAGTCATGAAGGTATCTAATTTAGATAATAATACTCAGCTATCCCCACTTTTCAAGTCCTAGGCCAACATAGTATGAACACATGGTAATTATATATAGGGCACGTGGGGTACTTGGAGTATGGGGTAGAATCATTAAGGGCACGTGTGATTGATTATTACTGGCACCGTGGCACTGATTGCACTTACGTTTAATAGGCCTACAACATATGCCTACTGGATGGCAATATGCCGAAAAATAAAATAAACGGATGGCTCACTGAACTGGGTACAAAGTGATCATGGTGACGTGAGACGTCGCCTCCCGCCAACTATAAAAGACCCAAGCTATAAACTTTAAGACCCCACTAAATAAAACCAATGGCGTCGCGGACCTATTTAATACACGTTTTCTATGGGAGACTTGACAAATTTTCGTGAAATCTGGGGTCACGACCCCCCCCCCCCCCCCCCCCCCCCCTCTTCCGCCGCCTCACTATCCCCACTTTTCAAGTCCTAGGCCAACATATTATGATCACACTAGCGGCGTACCCTCGCTACGCTCGGGCACTCGCTAGCTGAGTATTATTATCTAAATTAGATACCTTCATGATTTGTAGCAAAATGGGCATAGATAATGAGTTCAAAATTGTAGATCCCTGAATTATTTTTTTGCTTGTTCGCCAAGGCGAACTAGCATATATAGGCTTGGAATTGGTACGCGTTATTTATGGCTCCGTTCCGAGTGTCACTTTGCACAGAAAACCTAATTGGTGTCACTGGTATAATATGCCAAACGATACTTTCATACGCTCCTAATTGATGGACGAGAAGTGTGCCATCCGTGTCGATGGTTTTGATTGGAAGAGAGATTGATATATCATCGCCAGTGAATATTAAACTGGGTAGGCGTTGTAACTGGTACTTATACCGAACATTGTATGGGCGGCCAATGGGGTTAAATATATTGAATATATACTTGGAATTTGTTAGAGATTTATAAATGATAACTTTTTTATAATGAATATTAATAAGTAATATGAATATTCATGATTAATTTGGGATCCTCTTGAATCATCTCGGTTATCTCGGTCAGTGGCGTAACAGCCGGGGGGTAGGGGGGGTCGCACAGTGCCCCCCTGAAGGTGCTCAGCAGGAAATTCAAACCTACCCACCAGGAAAAATGGAGGGGAAGAGAAAGAAAAGAGAGAGAGAAAGGAAAAAGGGAGGAAAAAGAAAAAGGAAAAGGAGAAAAAAGGGGAAAGAAATAAAAGAAGAAAGGGAAAGAAAGAAAGAAAATTTCGCCGTACAAAAAACACAACAGTCAACACATTGTTGACTGTTGTGTTTTTTGTACTGCGAAATTTTGTTACTGTGCGAAATTTTGTGACCGTGCGAAATTTGTGACCTTGCGTAATTTTGTGACCGTGCGAAATTTTGTGACCGTGCGATTTTGTGAAGTTTTTTGACCCCCCCCCCCCCCCCCCCCCCCACCCCCACACACACACCTACGTGAAATTCACGAGGTGACTGAATGGGAAAAAAATTGGGGCAACCTTTTAAAAATTCCGGGACGGAATTATTCTAACCATAATTTTTTGGGTTGTGCCCTCCCCCCCCCCCCCCCTGACAACCAACCTCTGTTACGCCACTGATCTCGGTTCAACCTGGACCATTTCAGTTCAATCCGGATCATTCATATTCATGTTAATTATAATTCATTATTGCAAATTAGTAGTCATTACAAAATTATAATTTATCTTTTTTTACCCCGATTTTAGACTATATTCAATCAATTTAACCTCATTGGCCGCCCATACAATGTTCGGTATAAGTACCAGTTACAACGCCTACCTAATAGGCTAGCTGTGTCATCGTATTGAACTTTTCGTGAAATTTTGAAGTGGATTTGCGTGATAGATCGCAGTTGTCTTCTTCATTACCTATAGATTAAAGGGCCGTGTACTACATTTTTATTACACTTTTAAAAACAGCTCATAATCTTAGATCAAGTTGAGACTCGATTTGACTCATACGGTGAATTTTGGAGTTTAATTTTTGGTAGACGGAAGGTTTATTTCGTATGCTTCCGCCATATGAAAAATACGTTGATTTTCGTCTTATATAATATAGCCTAGGAAATGTATATTATTACGTAATGTTTTGAGAAATTGTTTTCCAATTGATCCATCAGAGAGTTATCTCTAGAACAGGTCTGCAACTGATTTTTGTCTGCATTATTATTTTTGAGTGATTTTTGGCCAGTTTCAGTTTAACCAATGAATGAATTTGTAGTAAGCTTACTTACCATTTTAAGCTTACAACTTCTGACTTTGATATTTCTAATCCGAGATTTTAACCACCCATAATCATGTTTATGGTGCTAGGGCATCTAGTACAACAAATGTCTTTTGATCACAAATCTGTTACTGATTATAGGTAGCTCAAATTCGTATCATAAAAAGCAAATAAAGCCCGGTTTAATAAAGGCACATTATATGATATTTGCCTATTTTTTCGGAATTGGTTGAAAAAAAAACCACATTTTTCCTTGAGATTTCTACACGAATGTCATTTATGTTCTCAAATTGGTTGCGGATTGACCGTGCAGTGATACTGATATATGATACGTAGCTCAAACTGTGATATCGTCCTTTAAAAAGTAAATCTGGGCACATTATATGAAGATACTTTAGCATATGGCTAGTTTGTCCACAATTGAATTGGTCGGTAAAAAAACTGTTTTTCCTTGCGATTTCATAGGGAATGTCATTTATGACATCAAATTGGTTGCGGATTGACCGATCAGTGAGACAGATATTATACGTAACTCAAAATGTGATATCGTATCCTAAAAAGCAAATCAGGGCACATATGATAGTTTGTCTATTTAGTCCCTAATTGGTAGAAGAAGAAAAAAGTGTTTCCTTGTGTGATGTCAACGGCAACGCTATTTGTCGTCAAATTGGTTGCTGATTGACCGATCAGTGACACCGATATCATACGTAGCTCAAAATGTGATATCATATCCTGAAAAGCAATTCAGGGCACATTATATGATATTTAGCCTATTTTGTCCGGAATTGGTTGGAGAAGAAAAAAACACGATTAGGTTTTGCGATTTCAATGTGAACGTCATTGTCGTCAAATTGGTTGCGGATTGACCGATCAGTAACACCGATATCATACGTAACTCAAAATGTGATATCGTATCCTAAAAAGCAAATCAGGGCACATTATATGATAGTTTGTCTATTTAGTCCCTAATTGGTAGAAGAAGAAAAAAAGTTTTTCCTTGTGTGATGTCAACGGCAACGCTATTTGTCGTCAAATTGGTTGCTGATTGACCGATCAGTGACACCGATATCATACGTAGCTCAAAATGTGATATCATATCCTGAAAAGCAAATCAGGGCACATTATATGATATTTAGCCTATTTTGTCCGGAATTGGTTGGAGAAAAAAAATCATTGCGATTTCAACGCGAACATCCTTTATGTTGTCAAGTTGGTTGCGGATTGACCGATCAGTATAACACCGATATCATACGTAACTCAAAATGTGATACGTATCCTAAAAAGCAAATCAGGGCACATGATATGATAGTTTGTCTATTTTGTCCGGAATTGGTTGAAGAAAAAAAAATCACGATTTGGATTTGCGATTTCAATGTGAACGTCATTGTCGTCAAATTGGTTGCGGATTGACCGATTTGTGACACCGATATCATATGTGGCTAAAATGTGATATCGTATCCTAAAAAGCAAATCAAGGCACATCATATGAAATTTTGTTTATTTTGTCCGCAATTGCTAGGAAAAAAACCTGTTTTCCCCGGCGATTTCAACGTGAACGTCATTTATGTCGTCAAATTGGTCGCGGATTGACCGATTAGTGACACAGATATCATACACAGCTCAAAATGTGATATCATATCCTGAAAAGCAAATCAGGGCACATAATATGATATTTAGCCTATTTTTCCGGAATTGGTTGAAGAAAAACCCCAATTTTTTGCGATTTCAATGTGAACATCATTTATGTCGTCAAATTGGTTGCGGATTGACCGATTAGTGACACTGATATCATACGTAGCTACAAATGTGATATCGTATCCTAAAAAGCAAATCAGGGCACATCATATGAAATTTTGATTATTTTGTCCGCAATTGCTAGGAAAAAACCCTGTTTTTCCCGGCGATTTCAACGTGAACGTCATTTATGTCGTCAAATTGGTCGCGGATTGACCGATTAGTGACACAGATATCATACGCAGCTCAAAATGTGATATCATATCCTGAAATGCAAATCAGGGCACATTATATGATAATTAGCAAATTTTTTCCGGAATTGGTTGAAGAAAAACCACAATTTTTGCGATTTCAATGTGAACGTCATTTATGTCGTCAAATTGGTTGCGGATTGATCGATTAGTGACACTGATATTATACGTAGCTACAAATGTGATATCGTATCCTAAAAAGCAAATCTGGGCACATTATATGATATTTTCTGGATGCATGATATGGGAATTGCTCACATAAAACTCTAATATGTTTCACACTTGTTACAAGCATTTCCCTTTTTAAAGGGTTTTTTATTTTCATTTGAAATAGACTTTGTTCACAGAAATTGAGTTTTGTGATATCTTTGAATCTCGGACCCAATTTGCAATACCCCATTTAGGAGGGAAACAATGTCATAGTTACCCCATTTGTTGGAAGTGGCTCTTTTTACTTCAGGCTTTTCTTCCATCTTTTCTAACTTTCATTTCATTCAGCCAGCATGCTTATATAGGCTTTTTGTGCTAGCTATCACGATAGCTAGCTCTTATAGCCTGAATTCAAAATCAATATTCCAAGTACGCGTTATGACTTCGAGTCACTTGGTTCAGGAAACCGTGACCAAATCGGTATAATTATCGAACGGGTCCAGCCAAATGACACTCTCATACGGGTATATTGGTTGATCGAGAAGTGTGACGCTTGGATGCTATTGTGTATTGCATCAGGGCAGTGACAGTTAATCAGGGTCACTTACAAGCGCCGCCGAATCCATCTGTGTCCATAGCTTTGATTGGACGAGAGATGTGTTCAGTTGTTATAGCGCCCGGGGTGAAATTTTGAGATGTTGTCCGCAGTTGTTTGCCTAGCCTGTGTAAAGTATATTTACTCCGATAGGTAAACAAAGCGATAAATATCCACTAGCTTGTGGCAATGTAAGTATTTCTAAAGAAATGGAGGGGGGAAGCAAAAGGACTGAGAATTGAAGGCAAATATAGAATAGATTAACGCTGTCCATGCGCGCGGTTATGCACACGCAAAATACAATTCACAACATGTTTCACAAACGTATTTAATTTATTGGCTTTCATCATCATATATTTCGAATCACCATGAGAAATTAATTAACATAAGTACAAGCACGTCTAGTATTAGGTCAGTTATTCTTGAGATAAGACTTTGAAAGTTTAGAAAAGGTTTTTGCAAAAAAAAATTATATGGCAAAACCAGGGAGGTGTAATAGGTAATATCACTCTGGTAAAACTAACCGCATAGAAAGTGTTAAGAAAAGGCCCATGAAAGGCTAGAAAATGGTTGACTTAATACATGATTAAGAATTCCTATTTATTATTATTATTCATTAGTTGTCCACACTGTATTAAAATACAAGTCTCACTCATAAATTTAAGGTTAGGATTGCTATCGCGCTTGAAGCAAACAAACTGATGAATAAATCATAAAATTTCAAAATATAAAATGCAGTTCTCATAAAATTAACTTATATAATTACTAGGTAATAAATACACTCTCAAAATAATGGGGGGGGGGGCTCAAGGAAGTAACCTTAGGAATTTTGTGAGTGCTGTAATTATTGAACTATGACTCAAATGTCTATAAAAGTACATTAGGAACACACCATTAGATACTCAGGGGTGGGGGGGGGGGGCGTTGCATGGAAGTTTAAAAAAACCCACTTTGTCCACTATCCAGGAAAAAACAAAACTTTGCCCACCAACCAGGAAAAAACAACAACTTTGCCCACCAACCAGGAAAAGAAAAAAAAGATGACTCACCCAACTCACCCAACTCAATGTAAAGAAAAACAGTAAAACCTAAAAAAAACTCACTGTGCCGCCTTTGCTAAAAAAAATGTTAAAAAAAAAAAAATCGCCTACTTCGGTGGCCAAAAAAAAAAAAATCGATCGAACCCAACTTCCATGCCCCCTCCCCCGATAATCAAATGGTGCGTCCCTTATGTCTGTTATTTTGTTATTCAACGAAAGCCGTTTAAAAACTAATGTACTTTTTAATTCACTATTGAGCAAATATACCTCTGACAATCTGTGTTGATTTTTACAACACTTATACCAATAAAGCCTATGGAGAGGGTGGTTCTAAAATGTTTACTCTCGTGTTTGCCAAAGATGGAGATATCGTTTATAACTGCACAAACAAATCATACTGGGTAGTTCATTTCCATTCTTTGGTAGGCTTAATGAAATAAATACAAAATTGGCGGTCGTTTTATGAGTTTTGAAGTCAATTGATTTCATGGACTGTTTGCGACATATGGGCGTAGCCAGGAGGCTTGTCATCCCGGGGGAACGAGAGTGGTGTGGGGTCCAGGGCCCACATTACATAAGGGCCCCGGCCCGGTTGGTCCTGGGACAAAGCCTCTGCTGCAGGTGATTAGGATTGGTATTGATTCCCCACGACGAGAAACGCCATGAAATTGGAGATAAGTATATAAAACCCTTTAACTCCCCTGAATTGTTAATTGCACCCCCCCCCCCCCCCCCCCGAATGACCCTTGGTGGGTTACCTGTAGCTACGCCGCCAATGAATGCACGCAACAAGATCAAATGACCGTTTCATTTCTTCCACATTTCTTTTTAATTCACGAATTGGGCAGAGCTCCAAACTGAGAAATAGCCCAAACCCTAATTGGAGGTGATTCTTGTAAATAATTAATTTTCAGAGTGTTTGAAAGTTTCAGATTAAAAATTCAAACCAAAAAATAAAAAAAAATTAAAAAATTAAAAAAAGTACATCGTTAGTACATTATAAGTACATCTTTAAAGGATGATATCTCAGTTTGGAGTTTTCATAAAGACTATAACTGAAAAATTATATAACTCCGCTTAAAAAAAGAGTACCATTGTTAAGCGGAAGATCTCTACTACAATAATCAAATACAAGCTCAATTTTGATATCTTGCCTAATTGTGTCTGATTTTCACATATAGGCCTACGGACAACTACTGCAAATTTGTCTTCATATTCATTACTTGATATCATGCCCAAATTTGCCAATACGTCCACTGCCTGCTCTTGTGTCAATACTGATTACCCAATTACATGTCATTATTCTACCAAATGCTTTCCTAAAAAATATCAAAGTCTTTCATTTGTACTAGCACTTTCCCTTTAAAGGGTTTTTTATTAAGCCTGGCCCGAGCATTTTCATTTTGCTTGAGCCTGGTCCCTTCAGGACCCAAGCGTGTGTCCGTACGGACCGACGGTTCATGTTCAAATCTCAAAATCAGAGTAAGAACGTACTGTAATTTCAAGTCAGAATTCCACGCTTTTAAATTATTATTTCAACTACCGGGTACCCTCGCTAGCTGATGTGATCTAAATTAGATTCCTATACGCTTTGATTATTATCTGCACACTATCTTCTAGCGAGCACATCCGCGCTTCCCTTTACTAACTTGATAATATGGATACAACCGGCATATGGGGTATCTGGGGTAGGTACAACCCATGTTGGGTGTATGGGGTAACTGCAACATTGTTTCCCCCAAAATGGGGTAGGCCTATTGAAATCGGGTTCGAGATTCAAAGATAGCACAAAACTCAGATTTCTATGAACAAAGTCTATTTCAAATAAACAAATAATTCAGCAATCTACAATTTTGAACTCATGTCTATAATCTTATGCCCATTTGGCTACAAATCCTGTAGGAATCTAATTTAGATCACATCAGCTAGCGAGGACCCGAGCGTAGCGAGGGTACCCGCTAGTGGTATTATAATACGCATATGGAAGGAATCAGGTCTATCATAAATATAAATAGGCTATATTTCTTTAAATTTCAAATATTAGTAGTATTACATGTATTGACACATTATGATATCATTATTGACATAATTATTATACTATTAAGTTGTATTTAGTTAAATTATTGTAGATTAAGTTGTACTTTAAAAATGTATGTTGTAATGTAAGTTATTTTTTTGTATCGCGCCTCGAGCACCATTTTTGGTGGATTAGTGCGCATTATAAATCCACATTATTATTATTATTATCATTATAAAAACATCAATATCTGAATAATTTAACATAACGCCGCAAATGATAACATTACCTGTTTCGGTAATAATCCAATTTGACTTTATACCTAGACACGGTAGACACCATGAGAAAAAGACCCCAAGAAATATGAGAAAACCTCCTTTCCGACCATAAAAAAGGTTTAATAATTCAAAATTATTTTCTTAAATGTTTATATTTTCACCAAATCTTGCAGGAGTGGTTATTGCTGGTAGCACAGGTGCCGTGATCCTGGTCCTCATTATTGTTCTAAGTATTATCCTTTTACAACGGTAAATTGATGAGCAGGTTTATTTCTGTTTCTTTGTACATTATATGGCCATACTAATTTATATGTTATCGTGACACAATAATGTTTATGCCGACAATATTAATTCATCGTGTTTCTTTCTATAGCCAACGAATCGGGAGACTGGGGAGAGGCACTTGTATTGATAAACAAATAGCTGTGTCCGTATTTAAATGGTAGTATGTACTACATATTTTACAAACCAAAATATATCATATATTTATTTGACTAGGTATTGACAACCGTTTCTGGTTAGACTAGCCATTGAACAAAGTGCTCAATACCGTAAACGGTAGAGCGTATACAAATTCAGAGGTATAGACCTTCCGGAATATTATCGCTACTCTGAGTTTCATGGACAATCCCATACGGTCATTTTGTCCAATTATCAGGCGATATTTGACTATATTTTAAGCACATTTTTATGGTGTATTTCTAACATTTGAAAGAATATTCGATCGGTATTTTACCAACGTTTTGACAATAAGACAAGAATTCATAATTTGGTTAATGAGCTTTAAAAGAAATGTTGAATTGAAAGGTATTAGTCACAACTGGCTATTCATAAAACGCTTGAACATGCATTTAATAAGCATAAAAAAACACTAGTTTTTGTGAGTCATGTTTGCATGTACATGTACATCGGATATAGATATGTTATAAGTAGATTTCTAAGCTAACTGTCTACGGTATCGTTTCAATACATATCTCCTTTAGGCTAGGACTTTATTATAATTATTGTTATTTTTCTTCTGATAAAATACAATATCAAAAATCAAATATTAACCACATTTTCTACAATGACCATCAAATTAATGTTATATGTATTTCAAAACCGTCGGTTTATCGTTGAGACATTTTTTACGAAAATCATTAAAAAGGAAAAGACAAGAAATTTGCTAAGCTTTTTATAGGCTTCTTAATGATTTTTACTGTTTTCAAATCTTGATTAAAATTTACCACTAACTTCAAGGATATTCATTTAACGTAAGCTGGGTAGAATGGTTATTTAGATATTGTTAATTTCGATATGGATCTACATCAAAATTAAACAACTATCAAATTCATGAATGTTGCATGAAATTGTTGAACAAAATTGAGGGCTTCCTTCTAGGAGGATCTCCCAATGCCCATTTAATCTTCATTATCAATATTATTTATGTAAACATAATAAACCGCCCAATATCATGTTGGTATATCTACCGTTTTGTATTCTCATAGGTTGAGAAAGTCAAGATCAAACAACACAAAGAATGCACCAACTGTAACCATTGCGATGGCAGCGACGAGTGATGGCGCTATTCAAGACACGCAAACTATCGAACCGCGTTATGAAAACCAGGAACATACCCATACACAAATCTCTCTGTGTCAGGAAATCGATGAAGAGGGCGTGTATGAAAATCCTGCGCCTAAATCAGCTGGTGCGTATGAAGATCTGAACAAGATAACCATGACAGAAATCTGCAATTATCAAACTCTGAATGATACATCCGTCAAGAAGAAAACTGACGAGATACCATCTAATCCTATTCGTAGCCATATTCCGTCTACAATGGTCAAAGCAACTGATGACGAAGGCGTATATGAAAATCCTGAACCTGAATCAGCTGGTGCGTATGAGGATCTGAACAAGAAAACTATGACAGAAAACTCCGAGTATCAAACTCTTGAAGATACCGCTGTCAAACCAGTGATGACAACTCACCAACCATCGTATGCAAATATAAAGCCGTCCAACCGTAGATAGAGTAGACGAGGCGTTTAAAGTATGCAAAATCTTAAGGATTAAGAATCCACAGAATTATTGAATCAAGGTGTAAAGAAAAACCGAATAGATTTCGTGACATACATGCACAGGAATAGTAGTTTACGATACTGTTTTTAAATACTTGGAATATTCAACTCAATTGACGGAATCGCTAAATTCAGTGCAATATAACCTAAAACAGTCTTGGCTTAGTGGATAGACATAAGATACCCTGGATCGTCCTATATAAAAAAATATATATATACTTAATTTGGGAGTCTTAGTTACTGAAATCGGTATAGTATGTTTCGTAATGTATGTATCCATTAAAGGGGCACGGAGATATTGGCGATAATAATGAAATTAAAATTAAATTAAAAGTTTCAATAGATATGGTATAATAAAAAGATTAAAAAACGTAATATTTCAGGGGAAAAGGGTTGAAGT
Source organism: Ophiura sarsii (assembly GCA_035610835.1). Taxonomy (NCBI): domain Eukaryota; kingdom Metazoa; phylum Echinodermata; class Ophiuroidea; order Amphilepidida; family Ophiuridae; genus Ophiura; species Ophiura sarsii. The sequence goes on along the minus strand of CM069457.1, from coordinate 66,073,232 downwards.
GATGGCGCTAGATAGACATTCTAGTGAAGCCATATTTGCCGAATTCATCAGTTCGATGTGATCTACATCGAAATTAACAAATTGTGAAATAATTTATTACATGATATACTGCGAATTAAGGTAACGGTTTCAGATGGTAGTTAGTATATGCCTAAGTATTACTTTGGTGCAAAAAACTGATGTATTACATGAATGGGCAAATGTTGTTCATAATAAGATTTTCGACCCAAACTTGAACTATAACTCCATTGCAAGAAACTACTTATGGTGGAATGGTAAAATAATGGTTGGGAATCAATCTGTAAGATATAAGCATTGGTATAAATGATTTATTGAAAAGTGATGGTATCTTTCTATCATTCACTGAATTCTTTAACAAATATAATGTATGTGCAAATATAATTGAGTATTACGGTATTGTAAACCCAATCAAAAGTAAATGGCCGTGTATTGGTATAGGTGGACCAACAGTTTTTGAACCTTTTAAATCAGTGGTTTATTATCTGCTCTTAGGAGCGAGGAAAGGCTGTAAATCAATCTATAGACTGTTGCTAAAAAGTATTAAGACATCTTGTAGCAGTCCAATAAAATGGCAAAGGAACTAAAAGTCACAATCACACAAAAGGATTGGCAACGAATATGTTACCGACCTATGCAAATTACAAAGGATGCTAAACTCTATTGGTTCCAGTACAGAATACTAAACAACATACTGGGCACATACAGTCCGCTTTATAAAATGAAAATAAAAGACAGTGATCATTGTATGTAGTTTTTGCAACTCTAAAACGGAAACCATTTTTCACCTTTGTTGCACGTTTCTGGAAAGAAATCCAACTATAAACTAGCCACACCTCTAAGAAATATCGATATAACGCCACAAATGGTTATTTATGCACCCGGAATCATTGGAATCTCTTGATCTTGTATTGTTGTTAGCCAAATTCCACATATATACGGCGAGAGTACAAAAAAAACCAGATTTAATAGTTTTTAAGTATGAAGTAAAGTACTTTTTTATCTTAACGTAAAAGAAGAATATCATTCTGTATTTTGGATTGGACCTTTTCTAAATCTCATCATTTACATTTGTAATAATGAATTTCTGTAACAATTATATTTATCTAAACATGTAAAATCTTTCTGCATTGTGCTTATTTTTTACATAACATAATAGGTAATCATAGACCTTTTCCTGACCAAAACCGGACGCAGTTTCGTTTTTGCTGGACCAGAAACTTTCTCATAACATTAGGGTTTGTTTCTCATGTCAATATTTACATTATGATCACGTAGTGATTTCTCTAGGCTGGTCAGTAATGATGAATTGCTACCACATGTCCGAAAGAAACATCAGACGGATTTCTGCTGTGATGAGAATGTTGAGAAAGCTAGGCATCAGTTAAAAAAGCGCATAGCCGACATCATCATCGGTACGCGTTTCGTCCTAATTGGACATTGCGTGCTCCACCAGCTCAATCCACCCCCCCCCCCCCCCCCCCCCCCCCCCCCCCCCCCCCCCATATCACTAGCCAACTTTAATCATATTGCAAAAATCAGTGTCACCAAGTCACCAAGAGGTCGTAGGCCGTCCTGGGTCCCTAAGTGCTGGTTTAAGATACTCTGATAAGGCTTTCCGAGCTGGAGTGTCAGCATTCAATCGGAGTAGATGACCTAGGAATCGTAGTCTACGTCTTTTTATGATTTTAATCCAGGGCTGTGTCTCTGTTCTTCCGTATAAGTCTGAGTTCTTTATTTTGTCCAGTTTCGTCACATTCATAAGTTGTCTTAAAAACATTCGCTGTGTAACATCCACTTTATTTTCCATTTTTGTAGTCATTGTCCATAGTTCTGAATTATAGAGAAATATTGTGCTGACAAAAGCATTGAATCTTTTGATTTTGTTCTCAAGACTTGAGTTTTTGTTTGTCAGGAATCTCTTGATCTTATTAAAAGCATCAAATGCAAGACCTTTTCTTCTTGTGATGTCATGTTCAGTGTCTAGCCGAGAACCTAAGTATTTACAGGTTTTCCAATCCGTAGGACCATTTTTTCTGATGAGATACTCTAGTGTTTTGGAGTGATTAACTCCTAGACTTCCTGATTGCTACCCATCCAGTATCGTCAGCATATTGTTGAGCATGATGGTAGGGCTCTTTGTCATTCTGTCTGCTGTATGTATGATCTTCAGATATTGGAGGAGTACGATAAGCTGCCTGAGAAACAGGTATTTCTTCTTCCATCTTCTTTGATGTTCTTCGTATCATGATTATTGCAAGGATTTTACGTAGAACTGATAGTAAGATTACGGGTCTGCAGTATACCGGGTGGTCCTTTTGGCTTTCCTGGTTTTGGAAGTGGAACAAGCCAGTGAAAGTTAAGCATACCTTTTTTATCTCTTCGGGATACTGTCCTGTTTTGGCAATAGAGTTCAGTATTATTTGAGCGATGCACTCATAAATCATTTCATCACCATATTTGATTAGTTCCGCTTTAATTTGATTACATCTTGCGCTTTTGTTGTTTTTCATGGATTTGACTGCTTTCTTCACTTCTAAAGATGTAAAAGGAATTTTCATCTTCGTTGGTTGTATGTGTGGTATTGGTCTGGCTTTTTCGCTGTGGAAAACCATAGACGGTAAAAATCAATTTTACCGTCTATGGGAAAACTCCTTTAAAGTGATCAGTCAATATTTCAGCACAATCTTGCGAGTTTGTAGTTTTTCCATTTTTACCATCAAGTATTAATTTCTGTTTAGGTTTATACGATTGAATAATTCTTGAAGCTGCATGCATTCTATTCGAGTCATCATTGATGTTTTCAATTTCAGCTACTCTTTGATCAATATTTCTGCAGTCTTCTCGCTCTAGTTCTTTATGTATTTCTTTCAAGATTTTGTTTCTTTCTTTCCTGGTCTCTTTAGTCTTGGTTGTGACCAACATATCCGACATATCACAGTGATACTCTTGATGAAGCATATGAAGCTGCAAACAAGCGATACCTAGAAGTGAAACTTAATGAATACGAGGAAGCTAACAAACAACAGCAACACAAAATGGCTTGGGACATCATTTAGGAGATCAGTGGTAGGAAGAGGTCAAGAAGTAATATACTAAAGGGAGCCACTAAAGAGGAAAGATTGCAAAGTTGGCACGACCATTTTCAACAGCTTCTTGGTAATCCTCCGGTAGTAACTGATGATCAACATTTTTAAAGCATATGGAATCCCAAATATCATAGTCAACATGGTCAATGCTATCGAGGATACTTACCACAACACCATGGCCAAAGTGACACTTCCTGATGAATTTGATATAATTGGCAGGCGTTCTCCAAGGTGATACTCTTGCTCCGTATCTCTATCATAATAGTGCTAGATTACTGCATGCGAACTACAATAGAAGGCAGAGAGGAAGTCAACCCCAGGCGTAGCCGCAGAGTTGGACCACTGATGATAACATATTTGGATTTCGCTTATGACATAGCACTAGTATTTGTATTGCTTTTTATCATGTTCTCTGTTGTCTGTAGCGCAGTGAGCGGCTTTGTTTGTCGGATGCTTGCGCTTTTTATAAGTTTCCATTATTATTATTATTATTATTATTATTATTAGTGTCTGACACTGCTGGCCAGTCGCAGAAACTCCTGGAAAGAGTAGAAAAGGCAGCTCTACTTGGCCTCCACATAAACGCCAAGAAAACGAAATACATGGCGTTTAACCAACAGGATCATTAAAACTACCGAAGGAACCAGTCTGGAATTAGTCAATTACTTCAAATATCTGGGATCCTGGACATCGAGCAGCTTGCAAGAAATCAAAACAAGGAAGGCACTAGCCTGGAACATGTGGAAGGCGTGTAATAATAAGCTCAACAAGATATTGAGACCCAATCTACAAAGATCAACAAAAATTAAGCTTTTCCAAGCTACAGTGGAAAGCATTCTTCTCTATGGTTCAGAAACATGGACAGGAACAACTAAAATTTCGCAAACTATTGGATAAATGTAACACCAGGCTTCTTAGATCAGCCTTTGATATATATATTATTGGATGTCACACATCACCAACAAAGAACTCTACTGATCTTCTTAAAGTAAGTGAAAGAATCAAGAAGAGGCGACTACACTCTTAGAAAAAATTAAGCAATGTTGGGTAAAATACTACACTTCAGGATGGTAAAAAGGGAACATGGTCGTTTGTTGGGTAAAAATGAACATAACAGTGGTTGTGTAGAGTCTTACACAACACATAGTAAACATTTTACCCATCAATCGTTGGGTAAATGTTTACCCCAAAACGACCATGTTCCCTATTTTGACCCAATTATGTGTAACACTTTACACAACAGGTTTTACCCAACACTTGTGTCATTTTGGTACACATAAATTAATTTTTAAAAATACAGGAATATATTTTAAGCCATTTTGGGTGTCATATTTGTATTCTAATCTTCTTTCGCAATTTTAATATCCACGGAATTAAAGATTTTTAGAAGAACTTACCTTAACTTGACCGGAACGGGGCTCGAACCCACAATCTTTGCATTCGAAGACTGACGCCGTACCCACTGTGCTAACGAAGTAGTTGATATGTGGATGTGTTTTGTGTTAATATAAACTATTTTATATGACTAAATATGACAAGATAGAAAGAAATATTGCTGAAATTAGTTGGTAAATGTTGAGATTGGCATGAAAAAAGTATAAATATAATGAAACTAGTAAATTATAAAGCTATATTATCTTAAGGGAGACCGACGTGTGAAGGTCAGGTTGCCGGCAAACCGTTGAAAAATCGCCTTGATAATATTAATGTGCTCCCGCAACACTACACGAATAGTTTACTTTACCTTGGACAATAGTTACATCGATCGGTAACGCGCCTTTCTACACAGATATTTTACCCAACAAAGTTTAAAACTACAATATCGTTGGGTAAATGTTTACCCCAAAACGACCATGTTCCCTATTTTGACCCACTTATGTGTAACACTTTACACAACCGGGGTTGTGAAGAGGTTTTACTCAACACTTGGTGTCATTTTTGGTACACATAAATTGGGTAAATTTCCTTTACCCAATAATTCTTACACTTTCATGGTGTCAAATCATGTTTTACCCAATTACGGGCACTTTTCTACACTTCCAGAGTGTAAAACTCGTTGGGTAAATGTTTACCCCAAAACGACCATGTTCCCTATTTTGACCCACTTATGTGTAACATAGTGGGTCAAAGTGTAAAAAAATGTAAAAAATCGTTGGGTAAATGTTTACCCCAAAACGACCATGTTCCCTATTTTGACCCACTTATGTGTAACACTTTACACAACCGGGGTTGTGAAGAGGTTTTACTCAACACTTGGTGTCATTTTTGGTACACATAAATTGGGTAAATTTCCTTTACCCAATAATTCTTACACTTTCATGGTGTCAAATCATGTTTTACCCAATTACGGGCACTTTTCTACACTTCCAGAGTGTAAAACTCGTTGGGTAAATGTTTACCCCCAAAACGACCATGTTCCCTATTTTGACCCACTTATGTGTAACATAGTGGGTCAAAGTGTAACAAAATGTAAAAAATCGTTGGGTAAAATGTTTACCCCAAAACGACCATGTTCCCTATTTTGACCCACTTATGTGTAACACTTTACACAACCGGGGTTGTGAAGAGGTTTTACTCAACACTTGTGTCATTTTTGGTACACATAAATTGGGTAAATTTCCTTTACCCAATAATTCTTACACTTTCATGGTGTCAAATCATGTTTTACCCAATTACGGGCACTTTTCTACACTTCCAGAGTGTAAAACTCGGAATTCAATAGTAAACTATTGCATGTGTAAAGAGTTATTTTACGAAATTGATGCTTAGCACAATATTGGGTAAAAAACTACACATTTCTTTTTTACCCAGCAAAATTTGACACTCATTTCTAAGCGTGTACTGTTTGCTGGACACTGTGTCAGACGTCCTGGGATGTGGTATCAGATCTAGTTCTATGGAAACCAGTTCATGGCAAAAGAAATGCTGGACGACCGTGTATATCCTATGTCAGGACACTGGACAAACACCTGCTGAAATGAAGACTTGCATGGAAGATAGGCGTGTCTGACGAGCCATCGTTAATGTCCGACAGATGTCGCTGGAGTGAATGAGTGAGTGAGTGGTCAGTAATGATGTATGTACATATATTTGAATGATTATATTTTGATACAAATTGACAACAATATTTAAACTATAACTCCTGTATTGAGAATGTTAAATGTTTGGATGTATAATGTTAATATAACTATTGCTTGGAGAAGAAAAGAAAAAACCTGATTTCTAGAAAAATTGGCTCTTTAAAGGCTCTCTCATTTGTCATCAATACGCCATGAATGTTGTACTGATACTAAGATTATGATCGTGTTATCTCATATCGCTTGTTTCAGTGCTAAGCCACCGAATGTTAAATTATGCAAAAAACCTGATAGAGCAGTTTGTTGTTTAACAGTTTTACAAAACAGTGGAACCTAATGAAACAGCTTACATTAAAGAGTCCTTATGGGGATTTATGCAAATTTATGCAAATTAGTATTTCATATTTAACCGTGTAACCATTTTAGAATCAATAGATGTAGGCACCAACTAAACTGGAGCTCTATAGTCGGATTCAGTGGCCAGCTTTTGACGTGTGCATGTAATATGCAAAGTGGTCAGTAAAAAAGAAACATCATACATTCTAACCAATTATGCACCTCAAAAACTATACTGACCTGATTGATACATGGGTAAATAAAGAGTAAGTTCTAATACATGTTTATTACACACTATACGTTATATAATAATTTGAAGAAATCTTTTATATTATTAGACAAAAACTATACATACCTGATACATGGATGTTAAAGGTAGGTGTTCCAATTGCTGGCCTGATTTTCAACTTGATGTTTTCTATTCTACATGAAGGGTCATCCTTAAAATAGTCGTATTCCAATGGTTCTTATTTTAGAAGCACAAGGTGACAGAAACCACCTTTGGCAGTTATTCACTGCATTTTGGCATATAACTGCGTAATGGAATACATCTTGCGCCACAAAATTTACGGCTTCCCTCTAATGGTCACGTCACGTGTGGTTAACCACGATATGTGTGCCATTTAATGGTGACATTTCTTGTAATCTTGTGCGTCTAAAACTGAGAACCATTAGAGTTATGCAACTCAAACTTTGGAATACGACTATTTTAAGGATTACCTTTCATGTAGTATAGAAAACTTCAAGTTGAAAATCGGAACATCATCATAACATGTACCTTTAATTACTTAAAAATGAATAAACTAATCAAGTGATTACAATTGATTCATTAGTTAATTATAATTAATGATTTTATTAATTACAATAAACTAATTAATTGTAATCAATTAATTAATTTAGTTAGTTATTTTAAGTAATTAATTAGTAACCAATTAATTAATTCATTCATTTAAGTAATTAATTAAAATTAATTAGTTTAAATGATTAATATTAATTAATTATCAATTGATTGATTGACCTTTAATTAAATAATTATTTATTTATTAATGTAATTAAGTTATTACAATTAATTATCAATTCATTTATCAATTCATTAATTTATGAATTTATTAATTAATTTATTTATTTATTTATTTATTTATTTGTAAGTAATTAATTAAAATGAATTAGATAATTGATTAATATTACTTCATTCATTCATTATTAATTGATATATTTATGTACGTACGTAGTAATATCACATACGTACGTAATATTATTATTTTTACCATGTACATGTACGTACGTAATTTCTTTTTTTTACCATGTCCCCTCTGCGTCTTCGTACTTATTTGACCACACCCAATTCCAAACATCTCCCAAACATTTCGTCGCTGTTCTGACATACAGGCACATCACAACAGAAATAAGTAAAAAGATGTGCCGGTATGTCAGAACAGCGACGATTTATTCAGTGTTGTGCGCCCTTAATCCCTTCATAGGCTCTAAATACATCACCCAATACCAACACACTCCCACCCTTCACACCAAACTCATTCAAAACATCACCCAAACACTTATCCACATCACCTACCAATAGAGGTAAGCCAAATTTACATGGTCTATATAATATTAAGTAAGCTTATACATGTATGTAGCTTATTAAGCTTAAATATATTGTACACATTTTAGTCAATTCCAGTGACATAGATTCCACATAACGGTTCTGTAGACAATAGGGAGTCACAATTCACATACAAATGTCAAATACCTTCAAAAGGAACCAACATATGCATCATATGCTCCACATCACAACTGCCATGATCACAGCTATTATTATAGGGCAGACAACATCAAATTTGAAATGGCAGCTGGTCATCATGTGATCTTTTGCCTTGACCTTTGACCGTTTGCTGGTGCCTTCCTGGGGACTCATTTTTAGAGACTAAGTTTGCTGGTGCGATCTTGGGGAATGATTTTCAGAGACTAAGTTTGCTGGTGCCTTCCTGGGGACTCATTTTCAGAGACTAAGTTTGCTGGTGCCTTCCTGGGAGCTCATTGTGTTTGCTGGTGCCTTCTTGGGGACTTATTTTCAAAAAGCAAGTTTGCTGGTGCCTTCCTGGGAGCTCATGATGTTTGCTGATGCCTTCCTGGGGACTCATTTAAGGCAGCGGTTAGCCGGTGCTATCTGGTACCTTCCAAATAGACACCAGCAAACTATCCGGTGACAATCGGATGTAGTCCGGGTGGTCAACCGGTAACCTTTTTTTGCTATGGGAAAGTCAAATCTTTTACTATACCGCTGAAAAAAAGAGTGGCTTAGTAGATATCTTCAAATAAAAGTATAGGCCTATTATATATATTCAAAAACAAATGTTGCAACATGGTTGTACCTACAAAATATTGATAATAATTTGTATTCGGGTTCACTAAGCATGCTAAGCAGAACGAACACAATGGTGTAATATTGAAACAGAACAGTCCCAATGCCCCAAAACGTATATAGCGTAACGTACCTTTCAGCATATAACCTTGACTCTATTCACAAATATTGCGAAATTTCATTCAGAATCAAAGAAGGAAGTAAAATTTACTGTTTTGTTAACAAAACCATATCGGTGTTATAGACATTGTAAAGTGAACGAACTGTGAAAACTAGCATTAAAGCAATGCACTTGATACCACCATGACTTCCAGTTGATTATGTTCATGTAGTGGTATATGATATTCTTCGCTATGTTGCTATCTATAATACCTGTACATGTATATCTGCTCTTCGTAATAACACGCTATGTTCCGGTTGGGGCACAGATTGGTAAGTTGATCATTTAAGAAAGTTGTAAGTGCTCACGAATTGCTATCAAATTTAAATGATGTGAAGTATTATGTCCCGGATATTTTAAACAGAAGTCTTTCCACTAAGATGAATTATGCGATATAACAAATATTGGTTGTATCAAACTCAGACTCGGACTCGAGTCCAACTTTTGTCGGACACGACTTGCTTCAGACTCGGACATCAAAAGACCTAATATTCTAAGCCGAGTCCAATCCAGGTCCAGTTAATTTAAATAACATTTAAAATGTGAAATAATTGATGTCTATTTCCTAACTTTCAGTCATATCATAACCTCCACATATTTGCACATACTGTACTGTTAGCGTCTAGGTACAAACCTAAACACAATGTCCCTGACCAGATGCTTATCAAAATCAATAATCGGTATCACAAATCTGAGATGTACATTACATTCGCAAATTGTTTTCTCGTTTTATAAAATAAAAATTGTGTGAATGCATTTAAATATTATGATGACTTAAGTAACCAGACCCAACAAAAATGTAGCAAATTTATGTTTCTATTGGATATCAATGCTTTCATTGCGTACTACGCAGTGCCAATTTGTGTGAAAGGAATCGCAGCTAATGGTACTAATCAATGATATCCCACGGAAAATCATTTGCTTCAACTTTTTTTCCTTGAGTCTGGTTATGTAAGCCATCACTTTAAAAATATCCACTCAGATCATTGTCAAATTATGGGAGGGCGGGGGAGATATTTGATCACATAATGTATTATATCTCACTATTGAATTATAGGTAACACTTATAAGCACCTGGTCAGGAACTGTATGTGTTAGGTGTATTTTGACATTTCGGTAAATCATGAAGCTAAGATCGCGATTATACTGAACAAATCCAAAATGTTTACTCACCTTTCGTCGATGGTATTACATAGTGACGTATAGAGGGTACGTCACTGTGTTAAAAAAAAGTAGCTTTTTTGTACACCAAATTAATTTAGTAATCAATTTTTGTCTTGCGGACTTCGTAACAACAATTCAGCAAACCACATTTCCAAACAATAGGTTATACATCACAATAACTACAAGAATGTATCGTACGTCACTATGTAATACCATCAACGATATCAGACGGTTTCGTCAACCAGGTCAGCCAACTTCTACAGTAATGATGGTTGATCCACTTGCTTTTCTTGTGAGAGATGTTATTCTCGTTCCCAGGATGCAAATGTGTGTTATGAGTGCATGGAACACGTGACTTAAAGAATAATTGCCCTCGTCGCGGTTGATTATGTTCGGCCGCTGTCGTCTATATCTGAGACCATGGTCTCAGTCTATATAAAGTGCTTCTCGGTTCCATCTTGTCTGTTTGGTAGTCTATTTATCGATAATCTTTGCCCCTTTCAGTCGATGGTGTGATTCTCGTGTCTGTGGTCTTTTTGTGTCCATTCAATGCCAAAGATACGTCCTGTTTAACCAACATAGACCTGTTCGCAAGATTGACATGGGATTTGATAAACACAGTCCCTTGTCTGTGACAAATCGCGTTCGTCTGTAGGATTAGTATGAGACTCTTCAGAGTGTTGTAAGGCTTTATGGCAGTTTGGATGATGTGTTTGTTTAAAGATCATTGAAGTCTTTCAGGCACTCCTTGGATGTTTTCTAGTTCCAATTTAGGGCAATGAGTGCTATATTATAAAATGGTATAATTTACAGTGTTGAAAGACCCCTAATGTCACAATCCTATTGGGATTCATTATGTGAGATTATAATGTTGTACAGATGCAGAGTGCTTCACTGACTATATAGGCCGTGACTATCGTGGGATCGTTTCAACAACTAATACCGGCATAACATGTCAAAGATGGACGTCTCAATCTCCACATGCACATGAACGCATCCCATCTAGATACCCTGACGCTGGACTTGGGGATCATAACTATTGCAGAAACCCTGTTGGCAATAAGGGTGGAGCGTATTGCTTCACTACAGACAGCAGTGTGCGAGCTGAAGAATGTGATATTGGCAACTGGCAAGTTACCTGTGATAGGGGTGAGTACGGTATGTTGTTAAAATGTGTCCATGCGTCAATCCCGTTGGCGGAGAAAATTGCCCTGTTTGTTACTAAATTAAAAATGGGCTATTCAGGGTCATATGTCATATATGATGGGTCATTAGGAAACGTTGAGCCTTCTCTCTTCTTAATATTTGATGATTTATTTATTTATTATTTTGTGGGAAGAATGCGTAATTTATGCATGTCACGTTATTTTAATTAATTGTAGCATCTACTTTTAAATAGCAGAACAAATTTGAAAAAACTCCCATCGTAAGTACAGGGTCAGCGAAGTGTTATCATGTTTATTAGTGTGTTTTTCAATTCAAAGTGGACAATCAAATAGTATTGAAAACAACAAATGATTATAGACTCAAATTTTCATGAAATGCTTTCAAAATATCGCCCAAACATGTTTCAGTAATCAAATTAAATTCTTGAAGCGAAAACCATATTCCGACACCGTAACGATTTGCAATCTGCATTTTTTATTAGTTTAACATGTAATCGAAGATATAACTACATGTATTATGCGTTGATATGTCTCGAGTGTGTATTCAATATTGCAATTGTTGCCCCTGTCTTATTAGCGGGGTTTGTAAATGATTTTATCGTTACAAACTTCACAAAACGGCCATTTCTGGCACACATATTGGTATGAATATAAGATACAAGAATTTCTCAAGACGCAAAAATGTTGACCCATAATTCGGCTAAAATTTGCATTTTGGGGGAAAAAAGTCATTTTTAAAGATTTTACTCTATATGATCTACAAAGTAACTCCCTGAATGCACAAACAATTTTGAAATTCGTAGACAGTTTAGTAATTAAGAAATTATCAAATTTCCATGGTCAAAAACAGTACACATAATAGCAGAATCACCTCTTAAACTAGTCCTATCTCGGTTTCATATTGCAAATGCTAACGAGTAAATTAATGCATATATTTCAAGACTATTCACATTTATGTATACAATCATGCCGTAAATAACTGTTAGAGACATTGCTCATGTAAGTAGGACTCGCATATGACGTCAGAAATATCTTTAACGACATAATAATAATTCCTTGAGCTTGAATTTGGGATCTGATAGATGCAGCGGCAGAGTTCCGAGCAAGGTAGCTTTGCCTTTGCACATTTGCAAAAGATGCAACCGCGTTCGCTCCTGCATCCGCACTATACTAGGTAAGCTTATTATGTTCCCATCCCTTAACACTTTTGGACCGGTGATTTTACATAGCACCGGTAATAAATCTTCTAAGGATGTGTCTATTTCCCACTATGTGGTCCAATTAAAAGACTGCAAAGGACATAAATATGCCCCAAAGGTATAAACTAACCTTCATAACCCTGAAAATAGACCACATAGTTAGCGGTTGACAAAATCTTCGATGATTTATTACCGGCGAAATGTCAAATCATTGGTCCAAAAGTGTTAAGGGATGGGAACATAATGCTCTTATCAAGCCTTGGCATCTTTGGGTCAGGTTATCCACACTGTGTCTAGCGCATGTTCTTGAAGGTCCATCTCACACCTTAAAAGCAGTTGGTCTAGGGTAATTTACATCCTGACATGCGATGCGATACTGCCTTATTATACAAATCGTCTTACGTTCTGTCATTGTAGTACATTTATATACATGTATATACAACTGCTTTCCCGTGTGTGATGTTAATCTCTTTGTATCCGGAAACGATTCCTCACGAACTGTTGTTTGAATTTCGAAGGAAATCTTTCCACTCTGCTGGTGCCTTAGTTCTTCGGCTCCCTCTCTTTTCTCTGGCTGATTCCTTGATACTGGCTGCGATGAATCCAATACGATATCAATCCGTCTGGTTTGATGACGCTCACGCTTAATGGAAGCTATAAATGCCTGACCATAGGCAGCAAATGTAGGGGCTTCAGACAATTTTCTTACATTACCTTTCAGAATAAACATTTCTACTTGTAGTTTGTGGTACAAAAATGTATTATATAACTGCCTGGTGTTAAACAAAATCTTCGAAAGCAGAATCCAATTTGTCATGTTTTCCCCCCAAAACCTGGATAGCAATTACTTGATTTGTTTTAACCATTTATATAATGACACTACACGTGTTAATGAACCTTTTCATAATAAATCCGATTACTAATCCGTCATCATATTAACAATACACAAATGATGACCATAACAATTTGTTTTAAAATGGTCGATTTTCCCCCTTAAAATGAAGACATATACATCTAAAAATATGATACTTTAGACATTTTGAATCGCATTTTTTTGTGTAATTTGTTGTAATCGGATGTTTGCCTTGTGAACTAAAGCAGTATGCAGATTGCTCAATGTCATTTTACGATGAGAACAATAAAAATGTAAAAAAACATATATTTTGGCTTAAAAATATGTTTTTATATAAAAATGCTATATAACAATGGACGTAATTTTTGCGTTTTGAGATTTTATTGCACTTTACATATACACAAATACTTGTACAACACTTGGGTGATTGAAACTTATTATTTCATGTATTTTTAAGAATAATATAGTTTTTCTTTATAACTGATTATTTATCAATTATACATTTTCAATTTATTGTTCCAAAAGTTACGAAACATAACCAAAAAATGATTGGTTTATATATTCTGTAACCTCTATTACACATTAATGTCTGTAAGAAAACTCGGGCTTAAAAATGTGTTTTTTATGTAAAAACACCATAAAAATTGAAATATTTAAATTTAAAAAAATAAAAATAATCCAATATTTACGTTTTTTTACCTTTTTTACCTGTTTTGGCATTAATAACACCCAATTTATTGTAATCAAAAAAAATTCTGAAGCCTTATCTGTAAAATAAAGCCATTTCAGAAGTTAAATGATGTCTGAAACTACCTCAAAACATGAAATAAGAAAAAGTGAGTTTTTCACCTAAAAACACACATTTTTGGCTTAAAACAATGTCTGAGTATCAAACAATTCCGTTTTCTTTGGTTTCCAATTCAACCTACAACATGTTACAACATTTCCACAGTTTTAATAAGCGATAAACAAGTTGTATCGCATTCAAATAATGAAAATTTTGATTTTGTTATTTTACACAAAAAAAGGCGTTTTTTAGCCAAAAAAGGACCAAGATAATCAAAGAAAAATTGCTTCTTGAGAAAATCTTATTCCATATATTCATGCATGTTAACCTATGTAGCGAATATGGACGTTTTGTGAAATCTGTAACGATAATGGCATTCTAGGTCCTTTACAAACCGTACTATATAGGCAATGAGTGCTTCACTGACTATCTAGGCCTTGACTATCGTGGGACTGTTTCAAAATCTAACACCGGCAAAACGTGTCAAAGATGGACGTCTCAATCTCCACATACACATGAACGTACCCCATTTATGTTCCCTGACGCTGGACTTGGTGATCACAACTATTGCAGAAACCCTGTTGACTGGGAATATGGAGCTTGGTGCTACACTACGGACAGCAGTGTTGAATATGATACATGTGATATTGGCCCCTGGCAAGTTACCTGTGATAGGGGTCAGTATTTATGGATAACATATTGGAGTAGGGAACATGGAGAAGCAATATTCTTCCACAAAACTGGCTAAATAGGGTCATATATTGAATATTGGTCACGTTAAAGGAGGCGAGCTCCCTTTAATGTTATGACTTTCAACAGACGATGGCGGTCGCGCGAAATTAAAGTAGTATCGTAAGAACACACCGGCAACACTACTCCATTAAACGATACAAAATGCGTCCCGGCTCGGGATCCGCCGTGTTTCTTGAAAACGTCGTCTCTTCTATATGGCAATTATATAAAACCATGTGTGTACTATAAATCAAAATGCCAATGTTTAAATGATAAAACAACGTAAGTGTGACCACCCCGGGGTATGAAGAAGAAAAGAAAAAAAGGGGAGAAAAAAAAAGGAAAGGGGGAAAGGAAAGGGGGAAAAGGAAAGGAGACAAAAAAGGAAAGATAAGAGAAGAAAATGAAATGGAAAAGAAAGGCAATAGTGGGGGCTATAGAACAAGAAAATGGCCTATTGAAAGTGTGCGGAAATAGCAGGTGCGGTATAGGGATAGGCATAGGCTTTTCGAAAACAACTATAGAGAATATAAGATTATAAATTATCTTCTCTTTTAGTAGGTTTGTTCGTTCAAAACAAGTATGAAAGTCGCATGTTCGTAGATAATCAAAAGACGTTGCTATGGTTCGTGATATATAGTCTTATCACGCAAATTACGGCCGGTTAGTAAATCAGGTTTTTAAACATTAGCCATCATGAATAAGAGGAAATACCGCGCTGTGGATTTTGAAATGATCTTTTTACGGGTCAGGGTAGTTTGTCCTCTTGAGTGTCATTCACTTAAAGTCCACACAAAAGAACCATGTACTCTCTAAATGAAAAACGAGTGGAATGAGTGGAAATTCACTCGAAAAGGAGTGAAGGGAGTGAAACGCAGGACAACCCGTTTTAGAGTGGAAAACGGCCACTCTAAATTGAGTGTGAAAGTTTTAAAAAAAGGAGGAAGAGAAGAAGGAGGAGGAAGAGGAAAAGAAGGAGGAAGAGAAGGAGGTAGGGGGAGGAGGAAGGGACATATGCGGCGCAAATAATCGAAGTGCACAATAATGGAGTTTCGAGCTGAACACGTGGCTAATTTAAAATTACTGGCCATGTTCAAGAACTGTAAAGAAAGGACGCTTAGACTGGTTTTGGGCTTATTTGATTTAGTTGTACCTCAGGAGTGATATTTAGAATTTGTCGATGGATATTCGCGATTACGTGTTAAACCAATATGAATTGGCCAATTTAGCAAAATCGTGTCCACCGTCGTCTGTCTTTATCTGGTTTGGGGGGATGAAAAAAATATTAAAAGTATTTCGATCATGACTGTCATTACTGGTGTCATGCCTTTGATTTTGGTGGCAATATCCATGTTATTACTAGATTAGGTTTCGTCTCGTGTATCACTAATGAAAGAGACCATTAGGCTATTTGTAGTTAAAAGTTGAAAATGAATCCATGAGGCAAGGGTTATATTGTCCTCGTTGTCTCCAATATGTTTATTTTTGTTTTTCTTCTATATTTGGTTGAATGTTAACGAAGCTGATCGATGTCCAGACGGTTACACGCCCTTCAAAAATTCCTGCTACAAATTACACACCGAGACAGAAACGAGGGCTGAAGCTAAAATCATTTGTGAACCACAAGGATGTCATCTGGCTGATATAACGTCATCTGAAGAGAACGCCTTTGTGAACAGGCTGTTGTATAGGTCTGGTACGAATGATGCTTGGTTTGGATTGCTTAAGACGGATGTGCTGATATGGTCAGATGGGACACCTCTTGTTAATGTTTCTTTGGAATGGCACGACATTGTTAAAGACTTCGGTCACACATGTTTTCGTCTTCATAAAGACGATGATGAATATGAATGGAATGACAAGTCTTGTGATACACAGTACCACTTTGTGTGTGAAATAGAAGGTAACTATATTTCATTCTTCTTTGCAGTATCGTCAGAGCGTGTTCTAGTTACAAACGCACCCTTCATACGTAGATGACATTGTTATTGTAAATTGTAATTAAAGTATAAATCGTGTGATATCAAAGCCAAATGAGAGTAAGAAAAACGTGTATAGTTGTAGGCATCGGCGGGAATGTGCACTTGGTAACAGAGTTTAACGGTTATTTGCATCTGTAACCATAAATGACATTGTTTGTTACGTTTTATCAGAAACTGTTAATCTATGTTTATGCCTCCAGTCCACCTCACCTTTTTATCTGACGCTTTAGTGTTGTGTCTGACTCTGTGATAGACTTAATTCTGGTGAAAACAAAAGGCCTATCGCGAATGTTCTGTGCTCTTTTTAAGTCATTGGAATTTCATCGAAAATCTGTAAATTTATCGTTCACTTAATAGTTACTGATGTGATTGGTAGTAATGTAAGTAAAATGACGATACACTTTGTCCAATGTGTTGGCATATAAGTTTGCGGCACTGTTTTCGCCTTTCTCTCCATGACGACATTGACATCCCAGTCTTGTAGGCCTACAGGGTATACGGTGAGTCGTTGATTTACGCATGCACTCGTCTACCTGGTCGCATATTCGGTGCACACTCCGTTGCACATGCTTCAAAACACAGATATCCCTTTAACCAATCCAAGCGGTGGGTTAAGCATTATGGGTTGCACGTGTCCATTTGACTACAATGTTAGAAAATACTGTTCGAACACTTTGTAGGTGCATGTAAAATGTTCCCCCTTTCCCCCATGATCAATGTTGAAACTCACAATTTGCCCACCATCAGCACAGGGCCTCGTATCACTTAAAATATACTTAAATGTGTTTAACAATGGTGGTAAATCGTTCCATTGCGTGTTATTTAAATGGGGAGACGGGGTAACGGTTACGTTAGATACTACACGATTTAGGGACCACATTTTTTGGGCGATGTTTCCCGAAACTTTTTCTTTTTCCTTACACATCCGTTGGAAAACTGATGATTCAACCAATGATATTACGGGAAAATGTTATATTCCTTATTCTTTGCTTCTTGTATTAATTTTATATTACTTGCTTGCACTTAAACAGATTTGATTTCCTTACATTCAAACATGTGTTATGGTGGCTCTTTTATTACATCCTTATAAAAATAAAACTTTTTTTTTTTTTTCGATGCGAAGTTAATCCCCACAATTTTTGGAAATCCTTACATCCTTACATTTTTTTTCAATGTAAGGTTTGTAAAATCCTTACAACTTACATTTTTGTCGATGTTAGGTATTTGAAATCCTTACAACTTACATTTTTTTCAATATAAGGTTTTTGAAATCCTTACAACTTACATTTTTTTTCGATGTTATGTTTTTGATTTTAAAATCCTTACATCCTTACATTTTTTTCAATGTTAGGTTTTTGAAATCCTTACAACTTACATTTTTTCAATGTTAGGTTTTGAAATCCCTACAACTTACATCTTTTTCGATGTTAGGTTTTTGAAATCCATACAACTTACATCTTTTTCGATGTTAGGTTTTTGATTTTGAAATCCTTACATCCTTACATTTTTTTCAATGTTAGGTTTTTGAAATCCTTACAACTTACATTTTTTTCAATGTTAGGTTTTGAAATCCCTACAACTTACATCTTTTTCGATGTTAGGTTTTTGATATCGAAATCCTTACATCCTTCCATTCTTTTCAATGTTAGGTTTTTGAAATTGGCTGTTAAGGGGGCTGTGGACCCTCGGGTATAGCCTCCGTAAAACTGCCGTAACTTCTTCATTATTCATTTAATCTATACAAAAGTATTCACTTTATTGTAGAAAAGGGTTCAATGAATCCAACCATGATCATGAAATTGACCATTTTAGAGAAAATTATAAAAAACAGGATTTTTGACCCATTTTAGGTTTCGTCAAGATAACTAAAAATATATTTTGTCAAATCTTGTCGTACTAGCTTTATTTTATTCCTAATAAAATTCCCTGAGGTGTTTTTTTGTTTTGGAATATCTTATTTATTTTTTGAATTATTGACTAAAAGTGCCAAAAATGTAACTTCAAAATCATGAAAATCAAATTTGTTGGTCAATAATTCAAAAAATAAATAAGATATTCAAAAAAACACCCAATATTGTGATGTCATCGTCACTAAAGTCCCAACAGCACTTTCGACACAGACAACCGGGCGCAAATTTCAAAAAATCACAGGTTGCGAATGTGCAGTTTAAATTCGTTTACTTGAACATTATATAGTTCTGTGTTCAATAAAGATGGTCAATACACATTCCTACCATATTAAATGCATGGTTTAATGAATAGAACGGTATTCTTTAAGTGCTGTGGAACCATTGTATACTTTGTAAGAGCGCTATATAAATATTCATTGTTATGTAATGTTATGTTATATCAACACATCGGTCTTCCTCGCCTTTTTATCTGCCCTTATTTTTGTGTCCGAGCACTCATGACATTACATTTTCGAAAATCGTCTTTAATACACAATAATTTTGGACAAAATAATGTTGGACAAAACCAATTGGGTCCTAAATAATGTTGGACAAAATTGCGTTCGACAAAAACAATGGTCTAAATAATTTTGAACCCAAAAACAAATGGGCGAGATCCTCTAGTCTTTGAATCACAGATTCTTCTTTAAACATTTAAACAAAGTGTATTTGGACAAAAGACTTGGTATCCTAGATAATTTAGTTTAATGAGTCAAATTATCTTTTTTTTTATTGGTTTTTTTTTTTTTTTTTACAGTAATCGGTCAATGTTCTTATCACAGGATGACTTTCCAGTCCTCTTGCTACTATTTATCCTCTGGAATGTGGACGTGGTTTGCGTCTAATAATTATTGTCAACATCAACTGAAAGGACACCTTGCAGACATTACGTCAATGGAAGAGCAACAGTTTATAGAAAATCTATTGTCTGAATCTGAAATAGATGATGCCTGGTTTGGATTGCGTAGGGTTTTTGTATGGTCAGATGGCAGCCCTCTTGATGACCAGCCATGGCAGAATATTGTTACAGATGAAGAAAACACTTGTTTTCGAATCCACACAAGTTTATGGGAGGACATATCTTGCGATGAAAATTACAGATTTTTGTGCGAAACAGAAGGTTACTATAATGTCCATTTTATTAAACTACAATTTTACAAATAAGGCAATGGAAAACCCTGTTCTGTGGTCCAGTATCTAGTTTGTTTCTTGCATTGCATTGCATTAAGACAAGGAGCTGTTAAACTAACGGCTCGCTTGCATCATTACACTCAAGATGGCAATATTTTGTTCTGTCTCAACAAGGAAAAAACATGAAATAACGTAACATGTATTAGCGGACTACATTCTACTTTTTTTTACATAATAGCTGTGTCTTCTAACAAATATCGTATACTTTCTATCATTCGACTCTAGAGGGCGCGCTGTACCTCTCTGAAAACAATACTTATATTGTTTCAAAAATCGGGGGAAAACACGGCTCATTTCTATCATTCAACTCTAGAGGACGCGCTGTACTTTTCTGAAATATGACCTGAACAGATATATATGAACATAAAATAACGTAGCGTCAAGTATTTGCCTATTAATTCTGTTACTCCAACATAATTGGCAGCCAGTGAATTATTCACTGACCATTCAGGAATTGAACCTGGAACCTCTAGGTTATAAAGGGCGATACAGGGTGTCTCAACAACATTACAACGCACCTTAAGGTGATCGTAACTTCCTAAACAAGTGTCGACAAAGAACAATTCAAACGACAAAATAAACTTAAAGGCTATAATTCGCAGGAAAACGCGTTTGATTCGGGATTACGTAAAAATAGTCAACAGCTATTTCCATCCAAGTTTGCTCGTATTGAGTGATTCAAACAGCACATACAATAATTAATTAATACTTCTCTTATCTTGTTTCTTTTATTCTAAATAATATGCAAATTTCTGAAAAGCCCTTTCGTGGGCTAAATATTGCTGGCCAACCATCTGACCATCATACTATGTGCCAAAATACTTCAATAAACATGATTATTTAGGACGCGGGAATTTTAAATCTTCATTCAAACCATGCCTTTAATTGAAATATAGACCAATCGCTTAATCCAATTTAATGAATAAAACATTTGAAAACATTATTAAGTACATCAATTAAGATTGCTATTGTTTGGTTTATTCATCTGTTATTGTATTAATTTATTAAACCTCCAGAATAGATTTAAGTAGCGTGAACTATCAATTGAATTTTAAATCTTCATCTTTCGCAAAGAGTAGGGGATCATCCCGGTCTGTAACTGTTCACACATCTAACGGACCCCAATGGAAATAAGCTTCAACGAGGCTTTCTTGGGTTATCCAGGGTCGTAAGGCCCAAATAAATAAATAAATAAATAAATGAACCATTATTCACTTTCTCAAGAGACTTTATATATAGTTCTGTTCCAATCAAAAGAGTCAATCGTAATCACTTTCCTTGCAATGAATTGTATTGCTTTTGTTTTATGGCTGTAGAATGTTCACGATTGATTATTACTCAGTACTCTTATGATATGAAAAAATGTATTTATCAAAGATTCAACAGTGCTTGCTAATTGAAAAGAGAATGTGTAAAGTAACCACCCGCGCAAATGAAAATCTATACAATACACATAATGGATGGAAGTGTTCTTTGACTAACTGTTACACTGCAAAAAGGTTGCTTAAATATTTACTCAACATTTTACACAACGTTGTTGAAGTATGCAACCGCTCAAAAGTTGCGTAAAATTTACCCAACACATAACATGTTTTCACCAACAGTTGAACAATTCCAGTAAGGGAGCACATCAAAACTCGACCGCCCGGCAACCGCCGGTTCCGTGGGGTTCCGTGCGGTTGCAGCCGGTTTCTATTGTTCTAAACAATGATATGCGGTCCAACCGGGCGGAACCGGCAGTTGCCGAGTTTTGATGTGCTCCCTAACTTTACAGTTGCACAATTTGAATTACACAACAGTTGGGTATTATTAAGTAACCATTTGTCGGGCATTTTAATACCAACTGTTGCTTAATTTGTGAATTGTAGCCATATGTTGGGTGTTTTAATGCAAATCGTTGCTTATTTGTGACAAGTTTTTATTATATATCGAGCATCTTTGTATAGCAACACGGGGTAGGCAAATAATGTGAATTCTCCTCCCGGTAGTGAACCGGTAACTTGTAAAGGGAATTCTTGGCGATGCAGCAGAGCTACATACACCATTCCCTCTCGGTAGTGAATCTGTAATTTCTTTTAACATGTTATTTAACTATATATGTAATATCTGACATCTCTTATCATTGGTGTTTTTTACTGTGAACATTGTCCCAACGTAGTCTTGCTATCTGGGTATGAAGGTATATAAATAGTCAATATTATATAATACATAAACATATTTATGTGATTCTTTTGGTAGAAAATAGATCACATGACATGAACTATTCAGTATATGTCCATGTCTTGTATTTTTTGGCTATACAAATCGACTATTCAATATTAATCGCTAGTGACGTCGCTAACACCGCTGAAATGATATTCATAAACAAATATATGTCAAACAAGGATGGCAACTTTAAACTATTTTGTCGGTGTTTGCGCTTTATTCCGTTTTGGATGCCAAGACAGAATAAATCTAATTGTGGTCCTGGGGCACAAGTTGCGGACGGGATAAGATATATGCGTAATGCGTATACAACAATTCCCCAAATTCTGAGAAGATCCATCACACGGACGCTATTAGAATCGAGAATTTAAGCAACAATTGATCAATAAAAACCACATAAGTAAATCTTAACATAAGTTGCGTGATTGCCTGAGACAAATACTCAACAGTTGCCCAATTGAAACAATTAACGCAATATTTTAGCAACAAAACAAGTTTTGACCAGGGGTTTCCCCAACTTGTTACTAAATTGTTTTGCTCAACGTTGGTTAGTTTTTACTTTTATACAACACCTAGATTTCTACATATGTTGAATGAATTTTAAACAACACGTCAACCAACGGATGATAAAAGTACTTTTAGCAACGTATTTTAAGCAACCTTTTTGCAGTGTACGTAATCGCTCGTTTCTCCGTGATTACAGAACCGAATTAAACACGGTTTTCTGCTTATAGCCAAACAAATTTGCCTTTATTTTGTTGTTTGAATTGGTCTATTCCGATTCTTATTTAGGATTTTTGTAGGCACCCTGTATAACATTGAGTGAACTTGTAAAACTACCAAGAATGATAGTACATGCGCGTTTCCTAAACGCGATATTTTATTCTGGACCGGGGCCATAGATGATGAATACATAAACCTGTAAAACGAACTTGAGGCGGATTCAATATTATTTCAGGTTCAATGATATACTTGCTATCCCAAACACTGTATTTTGGGTACAGAAATGTAATGTGAAGTCATATTTATAAATTCTTATTTGTTATAGCAAACCCGAGTGCCACCTCTCCTACTTCAGTACCAAGTAGCACCTCTCCTACTTCAGTACCGAATCGCACCTCTCCTACTTCAAGTATATCTACACTAGTTAGAACAGAATACTCCGGCGGAAGTAAAAGAACAGGTATGACATTTGTTATGAATTTCACGATTGATTATTACTCAGTAGATTCAACAGTGCTGGAAAGAGAATGGTTACCACTCGCGCAATTGAAAATCTGTTAAATACACATTATCACTTGGATGGTAGTGTTCTTTGACTACTGCTACATAACCACTCATTTCTCCGTGATTACTGAACCGAATCAAACGCGGTTTTCTGCAAATTATAGCCAACGAATTCGCCTTTATTTTGTTTGAATTGTTCTATAATAATAATAATAATAATAATAATAATAAAGGTTTAAATGTTATTGTCATCGCAGCCAACCGGCTGAATTGTCACAACATTATAAATTCAATATATTATTAAACAATGTTACGTCCAGGCAGCAGCTAAATCAGCGCCAAGTTGCGACATAAACCAACATGAACAAACATACATAACCCCTATAAAGAAACCCCCTAATAGGCAATGTAAGTGCCTTGCGCAGGGACACAAACACATTGGCACCAGCGGGGCTAGAACTCCAACATATATGAGTCCTGCGCTATTCCACTGGACCACACGTGCTCAACAATTCCGATGCTTATGTAGGATTGTTTAGACACCCTGTATAACATTGGGAGTGAACTTTTGAAAACCACCAAGAACGATTCATGTAGTACATGCGCGTTTCCTAACACAGTTTATTCTGGATTTGAGCCACAGATGATCAATACATAAACCTGTAAAACGAAAGTGAGGGGTTCAATATTATTATTACAGTTGACCAGAGATTACGTACACCTTAACAGTCTCTGCCTCTAAGGGCATACCATGTGGTGATTCATGGGTCCTCAGATCAACTTTTTTTTAAAAACTGGTGATACATTACCATAACATTATACTACTGCCAAATTTTAAAATTCCTAAAGGTTTTGGTTCGGTTCGGTCGTAAAAAATCACCGAAATGTTAGGAACAAATCCCAGTAAAATTATTACTACGTTCCCTATAAGTATAACTATGCGCACCATGCACATCCCAACGAAAGGAAAACATATTTTGAAACCTCCAGTTGGGTACACAACAAAAGTGAAACAAAATCATTGGGATCTCGTTGGCGCGTCACATTATGCTGACCTTGAAACCGTGACGAACAGCGTCGTTAGCAGTTTTCAAGCCCTTATAGTTTGGCGCGCCAATGAGATCCCATTACATAAACAAGTTCATATGGAAGAACTCAGAGCCTTTAACAAATTCAAAAGTAAAAATTGTTGGGATCTCGTTGGCGCATGGAGATAATCCAGGTCAAAGGTCAAGTTTTACCATTTTGAGCCATTTTCACACCTCCGTAAATCCGTGCGCCATCTTTAAAACACCTTGGAAATGACATCTACTTGCAAAGATGGTTTACCTTGAATAAAAAATGAAGAAACTGGTTTGGGATCTCAGAGATTTTTTTTTTTATGATTTTTTACAAATTTGCTTAAGAGCAACTTGCACTGCATGCGAGTCAGTAATAGCAATTTGTGCATTGTCCAAGTTCTTATAAATCAGTGCGCCAACAAGATCCCATCAACTTTTTGATTTATTTGCTTAGTTTGGCCACCATTCAATAGATACCACTGGAAAAAAACTTTGGGATTTTGATGGCGGTTAATTCTACATGATCGCAAAGTTGAGGTGTCATCAGCTTTATTCTCGAGCCTTTTGGGCCATTTATCAGATTATCAGAATATCAGATTCCTTTGGTGAATTTTGACATGTCATATAGGACATTGTTTTTCATGCATTTTAAACCATTATCAACCCATCAACATTAATCTGTTGCATAATGTTTCATAAATTGCATATTATGTCTTCAGAATTCAACAATCCTGTCGAATTCGGAAGACATGACTTACATATTTTGAAATCGACATTACAGACTAACATAGATGTGTTCAGAATAGTCTAAAATGCATAGAAAACAATGTCCTATATGACATGTCAAAATTCACCAAAGTAATCTGATATCCTGGGACTTGGTCTGAAATGGCTCAAAAAGGCTTG
Source organism: Ophiura sarsii (assembly GCA_035610835.1). NCBI lineage: Eukaryota > Metazoa > Echinodermata > Ophiuroidea > Amphilepidida > Ophiuridae > Ophiura > Ophiura sarsii. Next base: position 66,047,768 of record CM069457.1, on the reverse strand, counting down.
AGAATAAAGCTGATGACACCTCAATTTTGCGCTCATTTAGAATTCACCGCCATCAAAATCCCAAAGTTTTTTCTAGTGGTATCTATTGAATGGTGGCCAAACTAAGCAAATAAATCAAAAAGTTAATGGGATCTAGTTGGCGCACTGATTTATAAGAGCTTGAACAATGTATGTGGGGCTATTACTGACTCGCATGCACTGTAAGTTGACATTAAGCAAATTTTTAAAAATCGTTTTAAAAAAATATCTTAAAGATCCCAAGCTGCACAGAAAGAAAAAAGTGAGTCATCATCGTAAAATGAGTCACTACACGGACAAAATGACTCATTTTTCGATGATGACTCACTTTTTTTCTTTCTGTGTGGAATCTTCATTTTTGATTTAAGGTAAACCATCTTTGCAACTGGAGATCATTTCCAAGGTGTTTTAAAGATGGCGCACAGATGTACGGAGGTGCAAAAATGGCTCAAAATAGTAACAATTGACCTTTGACCTTGATTATCTCCATGCGCCAACGAGATCCCAACAATGTTTCCTTTTGAATTTGTTAAAGGCTCCGAGTTCTTTCATATGTACTTGTTTATTGAATGGGATCTTGTTGGCGCATCGAATTACAGGGTGACCCAAAAAAATGTTAACACTCCGGGCACATGAGATATCTTAAAAGGACATGAACCCACGGATCTAATCTTGATGTATTATAAAAGCTGAATAAATAAGTTTTCATTTGCATTTTATTGCGTTCCAATTGGTTATTTAGAACGGGAGATATGCTTCAGCAAACATGAGGAAGCAAAATCGGCTTGGTCCAATCCTCTCAGTATGAAAGTAAAGCTTTTAAAATGCACGAAGCAAGAAGCAACATGATTAAGTCACACACACACATCAGTTAATCTCTTCTTTGTTCTTTTCAACGCATTCTTTCGATTCTTTTCAAGCTTAAAAGACATAAGCAAATATATTCCACATAAATAATATAGGTATTTTGTCATGAGTTCAAGTTCTATACTCTTTTTCCATGTGCAATGGGTAGCTGTCAGTAAAGCAGTCTTTAAAATTGAAATTGAAACATTTCATGTTCTTTGTTGAAATGGTCCATCCAATTAAATAAATTAACTAATATTGCACTGAAATAAAACTAGTATTGCACTGAAATTAACCATAAATCAATTGCACGTAATGAATCCTTCAATTATATTCAATAATCGATACATTTTAACTTATGATTAAATGTTGCAATGGTATTGTTACTTTTGAATTACTGCACAATAATGTTTTTGGCATTCTTACAAGTTCGTAATCATAGTTGTAATTAATGCAAATTGGACCAAGCCGATTTTGCTTCCTCATGTTTGCTGAAGCATATCTCCCGTTCTAAATAACCAATTGGAACGCAATAAAATGCAAATGAAAGCTTATTTACTCAGCTTTCATAATACATCACGATTAGACCCGTGTGTTCCTGTCCTTTAAGCTATCTTATGTGCCCGGAGTGTTAACATTTTTTTGGGTCACCCTGTATAAGGTCTTGAAACTGCATAAGAGCGCTGTTCGTCAAGGGTTCAAGGTCAGCGTAATATGACACGCCAACGAGATCCCAACGATTTTGTTTCACTTTTGTTATGTACCTAACTGGAGGTTTCAAAATATGTTTTCCATTCGTTGGGATGTACTTAGCGCGCATAGATATACTTATGGGGAACGTAGTAATCGTTTTACTGGGTTTTTTTCCTGAGATTCCTGAACTTCAGTACCGAATCGTACCTCTCCTACTACAAGTATATCTACACCAGTTAGAACAGAATACTCCGGCGGAAGTAAAAGCACAAGTATGACATTTGACCTTTGATTGACCATCTGGTATAAACAATAATAACTACCTGTAGAATTTATTGCCCACATCACGTCGAAGCAATAGGCATTTTGATAGTACGGGGATGGCAAACGTCACCATCGCCTGCGTGTTAATAAAATTGTGCAAAATTCCCCACTCACTCTTGTTTTACTTAGTTTCCTCCCCCTTTTTCAATTCCTTCTGTTTGTCCCTATTCTCCACCCCCACACCCTTCTTTATTTGTGTTGTTGTTATTTTGAAGGGGAAATGTGACCTTTGGGCCTTTGCGACACCTATTATGACCATGCGCCACACAAATCCAAGGAATGTTAGACAATTATTCTTGTGTTGTATGTAGTCAAGCCAGTAAAATGTTAACGTAAACGAAGGAATCATATCAAGTAATATATATAGTAATAATCCCTGACCATAAAGACCCGAAAATAGGATTGATTGTAATGAAGGTTTAAATTTTAGGAATGCTTAAAAAACTATGACCATAGATATGATAGATTTCATAACAAGTAAAAGCAAACTAATTCTGGTCAGAGACCATGGATCTTAATAATTGATGTGCTTTACTGATAATATTATTGATTCGTCAAAAATGTGGTCTAAATTGGAATGAGATGTTATAACTCTCACATTATACCCTTCAGGCCCGTAACCAGCCCCAAATCTGAAAAAAAAATCCTTTTTTTGGTACCAATGTACCTTTTTTGTATACAAATGTACTTTTTTAGTTTTTTTGTGAAAATTCCCCCTCCACCCCAATTTTCGAAAACGCCCCCCTTTGTCATTGTGTGAAGCATTTTTGACTAAAATATGTCCTTTCCCCCCTCCCCCTAGAAGGTTGGTCAATTAGAAAACAATTATTTTGTAATTCTAAAAAAATATTTTGTAATACTGAAATAATATTTTGTTATACTAAAAATTAAAAAAATTGTAATACTAAAAAAATATTTTGTCATACTAACAAATTATTTTGTAATACAAAACAAATATGTTGTAATACTAAAATATTTTTTTGGCAATACAAAAAAGATATTTTAATGAAAATTACCAATTAGTAGTATTTTAAATTAATTTTCAACATTGCAACGTACACACGATATCCAATGATGTGACTTGATGTTTCAGCACAATACAGTAGCAACCTTCTTCAGACTTCATCCAGCTCGACATCCAGCCACCCAGCTGATCCAAAAGAGTTACGAAGTGGAAGTGCAGGTGAGAAATTCTCAGTAAAAATGTAATCTTAAATATTTTAAACATTTCTCTGGTAGATTTTGCCCAATTTAGGTAACCAAATGAAGGAAATGCCTACTTTTTCGTGAACATTACTAGCATTTTCTCGATAATCTGTTTACTTATCTGCATTTTTGTAACAGGTCCAATTGCCGGAGGTGTCGTCGGTCTTATCGTGGTTATCGCTCTTATTTCGATCATACTATTCATTATTTATAGGTAAGTGATTAACAGCAAAATTGTTTTTTCAACTACGCTGGCGACTTTGTGTAGGGCCGCTAACGCAATGATCATACGCACTGAAGGTATTATTATTCGAATGAATTAAGCCTCGCGGTATATATCAAATTATTGTACAACGGAAAACGATTGTACGTATTAAGAAAAACGAATATATCAAATTATTGTAGAACAAAAAACGATTGTACGTATTAAGAAAAATGAATATATTTTTTTTTAAATGACTGATTTTTCCATCTTTGCTGGTGAGAAGAAAAACGAATAAGGTTGATATTTTGAGTTGTTCTAAGTTGAAAATGAAGGGATAAATAAGAATGTCACAAACAAAAAATTAATCAAATGAATTATTTTCATTATAAACCTTTGAGAAATAAGAGTCGGAAAAAAGAAAAATGACCACACATATCCTGTTCTGATTTACCTAGATGCAAAATGAAATATAAAAAACAAAGTTTAAATAACCTTTTCGTTTTTCTTGATTGAAAATGGGTTGAGAAAAACGCCTGATTGTATTAAAGTCCCAAAACAATTTTTATAGTGTTTTTTATTTTGTTCTTGATTTAATTAAAAGAAAAACGAATGCAGTAATCTTTTTGTTTTTCTTGTTTTGAAAATAAAGTGAGAAAAACTAAATCTTAAAATTTAGGTTTTTCTCTTGCTTACTTACCATACAAGTGTTTAAGAAACGAAAAACGAACGTAGTTGACTCATATTGTTTTTCTTGTTTGCAAATGAAGTTATAAAAACGAATGTGTCAAACTTACATTTTTCTACTGTTTGTTTTTTGTATTAAGAAAAACGAATGTTTGAAACAAGATCAAATCAGGTTTTTCTATTGCCCTTTGGTTACAATTCTGGTTGAAGAATGAAAAACGAATACACTTGTTTATTTCGTTTTTCTTATATGAAAATGGATAAGAAAAACGAATATTTGTATTTATTTATTTTTCTTCTGATTGATTTTTACACTTTATTTAGAGAAAGAAAAACGAATGTGGTTGATCTTTTTAGTTTTCCTTAGTTGAAAATAGAGTAATAAAAACTAACATTAAAAATTCTAGTTTTTCTCTTGTTTGTTTTTTCTACTCTGACAGTCAAACGGAAAATGAACCTATTTGTGTTTTTTGCTTATACCCCTGTCACACATACGGCGATCAGGCCTTGCGCTCTCGTTGCGCTGAAAAAAGCCATGCAAAATACAGTAAGGTCTCTAAGAACCGAATGGGGACGCAGTGGACACCATCTAGAGCGGGGTAGGGTCCACATGATCGCCCTTGAGGCCCATACAAAGCGCCGCGCTTGTTTATGCTCTGCTGCGATCAAATTGCGCTTATAATTCGCTGTCTGCGTTACTAGTCCCTTCTCAACACGTTTTCAAATTATATACAATCCTCAAAATAAGTTACTACCTAGGTTATACATATACAACACATACATATAACACATATCGGCCGAGTGCACCACTGTAGGGAGGTAAGCTACTTCCCTAGCAGCCCTAACTGTAGCGTAACTTAATAACGATGTAATTCTGAGAGCAAAACTGGCGAGTAACACCAGAATAGTAACTAGCGAGGTAAATGTCCACATTATTCAGCATCGTCCCCTAAAAAAGATGAAACTAAGTATCCAGTATGGGTTTCACCCTAAAGCCAAGCAAATGCCCAACTGCAATTGACTTTAATATTGGGGAAAACATTGTAAAAACGGTTGATCATGACCCAACGTTTCCTTGGTTCGCTGATACATCAAAGAAAAAGATGTGTATGACATGATTGTGGGACAAACAATAAATTGTACAATATTGAGCAATCACTGGTTCGCAATGAGTTCAAATTGGCTTTATACACCCGTTATTGTCTTCCTTCCTTAAGATTTTGCCTCACTGTTCATGATCTCACCAAAACCAGCCTCCAATATCGCGACTCGCAAGTTACTAGCCTAGCAGCTTACCCCGGTTTGGTGCTCTCAAATGTTTTGGTTACGCCCCAGTTACTAGCAAGGTAGCGCTATTCTTCAGCTACTCGCCATTGGTGTACTCGGCCGATAGTGTTGAGTTAAAAACATATTACCTGGTCAGTTACTTATTTTGAGGACTATTATACTCCTTGTAGTAGATACAGAAGGAATAACAATGACCCACGTTTAAAGCCCTAATCTGCTAATCACATTGCCGATATGGATTGTTATTTAAATCTTATTTAGAGAGCATCATCCTAGCTTAGCGTAATGCGATAATGCTACTTTTATATAGCCATGATAATCTGTTAAACAGGTGGGTATCAATAACATTTTTGATTAATCTGAATACATTAACATGATATAATAGGGATAATATCATGATGTGTTTGTCTCCTGACAGCAAAGGTTTGTTCACACTAAAACGTTATTTACTGTGCGGGTGCGGTACGTTATTGCAATGGAGTTAAAACATATTTAACTGCCATTGCGGCAGTCTGCGACGCATTGCGTTGACGCTGATCCTCTCATATTTTGCCAAACGGCACTGAATGCCATCGCAGCGGTGACCTGCGTTGACCCGGCGTGACCCGCGACGAATTACCGTACATTGCGGTTTAAGTACGGCTACCGCATCGCATCGCACTGCAAACATGGCCTAGTGTGAACAAACCTTTACTGCAGTCGCAGAGGACAAGTAGTTTGTATGCGTCCTTGCTACGTCGACGGGACGCTCACTTTTCGCTGCTACTGAGTCATTATAGCGCTCTGAACAGAACGCGGAACCCCCACGCTTGTTTTGTGCATGCACAAAACAAGCGTGGTGCACTGGCGCTCAAGGGCGACCATGGGGACCCTCTCACGACCCTCTGAAGTCCCAGCCAGTTCCCACTGCGTCACTGAGGGGTATGTGGAGATCTTGATGCGTTTGGCTTGGCGTTTTGATAATGTTTCAGCGTAATCCAAGCGCCGGTCTGATCGCAGCAGTTTGTGAAAGGGTTTTGGTAATATTGATTTAAAAATGGACAGTTTTCCGCGCTATCACTGCGTGTTATACACTTTTTATAGCGCAGTGCGATCGCTGGCCTGATCGCCGTATGTGTGACAGGGCCTTTACCGTGTTGAAAACGAAATAACGAAAAACGATTGTCCGGTTATATACACGGACCTACTTACTAACGTAGTTGACTCATATTGTTTTTCTTGTTTGTAAATGAAGTTATAAAAACGAATGTTTCAAGCTTACATTTTTCTACTGGTTTTTTTTTTGTATTTGTGTTGGTAAAACGAATCATTAACATACATGGCAATTTTATTTTTTCTTGTTTAAAAATGTGTCAAGAAAAACGAATGTTTGAAACAAGATCAAATTAGGTTTTTCTATTGCCTTTTGGTTACAATTCTGGTTGATGAACGAAAAACGAATACACTTGTTTATTTCGTTTTTCTTATATGAAAACGGATTAAGAAAAACGAATACTTTTAAATTAGATGCTTTCTTCTGATTTATTTTCACACTTTATTTAGAGAAAGAAAAACGAATGTGGTTGATCTTTTTTAGTTTTCTTAGTCGAAAATAGTAGAATAAAAACGAACGTTAAAAATTCTAGTTTTTCTCTTGTTTATTTTTTCTACTGTGACAGTCAATCGGAAAATGATCCAATTTGTGTTTTTTGCTTACCGTGTTGAAAACGAAATAACGAAAAACGATTGTCCGGTTATATACACGGACCCCTCGCCCCAAACTATACACCATTATCTAATGATATATAGTGCGCATCGGCTGAATATCAGCCAAAAACCAATCAAATTGCCTGTTGACATCCAAAACCACATTACAATTACATGATAGTATGACATCCCCTGATATCATAAACATAATTATGCTATTTTATTATTTTATTTGTTTGTTTGTTGTTTTTCAAGAATAAAAATGATTGATATATTATCTCGCACAGGCGTAAAAATCGAGAAACTACATCACCCAGTCCAAAACTGGAATTCGATGGACCGTACGATATCACCCTCAAAGGAACCAATGCACCACCAAAATCAACAAACCCTGGATCAAATGGAGGTACCTCACACACCAATCAAACATATGAGCCCGAGTCTGCTATTGGAGGAAAGGATACTGATGACATATACTACGATGTGAAGGACCAATCAGAAGAGTACGCGTACGCATACGCAGATGGGCAGAACAACAACCGCCAGAATTCGGATGATCAAACCTACACTTACGCTGATATTGGGAGTAGGTCATCGCCGCCGGCACCATCCGTAGGACCTACCGAGACGTCGCAAGATGATGAGGGGTGGAAGAAGAATTCCATTTATGTGGCTTCTGATGGGGATATGAATGGTCTGTCTACTGGTAATGATGATGCCATGAAGCAGGGCGAAGGATGGGTAGATAATTCCATATATGGGGATTAGGAGACGGAAAACCCCGATCGACCCATTTTTTTTTCGAATTTGATATTTTCTTTACAATAGTATTGAAATATATTTGAAACTTTGATGGGAAAAAAGGGGGAAAATATGGAAAATGTTGTCTCAAATTTAGAATATTTTTAAAAATTCACCAAATCGTTAACGAAAATTTGAAAACAAAGCGACGGACAGGTACGTTTACCCGTAGAGCAGGTTTTTTCGTCGATTTAAGAACACATATCATGTATTTGTGTGTATATAAAAACTTCCTAGGACATCTTTGTTTGAAGTTTGGATGTGAAAAATTAATTGTATGCAGCTGATTCGGGTGGTGATATGGACATGATGGGTGTCTGTTTAAAAAAGTATCACTCAGGAAAAAATGCTCCTAGACAGGGACTCAAAAGTAACGTGGTCTTTCGTACATATTATCAAAACAAGGATTGCAAAAGGGTTATTCTATATAAAAGCTTGATACAAATAACAAACAAAAATTACAAGCTCATCTCAACAGCAAGACCGGTGTCCTAGTGGTAAGGCGTCTGCTTAGAAAGTTCAGGAGACGTTTGAGTCCCCTCCGGGGAATGCTCTTTTTTCGTTGGGACATTCGCCGGTGTGTGTTAATATTAGTTGTTATAATATTGTCTTTTGTAAACACTGTAGGTTGGTTGGTAAACTGATTTATAATATATATATAATTTATGAAGTTTTCTCTTGTATCACTTTATGCGATTCCTTCCGTGTTTGGCCAAATGTCTCATGTTTTTGTGCTATGTGTATTGTAAAACCCCATCGCCAAAACACTTACCACTGGTTTAATTGCCGTATTATCAGCAAGACCGGTGGCCTATAGTGGTTACGACGCCTACCTAGAAAGTTCAGGAGACCGGGGTTCGAGTCCCCGCCGGTGAATGTCCTTGCTTATTTTTCGTTGGGACATTCGCCGGTGTGTGTTAATATTTGTTGTTATAATATTGTCTATTGTTAACACTGTGGGTTGGTAAACTGCTTTATACATAAACTCATCTCAACTTACAATCTTCGGACCTGACGTTTAACTTGGCATGCACTTTTAAGCTTATCACCATTAAGCTTAAGCTTTTTCATTATACGTTGCAGGCCTGTTATACCGAGATACCCGTTCAGAACTGAACAACGCCTTAGACAATAGTTTTAAACTACGTCTATGAACTTTTTATAAACCTATAAAGAGTTCAAATGCAAAATCGAATAAAAACCCAGTATTTTAGTTGAGACCACAAATATATAAACCAATTTCTTTGAAGGGATAGGTGTTATGTCTTCCATGGGGGTGTATGGATTACAAACGGAATAACCGAATACAGGATAAAATTATCAAATATTTATATAATATTTAATGGCTTTGAGTGTGATACAATAATATATTGCACGAGCTATAACAAATATTGCACGAGTCGGATATATATTGTAACACCCGAAAATAAGACATTCAATATTATTTATAACAGACTGTTTTGATAAAAAAATCAATAAGTAAGCCCGAACTGACCTTAATCTCAGCAATCATCGGCGCGTATTATACCCACGCGCACATCTTCTGCGCCGCACAAAAAATATTGGACGCATCTGGGTTGAACGATATTCAATACACAATGTTACTGTACCGCTAAAAAGCCTGATATAAATAATGATATTTAATACTGTCTTGACTGTCTATGTATGCACACAAACTGTGTTAATAAGATTGCTGTAAATATAATATATACAAACTCCCATATTGTATTGCTTTATCGATGTAACGTTTAAATGCTCCTATCATTTATGTAACTCTTACCATTATCAATTTTCCAAAATGTGTATGGATTATTTTAGTATCAACATTTCAATTTGAATGCTCTGTTGTGTAATAAATGTGCTCTATTTTAGGATTGCTACATTGTATATAATGCGAAATAAATAAACTCGTAAACTTGTGAACTCGTATTAAATAATACTAATATTCCTATATTGATACGGTAACAACTCCGTATAATGTTCATGCGTAGACGGAGTTCGAAGTTGAAGCTGAATTATTTGCATCGTGCATTACATGATAATGTTTATCACCGATGGTTTCCATCATCATTGGAGGTACCATCTCAATTGTCTTAGGAATTAATAGGTACAATACGCAGATTATAGAATGGCCTCTGTCAGACAATTTTTCTGCTGTACAGGGCCCGGCAAACACCCCAAAAGGGCCGGCCCCAAAAATTGTGCTAGATCAATTATTCGAGGCACCACCTCAAACCACTTTCAAATGAACAATTCCATAGAGTACAGAGTTTAGAATGGCCCCTGTCAGACAAATTATCTGCTGCAAAGGGCCCGGTAGACAATCCTCATGATCCTTACTACCTAAAATAATTTTGGTTCATCCAAATTAAAATGCAGTCTTTTTGTAGCTCTGGTACCGAGCTGCGAGCGTAGCAAGATGTTACCGGATCCCAACATTAGAGCCAGGTCTTTGCTACCAAGGTTTAGAGGGGCACGTTTAGTGCTACCTTAAAGTTAAACACAAAATTGCTAAGGAAGTAGTGCGGTTGGTTTAACGACATTATCTAAGTTAGCAATTCTACTAATTATTAATTAAGGCTAATAATGATTTTTATCTTGGTATGGATCCTTGGAACTAGAATATGGTTGATAGCAAATTCAAAGCGGTAGCTTTCTGTGTGTTATTAGCCATTTTCAAAATGGCCGCCAAAATGCATACAAAAAGCACACTAATAAAATAGCATAATATCAACCGAAATGTATGAGAAAATATATTTTTAACGATGGAATGTATGTGTTAGACCACTAGTAACTCATATCCAGTATTCATGCTTAGTTAACATAGTTCAAAATCCGAAATGGCTGCCAAAATCATGGTACTGGTATACTAAAACTATAACAGTCAATTAAGAAAATAGCGCCCTCTTTTGGTATACTTGGGAAATTCCCCATTCAGGGTTTTCAGTCACACTTTGGGATTTTCACAGATGTGGGCCTTATTTCTTAAAGCAATAGCTTAGCAGTTTAGAACATATTGGTGAATTTGATGTAATATACACTGTTACAATATCTATTTTGGTTTATCATACACTCATGTAGAGGCAATTTATACATTTACAGCAGCCATTTTGGTGGCCATCTTGGATTTAAAGTATGTTATTACAATGCAAATATACTGGATATGAGTTACGAGTGGTCTAATAAATACATCCGATGTTAAAACTATACTTTCTTCATACATTTTGGTTGATATTAATATTATACCATTTTATGGAATTTCGACAATTTGTTCAGTCATTGGAGTAATTCTGTTATACCCTTCACAGAGGTATTCATAGTGCATGATTTTTAAGACGACGCATACTAACCGATGTTGGTGTGTATAGGGTATAACAGAATTATACCAAAACGACTTTATGCAATCAAGAAAATACCGCCTTCTTTTGGCAGACTTCATACATTCCCCATTCAATTATACAGGGTTTTCAGACAAACTTTGGGATGGAATTACTCATTAACGTATTAATAATAATAATACAAAATACTTATAGAGCGCCTTACACAAAGCGCTTAAATAAAAAGAGAAAAGTACAAATACATAAAATACAACAAACAAAAATATATATATAGACATGCAGGAACTGCGTATCAAAAATACAGAGGGCCTTCACAATAGTTTGACAAAAACAATAATACTAATTAATTAGACACTATGTGTGGACTTAAAGATATGAGTCTTGAGACACTTCTTAAATTGGCCAAGACATCAAAACATAGTAATGATAAAATTGGATGGATTTTTTCGCATGATACACAAATATAATTATTAGTCTCGCTATGAGTTTTAAAAATATTTTGTAAACTCATAACTCGACCATATCATTGTGTATCATGCTCAATCCATCCAATTTTATATCAAACTAGGTTTTCCGCCTAATTGGGTGTTTTTAAAGTAAATTAGGACAAATTGGGCTAAATTTACCAAAATTGGGTGTATTTGGGGGCAACTCGGCGCTAGAGTTTGGATTGTATAGCTTGTGGAATGAATTATCAGTGAAATGAGATGCTTAGTGAGCGGCGACAGGTCGTGAAAAGGGGGTCTTTGTCCCCGCACATACCCATATGGCCAATATACGTGAGTACCGCCCCCCCCCCCCCCCTCCCAGAGTGTCTGTATTCTTTCTGTGGAATCCACAATCACCACAGGGCTGTATTTTAATTATTTGAAAAACGACTCTGCCAGGCTAAAAAACCGAATCAGTGTCCTTAATTTACCGGTAAATTATAACTGGCGGTTATCTAACATTAATTCACAGTAAAATTGGTAAATTATGATTGATGAGGAATATATTGCCGGTTTTCACTATTTTCAAGCATGTCATATCATTAGACCCAGTGTGTACATTTTTAGTATTTCCAAAGGATTGTCTACATTGTGACAACGTAATTAAGTATTTCATTGTTGTTCGGTTTTTTGAAAATTATTATTATATCATTGTTCATTAATTACCTTTTTGAAAATCTAAGATTATATGAGCCACGATTTGGGAATCGAAACTGAAATTAAGCGAGGTTACTTTCAGGGAAAAGGGACCCAAATATATATAGGCCTAGACTATCTACTTACAAGACAACCAAGATTCGCCCTAAAACTGAGCATGCTCAGAGCAATTAGTGCTCCGAATTCGAGGTTGGTATATCTAGGAAAATGTAGAAGTTCACAGTTTACATTGCAGTAAAAGTACGAGACTGTATAATTGGCGTTGTTAAATGCCTAACTTTCACAAATATCTAACGTTACAAATACAATGCAGTTTTGAATTTAACGTTGTTTCAAATGCCTAACTCTACACTGAAGTCTTTTGTTAGTCGTTGTTAGGCATACCTGGTCGTCCAAGCACATCATACTTGAAGTACATACAGCGCTTACTTGTGGTGACAATGAAGTATGATTCAAGAAAGACAAATAGCCACTCTTGCTATACAGATGGCCGTGCATGGAGAAAACTTGTGGTCGCCTGCTCCGCAGCCGAAGGATGATGATGATGATGTTAGATAGTGGTGAAAGTTAGGCATTTAAATAACAACGAGTAACAAAAGACTTCAGTGTAGAGTTAGGCATTTGAAACAACGTTAAATTCAAAACTGCATTGTAACGTTAGATATTTGGGAAAGTTAGGCATTTAACAACGCCAATTATACAGTCTCGTACTTTTACTGCAATGTAAACTGTGAACTTCTACATTTTCCTAGATATACCAGCCTCGTATTCGGAGCACTAATTGCTCTGAGCATGCTCAGTTTTAGGGTGAATATTGGTTGTCTCGCAATGACCTGAAAGCTGCCATATCAAATGTATATGCAGTTGTGATTCTAGCACTTAGGCCAACAAAAAAAAGAAGTTGTGTTGCCCTCACAAGCCTAAAATCGGGAGGGACGGCCGGCCGGATTTTTTTTTTTTTTTTTTTTTTTTTAATTTTAAATTTTACCAAATCAACGATTTTATACCTATTATTTCAGTCAACATGTGTGAAGATACTAAGGAAAACGCTTACTGGATGTATTTTCAACCCAATGGTGAATATTTTGGTTTCTTGCCCATCTCTTTTTTTTCACAGATTGGAAGATCTTGAGAAAAAAAATCTTGAAAAAAAATCTTAAAAAAAAAATCTTTGAAAAAAAATCTTGAAAAAAAGAAAAAAAGATCTTAAAAAAAAGAGATAAAAAAAAAAAATCTTGAAAAAAATAAAATAAAATAAAATACCCGGCCCACATTCTCAGAATTTTGACCCGGCCGGATGAGGGCAACACAACTATTTTTTGTTGTTGGCCTTATAGGTATCTGCCATGAGTCATTTGTACGAGTGACGGTGAATCAATTGCAACATATTTTCAAATTATATATAAAGACGAGTTAACCTCTTTTAAAAAGTCCATGTCAGCCTGTCTTTGCCTCGTCCCAGTTTATGACATGATTTTTATCCACTACGTGGTCTGTGATGGCAGATGTTGCTACCATCTTGAACACTGTTTAGCGCATGTATCTTAATGCATACCATAAACTTGTCTTTCAAATTTCCCGCCATTGTAACATTTAATTCCCTAACCAGTGCCCTGAGATCACGGTATTCACAGTGCTGAGATGTAATGATAAAAATGACCCACGTGTTCAAACTTTTCAGTAATATTCTAACAGTCCTGTTGAACGTCTTCAATAACGTGCGTCCCCTTTTTTTCTTCAAAAATGAGTTATATTGGCAATTGTATTTTGTAGAAGTTTCTAGTTATGTGTGCAATTTGTTGCAAAAACCTTACATCCCATAGTAATTCAATACAGATGTCAGAGTTGTTATGCAAAAGATTTTTTTTCTTCAAAAGAGTTTCCATTTATTTATTTTTGGAATAAAGAATATTAAAAAAAAATAGTAGAAGTATATTGTATTTGATTGGTAATTATAATTATACAAACCAGTCACACTAGTCCAGATTACTTTCATCTTCATACTGTTTTCTCAAAATTACTTGATGGATGCAATCATTTTGCAATCAGCTCTTTGAAGAGCTGATATGCAGCTAAACATTGCTAAAGGACCCTATTTACACACGTACGTCAAATGCATGTACCCTTTCGAGCCGTTATATAGTGGATCATTTCTAAGTGTTTCGATACTTTTTGTGAGCAGTTTAGTATTGTTGTAGTAACCAAGTAGTTTCTAGCAATGTGGTTAATTTGTTGCAAAAGTCCTCACCACATCCCATAGTAATTCAATACAGAAATAAGAGTTCTTATGCAAAAATACTTGCGTCCATAAAATGTTTTGCAAGTGGGATTACATCCAGTTTGTTGTTGAAATAACCAAAAACTGAATGAAAGTGATTGATTTGAATTTTTTTGTATTTGATTAAATTGATTGGTATACTATGAATGTCTTACAGTAAGTAAATAATATTTTAAAGATCAATCACACTATGTAGTCGAGAATACTTTCATACTGTTTTCTCAAAATCACTATCTTAAAGTGTATGTTATTACGATGAGCGTATTTCTTTTTTGCGCACTGTATAATACCATACTTGGCAGTAAACGCGCTGCAAATATAGTTGACCTAATTTGCATACATGTGTAATGTGCCGGCCATTTCAACGAGCAAAACACAAGTTATAATATAATAATATCGGATACTCGACAGATCTTGAAATGAGAAAATAAGACACTATTTTTATAGCTTTTAAAAGCAATTACTAGGTCACCAGTTGTGGGTCTATCTTGTCTGACGCAGGACGGTTGGACGGCACAATTTAGACGAGCGGGATTGTTGTGTTTACGGACCATTGAACTATGAAGTGTCATGATGTTTACAATATAACTGTCAGTGTCAGTGCCAGCCAGTAAGCTTATTGTTATTGCATGATCAGCAGCAGGAGTTTCTATGATAATATCTTGATCCTTTCGCTGAGAATAACGAGGTATGTTGTTACTCGTTATTTCACTAGGGCATGAGAATTTTCATTATTTTTGTCGAAAATGTTGTAGGCCACCATAGCATATTAAAGGTTTGAATCGCGAATCAAAAAAAGCCATTGATTATCCTTTTCTGTTGCATAGTGGGATCGCAAAAGTGCAAAATCTGCCCCATCGTGGATCCCACAATGCATCAGAAAAGGATAATCAATGGATTTTTTTTCCGATTGGCGATAAGGCTTATGCTCGAATCATACTAGCCGGTCGCTGGTCGCCACGGGTCGCGTAGTACTCGCTAGCTCAAAAGGTCGCATCGAGATACTAAATCGCCGGTAGTCGTAGGCATTTCCCGAACACGCAGACGACAGCAAACCTGGATAATTGCTGCTGATTGGTTATGCTAATTTCGAAGCAAAATAACCTCCTCCCATTGGTTGAAAAAGTATGTTGTTCATTACGTCATGAGCGACCGATCTTTCGAGTTGAAATGAAGTCAACTGGCTGCGACTGGTCGTTTCCAGTCAAGCTATCTCTTGATCGATGTATCGAGGTTTTTTATATATGACGTAAAACTCGTCATAGGAGCGATTTAATCGCAAAGCGACCTTAGTATGTTTTCAGCATTAAGCCTTGGGCTTATATGGGATAAGTCCATGGCTAAACAAATCAGAGTTTTGCCCATCTTATTGGGTACATTTTCAGGTTCTTCCATGCATGTGCTCATTTTCAAGCCTGATTGAGACTAAGCTCAGAAATTAAAGGGGCACTAAGAGATGTGTTGGAGGCTGCGCCCTCAATTATGATAAAAACTGAGATTAATAATAATATATTTTTATAATTGTATTACATGTATGAACTCACACCTATAAGGATTAAGAAAAATCAGCTCTCTTTGTACAAGAAAACGTCGATTCAAAAATGCTCGTACAGCCGGGACAAGCATTTTACGTCCGACAGTATCCCCATGCAGTACGCGTGATCGAACGCGAACCATATTTGCATAGAGGGCGTTTTTCAATAAATAGCGATGATATTGTTTTTAATCAAGTTTTGCTGTGTTTTTGTTTAGTAGAAACAACAATTAATCGCAATTTTTAATGTTCATCTTGAATTCTGAAGTAAATATTTAAACATTTAAAATTTTCAACACCACTTAATGTCCCTTTAACTGGGCAAGCTAATTGCCTCATCATTTCTAGACCTGATCACAAGGCACAAGTAACACAAATTATGTGTTTCTTGTCTCCGCCTGCACCAATTTTTGACGCCGCTCCAATATTTTTGTTATTTGTTATTTTCAAAAAATCCTTCAGAATTAAAAAAAAAAATTGTAAAAAATCAAAAATCATACCTGTCTTTGTTGTGTGTCTATCATTTTCAACAATTTTTAATGAAAAAGAAGCGAGAAACACTCCCAAATACCATGACTTTTTAACAGATCGCAGCGCTTCATGCATCATGGACCTGTGGTATATAAAACAATGGCCACTTCCGCTTGAGTAGACCAAACACATTTCCCTGCACAGTTAACTAAAATAAGGCTCACGACACGCTATCGATCAAAGTTGAGTACAGCAATAGTTCCTATTTGGCGCAAATGATAGAAGAAATTTGACAATTGATGATGTTATTTTTCACTTAGGCCAAGTAAAATAATATGTGTTTCTCGTCCCCGCCCTCATCAATTTTTTTGATATTGACAAATATTTTTGTTATTTTTCTTATTTCCTGTTTATAACTTTGTTTCATCAATTGTTGTGATAAAAGAGATGATAAGTAGTGCTCAGGTATCATTTATAAACACAGTCTACACAAGATTTCCAGGTTAGGGGTAGAGCAATGAGGAAAAAAACAAAAACATAAGGGCCTCCTCGTTTTTATGATTGACGACAAAGCTTCAACAATGGGAACTTAGCACAGAAATTAATAACAAATTTGTGAAAAATAACAAATAATAAGGGCCTCTCTCACCAAATTTTTAAAAAGTCTGGACGAGAAACACATTATTTTTGTTACTTGGCCTTTTGTTTGAAATGTGTAGTTGATGAACTTCTGTCATTTAAACTGGGTGATTTGAGGTCAATTTTAATTTCACGGACCAATTTACACATGTGGTGTATCCAGACCAGAGGCCGAATTTAGGTCAGGCATAATGATACGTTGTTATGCAGCAGCTTACATTTTAAAAAAAGTGTGCGGTAATACTAGCACCTTCATATTCAGATATGAACCCTTGTGAGTAAAACATCAACATGTCATTGTAAACCAAACAAACAAATATAGAAACTAGAGCAATTTAAGAAAGCCTTTCCTAACATGTTTTAAATATCTATGTAGAGCGTCTTGGTGATGTGCTCCCTTAGGACCTCACCGCCTACACAGGTTCCCGATCTCCCGCGCGCTCCGATCCAGTGTATGTATTGCACAATGCAATAAATAAAAGGCGGGTTTCGCCCAAATCTATGCGTTTTGAGATCTGGGCAGTGTATTTATCGCAATAGGCCAACATTGTCGGGTTTAGAAAAGGGGGGGGGGGGGGGGGGTTGCATTTTTTATACAAAAACACAGTGTTATTTAAGTTGTGGTGTTATAGGTTGGTTAGGTTGACATAATCAGAGACTGATCAAAATCAAAATCAGTTGGATTTGAGTCAAAAAGTTTCAAATTCATGAGTGTAGCAGTGTAGGCCTAACAAGTCAAAGCGGGTCGCGTCCAGAGACAAAAACGGAAAATAATAGTGATTTTAGTTTTACAGATGATGCAGCCTCCATTATCAGATCATATATAAATTTCAAAAACGGATTGTTCAATTGTCATTTTATTTGGCTAGTTTGTTCAAAGCTTCAAAAGTTTTTAAATTTACAATGATTTTGAACAAAAGTGTGCTCTATAAGAGAGCACACAACTAAATAGGTCTCGCGACACGCTATTGATCAGCACAGCAATAGTTCCTATTTGGCGGAAATGATAGAAGAAATTTGTAATTTTTTGACGATTTTTAATGTAATTTTTCTCTGGGTGATTTGAGGTCAATTCTAATTTCACGGACCGATTTACACATGCGGTATCCAGACCGGGGCCGAATTAAGGTAGGCATAATCACTATGTTGTTATTCAGACGGCTTATATAAAAAAAAGTGCGCGGTAATAGCTCCTTCATATTCAGATGTTGTAGATTACCTTGTGAGTAAAACATATCAAAATTTCATTGAACCAAACGATAGAAACAAGAGCCATTTAAGTAAGGCCTAGTAAAAAAAAGTTTCATGTTTCCCGTCCCCGCCCGCCTCCGTTTTAGCCGCCGCTTCCTTTTTTTACTATTTAATATTTAAAAATAAAAAAAAAAATCAGAGTTTTAATTGGTAACCTAAACAGCATCGATTGACCCCTACCTGACTCCGAGAGTGACCAATATCATGCCCAAGTATAATATTATCATGGTTTGTTGAAATAATTTAGAAATACTTTCATTAATTCGAAAGACATTTTCATTTTAAACAATGATCAAGACACATACAGTTTTGAATTATTTTTAACATTTGAAAAATACCTAAATTCAGTAAATAATCATTAAATAGGGGAAGAGAAGTGTTGACTGTAAAATAATAAAACACTGATTTGTAAATGTTTGTTTATATATTTATTTCATTTTTTGGTTTATGTTGAATAGCATTCAACAGAAAGTGCTATATCATTCATCATCATCATTTATTACCATAACATTAAAATCACAAATAACATCAAATTACATCAAAAATCAGTAAGAAACAATCAGATAATTTACAACAGCAGAAAAACGAAACGGTTATGGAGGAGACGGCTAGAAGGCCAAAAAGGCCTGTAAAGTGCCATCCCCTGAAGCCCTGGGACAATAAAACAGAAAACCAATACAGCCAAATTTAAAACCTAAATATGACACCAACAATATATACCGGACTAGACAAAGGACATTGCTCAAAAAGAATATCATCAAATAACCATAAAGTGAAATTGAAATAGTGCTCTAAAAAAATCAATTAATCGTAACTTGAAATAAGTTTTTGCTTGAATTTATTACGAAAATGTTTTACCGAATTTGAAATTTTGTATGAATTTTCGTCTATTGCCACAAATAATTAACAAAATGTACTGAATTTAGATGGTTTTTTTTGTTTCTCTGGCAAGTATAGTGGAAAATCTCTGTAGGAGTGTCCCCGACACACGTCAGTTGATCATTTTTGACTTGTCGGCCATCTTTGAAAAAAATAGCAAAAAATTGGAAAATAGTAAATAGTAAGACCCTCCCTCCTCCTTTTTTTTAAAAGTCCGGACAGGAAACATGTTATTTATTTTACTATGCCTAAGCCTTTCCTATTAATGTAAAGTCTATGGCAGGGGTGGGCAACCTTTTTGAATGAATGGGCCAGATATAAGGAGTGAAAAATTAACTGGGCCGCTCCTAACCAAATTTTGTAGCAATGGCCTGTTGTTGATTTCAGACCTTTGATTCCGAAGACTTGATTCCGAAAAGCATGCAATAGGTGTGTGTGCTTAATAATCTATCTTCACAAACGTAATCTCAATACAGTACTGATGACAGTGGCGTTATTCATATTGGGGGGGGGGCAATAATGAAAGTAAACCGACAAGATTGTCCTGAGTCAAACAATGCGCACGTAGTGAGCGAACATTGTCGACTTTACACTTATTTTTGGCACGATTGAGGTATATTTTGTATACTTTGGCTCTAAACAAGCACTTACTAAAGAATATTGCAATTTGGGGACACATATGCGCGCGTCGCGCGAAAATTGTTCATCTGTGTACTTTTGACTATCATAATTCCATGATTCCTCTTGTCAAATGAACCGACAGTGCCAATCTCAACCGACACAACGTCAATATTGGGCGATTGCCCCCCCCCCCTCTGGTTATACCACTGACCAGTGGCGTACCCAGCTTTTGGAAACTGGGGGGGGGGGGGACCATAGTTGTACCGACTAAAGGCATGATGTACCGACAATTTGTGCATACTCAACAACAAAAATCGTAAAACTTGCACATTTTTTCCCCAGTGAGCAGCTGAAATCTTGATAAGTGGAGGGGGGGGGGTTAGCGAGCGATGAAGTTGTCTGCATAACCGGCCGAAAAAAACAACGCATGGCCAAAATCGCAAATCTACCGACGGAGGGTCGTTTTTACCAACGGGGTTATTTCAGGGGGGGGGGGAGGGCCCCTTGGTACGCCACTGCCACTGACAGATGACAATTCATGGGGAAATAGACCTACGCACGTTGAGGAACATCATTTGTGCCGCCGATAAATGCTAAGCAGCTAGCTCGTTTTTAGTGATGATGTAAACTTATATATATATTTTTTTTCTTTCTTGATACATCTCGCGGGCCGCAAAAAACTCACTGGCGGGCCGCAGGTTGCCCACCCCTGGTCGATGGAGAGCGTCTTGGTGATGTTCCCTACCAAAAGAAAAATTGAGCCCGCCCCCCCCCCCCCCCCCCCCCTCCTGGGTACAACATGGCCACCATGCAACTTACGGGGCTGCATTAGCAAGTTTACCATCTGTCATAGTGCAATACTGCCACCAATGCATTAGCAAATTGAACTCTAAAGTGCAATACTGCCATCAATACATTAGTCGACTGAAGTTAGACCATTTTATGTACCGATAGAGGGCTCACTCACTGTGACTGCTCCCAATCAGACAGCTCCCAATCCTCTGACTACCAAATAGGTAAAAATGCCAAATATTAAATTCCAAATCACTTCTAAGATCATAGGATAAATAAACCTTATATTTATAAAATGTCCACGTATGGGTTTGATGCGCATAACTATTTACTTGATCAACACAAAGCAGGTGCACAGGTCCATATCAACATGAAGAGCTTTGTTGCAAAAGGGCTATGGTGCGTTTGATATAGAAATGTATAGGGAAAAATCATATGTTTCAAGGAAACAAAGTCATTTTTTTCAAAAAGACCTACATTTCACTGTAAACAGCCATTGAAATGGTTGTTTTGTTGCAAAAGGGCCTGTATCCAGAATTAAATCGGGATACAGGCCCTTTTGCAACAAAACAACAACTTCAATGGCTGTTTACAATGAGATGTAGGTCTTTTTGAAAAAAAAAGATTTTATTTCCTTGAAACATATGATTGTGACCTATACATTTCTATATCAAACTCTTTTTTTTTAAATGATTAAAATAAATGATTTTTTTTGTGTGGTATTTTTTCTCTATGTACATACAAACAGATGGAGTTTTGTTGCAAAAGGGCCTACATCCAAATTTTCAAAAAATGTAAACATGATTTAAAAAAAATTAAAAACTAGCACATTTGAAATTTATTTCAATTTAAATTAGTATGTAGTGTACCTCTTTCATAATCCATTCAGTTTTTCAATTGCTCAACTTGAATATTTAGAAACAGTTTTTTGCCTTTTTCTCAATAAGAGCCAAAGTGGATGCAGGCCCTTTTGCAAAAAACCTCTTCAATTATTGCTCACAGCAACTCTCTCAGTTATCACCATCATATTATCACTATTTATGGATTCAATCATTCATAAGCCATGTCCAAACAGAGAGACACCACTTGGAGTTAACTTGAAACTAAGAGTTCAGTTAGAATAATTTGAATTTCAAAATAGAGAGACAAAATTTGTAATTTACTTGTAACTGGGAGGAATTTGTAGTTCCAAACAGAGAGATGAAACTTGGGAATTATTTTCCAAACGACCTGTAAACAAAATCAAAAGCTTATTACGGCAATCTCTATGGTTGCAGCATTACTCAGATCTGATTAATGAAATTGGACATTCAGCAGTAAATAGCACCTACCATGACATTTTGCTATCAGCAGTAGATAGCACCTACCATGCCATTGTTATCACCATCAGCAGTAGAAAGCACCGATCATGTCAGTGCTATTAGCAGTATATATAGATAGCACATAGCATATCATTGCTATAGTATTAGCAGTAGATAGCACCTATCATGTCATTGCTATCAGCAGTAGAAGATAGCATGTATCATATCATTGCTATCAGCAGTAGATAGCACCTATCATGTCATTGCTTTTAGCAGTATACTACATAGCATACAATTTCTAGAGTATACAAATATTTACTGTTCATTAGGGAAATAGTGCAAAATAGCTTCCCGAGGTGACTGCTATTTTCCTGAGACCGAAGGTCGAGAGAAAATAGTAGGCCCACAGTCCCCAGTTACCGAGGGGACCTCAAGGTATAATCTCTATCTTGGGACCAAAGTTGGAAAATTGAATTGGAACTCATTTGTTAGGAATATTTTGGTATGACCCAGATATCTCAATATTAATACTAGCGACTTCCGACGGGTTTTCCCATACCACCACACATTTGTTGATGTCAAGAAAAAAGTGATTGGAACATCACCTTTAATACTATTTAATGAAATCTAAAATAGAGTCCTTTAGGCCAAGTGTGTGCAACCTGTGGCCCGCGGGCCACATGCGGCCCGCCTGCCTCTAATCTGCGGCCCGCGAAGCAATCCTAAAATTCCTATTGAACCGGAACTCCCTAGGTTTACACAACTGGCGGATTGATTTAGTGGTGTGCTCCCTTATAATTAGTATGGTGACGCGCTGCATTTAGTAAATAACTTGAGGCGTGATTGCGTGTTAAAATCCCTGGTTAAAATGGCGCTTACAGCAGCAACAGCGAGTCAAAAGAGGAAATTACACAAAGAGAAGCGGGTATTCAATGAGCAATGGACTGATGTCTCTGGTACCTTAAGCTTCCCCTCCCCCTATTACTCCTCCTCCAGACGTGTTTTGGAATGTTTGACAATCTATGCGGCCCGTGAATGGATCTCAAAATCACAATGAGGCCCGGGTGGTAGAAAAGGTTGCACATGCTTGCTTTAGGCTGTAGAAAGCTGATCTTTGATGATGATATTGGAATTTTTAGAAATGGTAGAATATTGAAGTTTAGAAATCATAACAGGCGGACGGACCTTGTCAATTTCTTTTAGCCTAACATTTCACCAAAATATGCAAAAATCTGAAATTGTCTACAGATTTTACATGATTTGAGAAAAAAATTAAAGAAAAAGAGTGGGTCTGTCGGGCCAGTAAAACATAGTTTTTTTCCTCCTCGCCTTAAACACCTTTTTTTCTTCAATTCCCATAAATAGAATTAAAAGTATAATTTGCCTAAATACCACAAAACCTTTTGAAAACCAAATCCTTAGAATTCTACAGTTCATTGCATTGAAAATCTTGCATAATTCCATGCATTTAACAGTCCATTCATACCTTTGTGAATAGGATTGTGAGATTTGAGATCATAAAGCTTTACTCCATAATAATGGAGAATTTACTTTGCCTTTTTGTGCTCTAATCACACTTGTCTTGCAATTTGAATAGACTCAGATGTTGCATTACTGCCTAGCAATATTAACACTTTTCCACATGGCTACAAAACAGATTTTTCACTAATTACCTTTCCCAACTTTCAAATTCTATCTCAAGGATTTCTGAACCAATACTAGGCATGTTTGTACGTAATTTTAATATTGTATATTAGCATGTAATTTGGCCTGCGGGCCACGAGATGCTTCTGAATAAAATACCAATAATAATACTTAAAGTAAGGGCCAAAGTTTTGAGGTTAAACGCGGAAAACGACAATTTGATAAAAAGAAGAAGAAAAAAATGCACAAAAAACGTCCAAAACACATAATTTATAAATAGTCTTGAATAAAACAATATAAATATTAAAAAACAATACGTAATAAAACAAAACAAACAATAAAAATGATGTAAAGTGTGTTTATTTTGGTTTTATAGATCGTAAATTTTAAGCTTTCTTGTGGAAAATTACATCACAGAAAAATGCAAAATTTACAAAGCGGAAAAACGCGGAATTCGACAATTACAAAGCGGTAAACTTTGGCCCTTAACTTAAAGGTGGCCTACCACTTAGATAGTTCACCACAGATGAACTGGTCATACACCTGTTCACTTGATGACAGACTGTACAGAGTTAACATAGAGAAATTGTAAATTTGTCAAGTTCCCAAGAGAACCGAATGTGGATAGAAACCCAGAGTGGTAGTTCACCTTTAATCTTAATGCATTTCCCATGGTGATTCCAAATATGGCAATGAAATTCAATTATTTTGACATTTTTGAAACATTTTGTGAAATGTTGGAATGTGGTCTGCAAACGCCTACTGTGTGGAAAGTGTTATAAATGTACCACACACTTTGCTTTTTGTGTTTCAATCATGCTTATGTGTCTCCCCCTATTGAATACATTTGGTCAACCAAATCCGTGGTCCTCAGCTGTAACTTTAAAACCACTAACATTAAAATGCCACAATCATGCTTCATCGTACTGATCATATAATTGCATAACAATATTGAAAAATACCACACACTTAGCCTTTTGTGCTTAAATCATGCTAATGTCTCCCCTATTGAATCAAAGATTGTTACACTTTTAATCCTCAAATTACGGTCTTTGCTCCAAAAATCCTCATGACCTCTGAAATGCCATAACTTTAATGAAAAATTTAATTTGTATTCAGTCTATTGGGGGTGACTATTTTGTAAAATACAAAATGGGTAGTATACATTGTATACATGTACTAGTTTTGGGGATAAAACAGCTTGAAATGGGTGAAATTGGGTTTAAAAAAAGGGGAAAGTGGAACTGTACATGTAAAATAGTCACTTCCCAGTCTTTCTTCAATAGTTTCCAGGGCAATCAATGAAAATACCTCTGCCATCAAGTGCAGCCAAACTGTTTTTATAAGAATATCAGAGATGTGATTTTTCAGGAAAATTCCTGATTTCAGGAAATTTTAAAAATTCTGCCCTGCACAAAAGAATAGGAAAGCACATTCTTTCAGGAAATTTCAAAGCGTTTCAGGAAATTTTGACCATACCGAATCACATCTCTGGAATATGCTTTATTGAAATTGTTGCCCTTTCCCAAACAAATTTGAGATAATAACTCATGCCGGACCATTTTCAAAATACCTGCATCTTCCAAAACTGATTGCAATTATCATTGTTGTCATAAACATTCATATAGGTCTTAAAATTTAATTTTTTTAGATATTTATTTTAGCTTTTGTGAACTTTTGTAATATGTTGTCATTGTAGAAAATTGCCTTGCCCTTTAAGTGCCAACATCTGGGTGGGTTGGTCAATTTTTTGTTTAGGTAAGCAAACAGATACTACACAAGAAAACAGATTTAAAGAATACTGAATGAACATGCATCTATCATTTCTTGATAGACACTTTTATTTAACAAATAAGTGAGTAATTGACAATTTCATGCATTTAAGTTGCAGTTAAACGTAAACAGAAAACATTTTGCTATTAATTACAACCAATATATGATATTTGAAATGGCAAATCAAATATCTTTTGGCCTAAGGCAATTATGCCAATGACATCTGATAATTAGGGACATTGTCGCTCATTCAAACCATCAATGATGGTAGACAAGCATTGAATGGTAGCATAGAAATGATTGATGATTGCAATACATAATATATACAGTTATTATTTAACAAGACTTTTACATGTATGTAGACTTACAAATACCATCTGCTATTCACTAACAGTTGAACAACCTTTATGATGTATTATATATATTATGTTGATATTAGATTCATTTTTTTTATTAAGTGATACTGATATGCAACCAGATTGTACCCATCTTGTTGCTTAAGCGTCATGAAAACTCCATTTTTGTATTCAAAATTAATGCTAATGCCTGAAAGATCAAGAATTGAGCTTCAGGATTAAAAATTGGATTGCATTATCATGTTATTAATTTTAGTATGGGGGGAGTAATTAACAAATACAGCATGGTGTAGTCACCAGCCATCCAACAACCCGGGACCAGTAGTTTGCACTACTTTCCTGAAATGAAACCATGTTGTATTTGTTTTATTACACCTCAACAGGGCCATAGCCAGGATTTGAAAGTTGGGTGTCCAAAGTGGGACCAAAATAAAGCGGGCATCCATGTTCCTGTGTAAATTGACCGCATCGGAAACTGTGAGCTCCGAATTATTGTGTCCAAAAAGTGTCCCATGAGTTAATTAAAATCAAAAATTAATTAAAAATATGCTCCATGTATTTGTGTTTAAAAAACAGACCGTTGTTAAGCCCTATACACTTGATCCCATTGAATTTCATCACCTAACTATCGAGATATGATCAATTCAGTAACAAGAGTGCAAATCCCACTTTGGCCACTTTTGAAAAAGAAAATGACTTTCAATTGAAAAAACTGCCTTTGTGATTCCGATGATGATTATACGATATGTCAATGGATTGTTTAAAGTACCATCTATAATTCAAATAATTTGTGGTATGCATGGATAATATGGATGAAAATATGTTTTTCTGTTCAAGTCAACTAACTATCAACATTTAGTAGGTATATTATTATTGATTTGATTGATTATGTTCAATGACACGCTGAATGACGATTGTAATAATAGAGCTCTCTTCACATGAAAAGTGGCCAAAGCTGAATTTCATCATGCCCGAGTAGATTTACCATGACTTGATAACGGAAGCTCCAAAATAGATAGAAAAAAAGCCTATGGCACATTAACCCTAACACTACCATATACCCCAAAATACCACGACTGGGCACGTTGGTACCACCCGGCGTGGAAGTTTTTTGATGAAAAAATGGACCCAATACATACAGTCTGGGCAATACACTGCCCAGAACTGTGCTTGACAGCCGTGGAGAAGTGTGGAATCCCTTGCCTCTGGTGCGAGAGGTCCCTGGATAAAATCCCGGGGGGATCGGGGGGATATTTTGGTCGATTTTCCGCGTTGAAGAAAAAATCTGAAAAAAGTGGGGGGGGGGGGGGGTAGAGTTAGGGTTAAAGATTTGTAAACATGATTATTAGTATTTCGCGATCAATTTTTAAATTTCCAATTATTGCCAAAATAATCATGTTTCACATGGAACACCTTTTTGACACCCTGTACACCTTGACCACTGATCTATTTATTCTAATGATTGTTTTTAATGGTGTTGATGTTGAATGATTAGGCACATTTTTTTGGTCCATAGATTATAGGTCAATAAATGCATGTGTTGCAGAGTGCAAGACACTTTCAATGCACTCCGCATACTTTAGTTTCTTGCTTTCGGATCGGTTCGACACTACTAAGTGTGTATGAATCCCCATCAAAGGGTCGGTCGGTCAGATTTGATTTCCTTTTTTTTATATCACATTCAAAATAGTTGTTTGCTGTCAGAGAAGTTGAGGGGAGACGACACAGAAAGAAAATTTGGTATTAGGTAGCATTTGACTGCATACCACATCACACATTTTTACGACCTTCCATGGTTTACTACAGGTACATTGTATTAGTACTACATTGTATGCACGCTATTTTGCCATACACAAGCATCACGCATACAATTCACAATGCGACATGTTGCGCCATGCTAGCATTTTAGCGCACCCACACCCTTCTGAAATCATTCGCTTTACAGCAAGCAGGTTTGCAAGTTTGGGAACTGACTGATCTAAAGACCATGTCAAATATACGATCGGTTCCGAATGTTTCCGATTAGGCCAAAAAAAAAAAATTGTTATATTGGCGTAACGGGCTGAACAAAAATAGGGTAGGTAGGTAGGGATTTTTTTTTTTTTTTTTTTTTTTTTTTTTTTTAGCAGCTGTTTTTGAACAATGTTAACCGAGTTTAAACATTCCCTATTGTTTGTTAGAAGTACCGTCGTACTTCGTTCGAGAAAAAACATTTATTTTTTTCATTTTTTTTTTTTTTAGGGTCGGTCGGTTGGTTTTTTTTTTTTTTTTTCACTGAAAAAAAAAAAAAAGTGTAGGGTCGGGCGTATTTTTAGGGTCGGGCGGGTTACGCCAATATAACCATTTTTTTTTTTTGGCCTTAGCCGAGTGTTTTGGTACCATCAAATGTGTTTTCACCCGGTGTCCTTAATAACCTGTATGTGGATTGCGCTGGCGGTGTTGATGAGAGATTGTCTCCCTCACAAAGTTGTATTTTGCGGTGTTTCAGTAACAAAGTTGCTGGTATCGACGCCATTGTTGATAAAACAAAATAGTCTCGCTACTAGTTTAACTTCTCATGGGTGTACACTTGTATGTAAACATAGTAAACCACTATAGGCAAGACAACCAATGCAATGAATGCGATCAACCGTTGCGAAGAATTTTCTACGCACCTAATCAACGTGACCTGCTTTTCCGAAGTTTTCCGATCTCACTTTGATATATACTGCTCACAAAAAGTATCGAAACACTTAGAAATGATCCAATATATAACGGCTCGAAAAGGTATGCATTAATCGAAGCAAATAACCAAGTGCATAATTTTGTTCTGCATGTTTTGACACCTCCATCGTTGAGATACGATGTTGCGGAGCGGAGTTATTGTCATTTCAATGATCGTGGGTCCAGTTTCAAAAGTGACACTCATCCCTATTGAAAATCACGAATCTGATCATTCTAAACAGTAATGCAAACCTCTTTCTATAGGATGATTGTCACTTTTGAAACTGGACCCACGGCCATTGAAATGACAATAACTCCGCTCCGCAACATCGTATCTCATCGATCGAGGTGTCAAAATACGCAGAACAAAATTATGCACTTGGTTATTTGCTTCGATTAATGCATGCCCTTTCGAGCCGTTATATATTGGATCATTTCTAAGTGTTTCGATACTTTTTGTGAGCAGTTTATATGGTCTGTAGGAGGATCATTCTGTATTGCTGTATAGGCTTCTCTTAGTCAAAGTAGCCCAATTAGGTGATTAATCAGTGAGCCTGGCAACACTGAATGACCGATAGATACCCCTTGTGTAATACATAACCTTCGTCATCCCGCCTCTAGCTGCCATGAATATTCTCAAACCAGCCCACGGCACTCCCGGTGTGTGTCCATTTTATATGCATATTCCTCCATGTCCCCTCGACTGTCGATTCCAGGTTTGATCTACTATGAGAGGGTTTGTAATTTGCTTTAGAAGACAATGACTGTCTCCCTGGACATGTGTTTAGAGTGATGCAGTCCCCAATTGAGATGTAATTAGTTACTTATTAGCAAAATAAAATGCAAATTGAAGGACAACTGAAAGTCACACTTTTACCATATACAGGCTGTCCCAAAATGATTAGTACCCATCGATGCCCAAAGTTCAATAAACTTATTAATCATCAAAATCAATGAGATTAGATCCGTTGTTTTTCTATCATATTTGCTATACTCTACCTTTTTATTAGAATTTTAGATCATGAATATCGGACTTATTTTATTGTAGTTACACTCCATTGTGTAAGACATGGTGATTTCACCTTTTTGGCAAAGTGCAAAAAAATGTGTTTTTAAACAGCTTGTTTGAACATGTTGAAAGAAACTAATACATTCTCTCAATCGCTTGTCAGCTTGTCTGCTAATAGCTTTGGATCCTTTCTATTTTAAACTGCTGTTGTATGATATTGTTGTTCAAACCATTAATACTTCTTCATTTTGATTCAATTTGAAGAGTAAAAATGGATCGTCACGCATGAGCGACCACATGCTTTGTTTCTATAAAGGGCTAGTTCTGAGGCTAAACTTGAGGGACATTTAAACAGGTAAAGACGTGGTCATGGGTAATTAGCAGTGGCTGAGACTTCTTTTTCATATTGGGGATGCAATTTCCTACAAACTTACTAAGAATGATATCGTCCCTTAGTGTTTAACCTCACGAAATTCATTATCCAACGTGAAATCTAAGCCACTGGTGATTCACCAAATACCACTTCATTTAGAAGTCGCTAAACACTTGTCAAATAAAACAATGCACGGGGTCACTCAAGTGCGACAAACTTCTTTTACCCGTTAAATTGAATTAAGGAGAGTATTTAAATGATTTGAACACCCATAACTAATAACAGTGACAACAGAAAGACACACAAGATTATATTGAGTAGACAAGAGATTATGAGAATACACAAGTTTCTTTCAAACAAGCTGTAATAGCACACACATTTTTTAGCACTTTGTCAAAAAGGTAAAATCACCATGTTTTACATAATGTAGTGTATCTTGACTTTGATAAATCCGATATTCATGATCTAAAATTCTAATAAAATAGTACAATATGACAAAGATGATGTAAAACAGCGGACCTAATCCCATCGATTTTGATGATGACAAAAATTATTGAACTTTGGGCATCGATGGGTACTAATCATTTTGGGACAGCCTGTATATATAGACATGTTAAATATGTATAGCAATAACATGATATGTGCATCAACATGATAGGTTCCATAACTGCTGATAGCGATTACATGATATGTGCTATCAACTGCTGATAGCAATGACATGATAGGTGCTATCTACTGCTGATAGCGATTACATGATATGTGCTATCAACTGCTGATAGCAATGACATGATAGGTGCTATCTACTGCTGATAGCGATTACATGATATGTGCTATCAACTGCTGATAGCAATGACATGATAGGTGCTATCTACTACTGATAGCGATTACATGATATGTGCTATCAACTGCTGATAGCAATGACATGATAGGTGCTATCTACTGCTGATAGCGATTACATGATATGTGCTATCAACTGCTGATAGCAATGACATGATAGGTGCTATCTACTGCTGATAGCGATTACATGATATGTGCTATCAACTGCTGATAGCAATGACATGATAGGTGCTATCTACTACTGATAGCGATTACATGATATGTGCTATCAACTGCTGATAGCAATGACATGATAGGTGCTTTCTACTACTGATAGCGATTACATGATATGTGCTATCAACTGCTGATAGCAATGACATGATAGGTGCTTTCTACTACTGATAGCGATTACATGATATGTGCTATCAACTGCTGATAGCAATGACATGATATGTGCTATCAACTGCTGATAGCAATGACATGATATGTGCTATCAACTGCTGATAGCAATGACATGATAGGTGCTATCTACTACTGATAGCGATTACATGATATGTGCTATCAATTGCTGATAGCAATGACATGATATGTGCTATCAACTGCTGATAGCAATGACATGATAGGTGCTATCTACTACTGATAGCGATTACATGATATGTGCTATCAACTGCTGATAGCAATGACATGATAGGTGCTATCTACTACTGATAGCGATTACATGATATGTGCTATCAACTGCTGATAGCAATGACATGATAGGTGCTATCTACTACTGATAGCGATTACATGATATGTGCTATCAACTGCTGATAGCAATGACATGATAGGTGCTATCTACTACTGATAGCGATTACATGATATGTGCTATCAACTGCTGATAGCAATGACATGATAGGTGCTATCTACTACTGATAGCGATTACATGATATGTGCTATCAACTGCTGATAGCAATGACATGATATGTGCTATCAACTGCTGATAGCAATGACATGATATGTGCTATCAACTGCTGATAGCAATGACATGATATGTGCTATCTACTACTGATAGCAATGACATGATAGGTGCTATCTACTACTGATAGCGATTACATGATATGTGCTATCAATTGCTGATAGCAATGACATGATATGTGCTATCAACTGCTGATAGCAATGACATGATAGGTGCTATCTACTACTGATAGCAATGACATGATAGGTGCTATCTACTACTGATAGCGATTACATGATATGTGCTATCAACTGCTGATAGCAATGACATGATAGGTGCTATCAACTGCTGATAGCAATGACATGATAGGTGCTATCTACTACTGATAGCAATGACATGATAGGTGCTATCTACTACTGATAGCGATTACATGATATGTGCTATCAACTGCTGATAGCAATGACATGATATGTGCTATCAACTGCTGATAGCAATGACATCAAAGGTTCCATCCAGTGGCGTAACTAGACTTTTTCATTTGGGGGGGGGGGAGGGGGGGGCAAGAAGGGGCAGTGACTTGAAATGGGGGGCTCCTAATGGGTGGGCTCCATTCCAGTGTCAAGAAATACGCACGTAGCGTGCGAAAATTTTCGACTTTACACCTACCTTTTGCACGATTGAGCTACATTTCGACTCTAAACAAGCTTGTACCATAGAATATTGCATTTTTTTGGGAAGACATGCGCGCGTGATTCCCATGATTCATTGGGGGGGGGGGGCAAGCGGTTCCAAGTGTGGGGGGGGGGGGGGCTCCCCCTGCCCCTCTGCTGGTTACGCCACTGGTTCCATCTACTGCTGATAGCAATTACATGATATAGGTGCTATCTACTGCTGATAGCAATGATATGATTGGTTTCATCTACTGCTGATAGCAATTACATGATATGTGCTGTCAACTGCTGATAACATGACATGATAGGGGCTATCTTCTGCTGATAGCAATGACATGATATGTGCTAGGTGCTATCTACTGCTAATAGCAATGACATGATAGGTGCTATCTACTGCTGATAGCAATGACATGATAGGTGCTATCTACTGCTGATAGCAATGACATGATATGTGCTATCTACTGCTGGTAGCAAGGCCTAGAAATTCAAGGCGAATCCGCGAATCCATTCCTGCAAAGATTCACGCAAACCATCCAACGTCACTAGTCCTGTAGGCTTCATATCCAATACTGCATAGGGTGCTATCAAGGTTGGTGCAGGGGTGGCTTGTGATGGGAAACGTCGCAAGAAATCCAACTCTACCGACTTCGCCTCGTGCAATGGAAAAATCTAAATTTGACCTTGTGATATAGTTTTTACTATCACACGCTCAGGCAGTCAATATTTGTATATCATGTCATTGCTATCAGCATTTGACAGCACATATCATGTAATTGCTATCAGCAGTAGATAGCAGGCCTGTAGGCTTCATATCCAATACTGCATGGGGTGCTATCAAGGTTGGTGCATGGGTAGCGATAGGTTTTTAACTAGGGTTTTTTAGAACACTGAACCCCACAAAAGTTAGAAAAATAAGGGGTTATTTTGGATTTTCAGCTAATTTATTGCGCCAAAATGAAGAAAATATGCGCTAAATGCGCAAGAACCCCTTTAAGCGCTATCCCTGGGTTGGAGTATATCTAGGATTTGGCAGAATCCATGAATTTTTAAGGCCAAATCCGTGGGCAGTTTGTGTAAAATCCGTGATTTCCGTGATTAGTGTGATTTTAAGCAAAACCAAGATCAAACCATGGGATATGACAATGACACGTGAAATCCGCGAAGGTCATATTTTTAGGCACTCAATTAAAAATATCTATTACTCAGGGACATAAGTAAATAAATAAGTGTTAGATTGGAATAAAAATGCGATGTACAAAACAAAAACAAGGAAATGGCGAGATAAACAAATCATGCAGTGTAGTTCTGTAAAAAGCCACGATTCGGATAATTTGTGATTCTTTATCAAATAAAACTGTAAAAATCGGCTTGTTGGACAATTACCGCGGTTGAAATAGCATTTCCGCGTTTTTAGGTTACAATTTCAAGTTCAAGTTTAAACGCTCATAGGGTGTTTAAAAGTTTACAGAATTCGCTAAACGGCTAAACGTAAGCCCTAATAAAATTTACATGATATGTGTGATATACTGCTGATTGCAACAAAATTATAGGTGCTATCTTCTGCTGATAAAAATTACATGATAGGTGCTATCTACTGATGATAGGTGCTATCTACTGATGATATTTGCTATCTACTGATGATAGCAATTACATGATAGGTGCTATCTACTGATTATAGGTGCCGTTTAGTGTCTATTACTGATAGCAATGACATGATTGGTGCTGTCTACTATTTTGTTGTATCTTCACCCGCCTGTCTCAAAAGTTACCCGCTATGGGCAGGTGCTATTTCCAGGCCTGTTTGCGTAGCATTGGCACTGTGTTTTTTTCAGGAACACCAAGCCAATCTAAAGACAATGCATATAGTATGGTAGCACCAATTGTCCAGTGTAGTCCACATATCCCTCCAGGGTTGTGCTAATTTTATCAGAATTTCTATAATAATGTTACACCTAAAAGGCTCCGTATCCCCCGGAGATGTTGACAATCATCTTTCTTTCTTCTTCACACACCTCCACATGTGTGACGTGATCAAGCGAAATGAGCCACATGTCGGCAGTTTTGAATTGTGATATTTGTCCATCATTTAAAGGGGCACTGAGAGATACTTATGGAAGTGCGCCCTCAATTTGCCTGGAAATTAGGTTTTTTTTCAGCTACGCAATACATAGTCATATACTAACTAAAAACGTTTACCTTAATTCATCTTTTATTGTGTAACATATCACGATTTGGTCATTTTGATGTGGAAATTATCAGCACCACTCGCCACATAGTCTACTAAGTATACCTTTTTCCTTTTCTTTGTCACTCTATGAACATGGACCGATAGAGGGCTCACCCCCCGTGGACCGCTCCCCATCCTCTGATCTCACCCCCGGGAAAAAAGGTCTACTTGCATTGGATTGACCTTGCTGACCTCCGTATACTTTACACTAGCACTAGTCCAAAAATTGGACGCATACGTAATGAGCAATTTGTTCGCGTGGGGTTCAAAATTGACCAATGGCAGACACGATAAATACGAAGTATATGAATATTTATATACCGTCTTCGCAGAGAGAAGAATCTTGTTCACTTTGATAAATTCAAAATGTCGATTTTCTTGCACTGTATAGCCGCCGTTTCGGTCTAAAATCACACTTTAGGGGTTATCTTTGACATTGGTCCTCGCCCAAAATATCTTCCTCAGAGATATAGCTACATTTCCGCATATGTGACTATTTCCATACTATTTCCTATCTTTCAATATCGTGTAATAAAAAACCTTTTTACGTCCAAACAGAGACAAATAATTTGAATTTCTTTTTTACGATAACTAGAAACTCTTACACAGTCACAGAAATACCACCTTCACGCGTTTCTAGATGTACAAACAGCAAATTCAATATAAGCGCGTTATGAAGGGGTGTGATACTATATCGTGACGCATAAAAAGCATCGTCCCTAGTAATCCCTAGTGTGCTTATAGCACAGTTCTTTGGTAAATCCAATGCCAGTAGACCTTGTATTTGGTCGGTTCTCGGATGGGAAGTATCAGGGGGTGTTGTTCGATTGTGTGACAGTGAAATTATACAAGGCCGTACGAGTAGACTACTCGCCACATTGCTTCAAAACAACTGAATCTGTATCTAGCGCCATTATTCAACCCATTTCCCATAAACTATTACACTTTAGGGTTCCTACGTACCTTATCTATTAAAGAATTCATTTTTTCCCAAATTTCATTTTTCTCAGTAATCTCTCAGTGCCCCTTTAAAAGCAGGGGAAAATGCTACAGTATCATGGTCCAAACCCTGATAACATTGAACTTCTACTTTTTTTAGTTGCAAACAATTTACCAACTGAGAAAACAAAGTACATCATATAAATTTACCACTTCTTTCTACCTATAACCCAAAATCAATATTCCCGACATCTGACTCATCCTGATGGATCGCGTCACATATGGTCTATTATTACTGTTAGTCTTATCCCTGATAACAATTCAAAGCTTAACTCCCAGGAGGATGAAGAAACAAAAGATTGTTTGGTGTTGTGGAGTGTGGACTCTATGTAAACTTCTAAATTTTCAATTAAAATTTATTATAGTCCTGTCAACCAACAAAACATTTTGTGACTTTTTTTGTTGTTGCAAGGGGTAAGAAAACACCTAGAAAAAACCTAGAAAAACCCCGCCAAAAAACCCAAACCTAAATCAACGGGCAATTATGTTATGTAATCATTACTTCAGCGACAGCTTAAAAACAATTTGATAGCCTCTTTAGGAAATGGGTGCGATCTTGATTTTGGTTTTTAAAAAGGTTCAGATTTTGGTCTAAAGTTTTTTAGACAGAAATGTGAGAGCTACAGGAATCAAACAGGTTTTTTGTTTTTGTTTTTAGTTTTATAAAGACCGGAGAAGGATTTTTCAGCCTGTTATAACATTTTTTTATCGCTAAGTAGTGGTCAAGTGCCAGTAAACGTCCAGCATTCATAATTTCAAAAGATAGCAGCGGTGCACTTGAGAGATGAGCAAATTTTCAGGGAGTGTTTGCTAGTGGACTTAGAAGCTGTCTGAAAATGGTGATGTGAGTTCTCAAGAGACTGTGGAAATTAACGACTGTGTTTTTACTGCCCTGGGAGACCACTATTTTGGTACGCATGCTTGTCAGAAAACGTCAACAAATAGTCAAATTTTGACCCGTAGCATTGACAAACCAATTTTTAAAATGGGTACTTTTTCAAGTCAACATTTGACTTTTTGGGTATCGGTTCAACCAGTCTTTAACGTTAAGGATCACTTTTAGCCAGGTTTTTCATCATTTGATTCGTCCAATTAATTTCCCTGTGTGATTCTTCCCAAGTTTTCTATGACATTAACGAAAATATTGAAATAGCTTCCAGTGTGTATCTCTAACTATACCTATTATTGTCATAACATAATTGAGGAAGCACTTTGCCCATGCAACAGCGGACAGCCCCCTCCCTCCCCCTTGCTTTAGGGTCTGTTATAGTATCTTATGCTGTTTAGAGGTAAGGTATACAATAACTTACTCCAATAAGGCGTGACAAATATGATATGGCTGAAATGCCATTTAGGGTCCAATTCTGAGATGCTATGATGAGCATTGGTGCCTCATTAGTATGTGGGTGACATCCCCGGGAGTTTACTAGTGGAACATTTTCCTATGCGATGTCCGAAAAATGTAGAGTAGATATTGTCTTACACACGCAGTCTCTTCTTAACAAACCCTTCCTTGACAAACTCTCAAACTTGAGTTGGTCAAAAGCAATTAAATTCAAAATGGACTGACTGAAAGTAGATTAAGACAGGTATGGGCTTGATAAGTAGGCTGACGGTCCAACCCATATTTGGTGATTTTTCATATTTAGTTTTGGAAAATAAACCCAGCAAAAAACCAAAGAGATATAAAAAAAAGTCTGTCCCATATACATTTTGGAAAATAGCTATGCTAAATGCTTTTTTGTTTATAGAAAATGAGCAATGCAAAATGCGGAATGTCTTTTCTTATTGTGTTTTCCCCCCTCCCCGCCCCCTCCCTTTGCAGCCAATTTGTTCAATTTTGGCTTAGCGTATAGACTAATGCAGCAAAAGTGGCTCAACATACTTTAAGTGTGTGGATAGTTGGCCTAAATATAATGGGCCGTATTCTCGTACGTAGTTAAACGCGGTTTTAAGCTAAACACGCGTCTAACTAAGTGACTTTAGACACAGCGTTTAACTAGACACGTTTCTCGAACATTTGTTTTAATTAAACACGCGTCTAACCCGCCGAAATGTGTCTAACTTTAAACATGGGTACGGGGGTAGTTAAGTGCGCGTTTAACTAAACTTGCACACCAACTGTATGCCTTGAATGATCACTCAACCGTGCCCGGTGCAATCTGACTTGCGGATCATGTAGTCTTTAAAAGTACAATGTATTTAAAGCATTCGGTCGTTATCTATTGTAACCCATTAGGGCCACAATGAAATAAACACCTGTATACAATCAACGCAGGACCAATCTGGGAACGAGATTTGCAGAGTTTAAAGCCGTGTTTTGTTTAACACATTGTTCAAAAGATAATTTAAGTCAGACACGCGTTTAGTTAGACACGGTTTTAAGCTAAAACCGTGTGTCCAAGAATACGGCCTATTGTGTTTTTCTGATTGAGAAATACATCAACTTGACTTGAATGACTCAACACGTGACTCAAGGTTTGGTGAATTGATGTGATTTTGTGACTCGAGAGTTAGAGAATTGGTCGGTCACAAACCGTCTTTTTTAACTTGTATAACTTTGGAAGAATTTGAAAATTTGCCTTGCAGGTGTTAGATCTGGATATGACATCCTGACAGTTTCATTCCCAAATGACTTGTGTGTGTTGTAAAACTGGACAAGTGTAACAGTAAACGGAGCATGGAGCCTCGTGCAAATATAGCATCGGCAATGTGGGTCACAGTGTTGCTAAGAAATGTTGGACAAAACATGTGCATGTAGCCCAATTGATGCTGAAAAGTTCAATGACCCATTGTTACAAATGGTATGAGTTACAAAATGTCAACAAAGTAGCTCTTCCTGAGCATATTTTGTGCTGTATCTTAACAGTCTTGGTGTTAAGTCCCATTGGGGCGATGTCCTGGATATTCACCCATCGTCGATGCGCCGATGGTGCAGCTGTTAGAGTTGTGTAACATATTTTGACAGCGCATAGTGTTGGCCGAGTTCTTTTTTATTAATTGATTAGAGCATTGACTTCAACTATCAACCTGTGGTAGAATGCAATACAACTGTTTGGACACTTACACTACATTGACATCACGTAATGCTATTGATATCAGCGTATCACGTTTTAGCTATCAGCAGTGGATAGCACACATGACATTGCTATCAGCAGTAGATAGCACAATCATATTATTGTTTCAATGTGTAAATATATCTTGACAGATATCATTGTCAGTAGAGAAAATTGTGTTGTCTATTGTAGCTGACCCAAGAATTTGTTTACACTCCAGATCTCACCTTTTTGACAGAAACTTAACACATGGATTGCCATTATGTTGGCCCTAAGGCTGAGTTCACATAGAAGTATACGGTATACGGCGTACGCTATTCGGTATTCGCTATACGCTATACGGGCACGGCGAGTCACATAGGGTAGCAGGCGCGAGTTTACGCTATACGGGCACGGCGAGTCACATAGGGTAGCAGGCGCGCCCTACTCGGTCTTTTGGCGCTGATCAAATGGACACTTCAGAAATGGATTATTAGTTAAGACGACGAGTTTTAAATTCCAAATTCAATGTCAAGTTTCATTACTTTGACACTTATATTTGTGTATATTTTATTAAGGAAACCTGCACATTTGAGAGTTGTTCTATCACCAAGAATATGTATGGTCTACATATGATATCATTTGGTTGATAGTATAACTTGTACATATGAAGGCATGTGCTATTAAATTGCAAAGGAGTCCTATTGTTTCTAACTTGCCCTGTTCTACGCAATAAATTGAATAAATCGTGATAGGGGAAATTCAGAATGCCTGTACACACGAATTGCAGCTGCCACATCCAAACAGGATCGAACAAGTACGATTCCCACTATACTATACTATTATACTATACTACACTATACGTGGGTATACAGCCTTTTCGAATAGTGCTCTCCTATGTGACCCGGTAGTATGAAATTACATTGTTTCGATTTAAGCTATACGCGTGCCCTGCAAAACGTGCACCGTATACCCGAATAGTATACTCCTATGTGAACTCAGCCTAAAGGATCGCATTCACCTGTGTAGTGGGTGCATTTCACTGAGGATTACCCTTTTGTCTACACTTCAATTTCATCATTTCTTTCAGTAGGAAATAGCTCATCAATGACATAGCTTTCAGTAGTAGATAACACAATCATCAGTAGTATCCCAAACATGACTTATCAGTAGTAGATGGCACATTGTGTTATTGCTATCAGCAGTATGGCACAATCTTATCATTGCTCTCACTGGTATGGTAGTAAATAGCACAACCATGGCATTGCTATCAGTAGTAGTTAGCACACTCATAATATTGCTATCAGCAGTAAATAGCACATCATGTTATTGCTATCAGCAGTAGATAACACAATCACAACATTGCTATCAGTAGTAAATAGCACATCATGTTATTGCTATCAGTAGTAGATAGCACAATTATGACATTGCTATCAGTAGTAAATAGCACATCATGTTATTGCTATCAGCAGTAGATAGCACAATTATGACATTGCTATCAGTAGTAAATAGCACATCATGTTATTGCTATCAGTAGTAGATAACACAATTATGACATTGCTATCAGTAGTAAATAGCACATCATGTTATTGCTATCAGCAGTAGATAGCACACTTATGACATTGCTATCAGTAGTAAATAGCACATCATGTTATTGCTATCAGCAGTAGATAGCACAATTATGACATTGCTATCAGTAGTAAATAGCACATCATGTTATTGCTATCAGTAGTAGATAACACAATTATGACATTGCTATCAGTAGTAAATAGCACATCATGTTATTGCTATCAGCAGTAGATAGCACACTTATGACATTGCTATCAGTAGTATATAGCACATAATGTTATTGCTATCAGTAGTAGATAACACAATTATGACATTGCTATCAGTAGTAAATAGCACATCATGTTATTGCTATCAGCAGTAGATAGCACACTTATGACATTGCTATCAGTAGTATATAGCACATAATGTTATTGCTATCAGTAGTAGATAACACAATTATGACATTGCTATCAGTAGTAAATAGCACATCATGTTATTGCTATCAGCAGTAGATAGCACACTTATGACATTGCTATCAGTAGTATATAGCACATAATGTTATTGCTATCAGTAGTAGATAACACAATTATGACATTGCTATCAGTAGTAAATAGCACATCATGTTATTGCTATCAGCAGTAGATAGCACAATTATGACATTGCTATCAGTAGTAAATAGCACATCATGTTATTGCTATCAGTAGTAGATAACACAATTATGACATTGCTATCAGTAGTAAATAGCACATGTTATTGCTATCAGCAGTAGATAGCACAATTATGACATTGCTATCAGTAGTAAATAGCACATCATGTTATTGCTATCAGCAGTAGATAGCACAATTATGACATTGCTATCAGTAGTAGATCACTCATCATGTTATTGCTATCATCAGTGGATAGCACAATCATACCATTGCTACCACCAGAAATTCGCACAAGCATGACATTGCCAGCTATCATCAGTGGATAGCGCAATCATACATTGCTATCAGCAATAGATAACACAATCATGACATTGCTATCAGTAGTAGATGATAGCACAGCCATCAGTTTCAATAAATAGATTAAGAGGCCTAACATGTTTTAACTTTGGCCAAGAAGTAGTGTTCAAATAATATAACTTGATTGGATGATGTTTATAATAGACAGTGGGTTGAAATAGATTTGCAGTCACTCACTACCTTAATATCCACAAAGCATCACTGTAAACATGGCTGACCATTGATGGGACTTTCAAACAGCGATTATTTCCCAAATTCAATTTAGTCACGGAGTCAGTGTATGCATGTCCTAATAGAATTGGATGCAACAAACAAGTCTATTTACAGACGTGCGTTGTGGGTAAAGCGAAAGGTCTCCCTAAACAAGATGTAAATAATTAGTAAATAGATAGGTGGTAGGGAGGTGTGAGGTGATTTAATAGGTTGGTAGGTGATGGAGCATAAGCTATCCCATAGTGCACTGGGTGGTAGGGAGGTGTGAGGTGATTTAATAGGTTGATAGGTGATGGAGCATAAGCTATCCCATAGTGCACTGGGTGGTAGGGAGGTGTGAGGTAATCTAATAGGTTGGTAGGTGATGGAGCATAAGCTATCCCATAGTGCACTTGGGTGGTAGGGATGTGTGAGGTAATCTAATAGGTTGGTAGGTGATGGAGCATAAGCTATCCCATAGTGCACTGGGGTGGTAGGGAGGTGTGAGGTGATCTAATAGGTTGGTAGGTGATGGAGCATAAGCTATCCCATAGTGCACTGGGGTGGTAGGGATGTGTGAGGTGATCTAATAGGTTGGTAGGTGATGGAGCATAAGCTATCCCATAGTGCACTGGGATGGTAGGGAGGTGTGAGGTGATCTTATAGGTTGGTATGTGATGGAGCATAAGCTATCCCATAGTGCAATGGGGTGGTAGGGAGGTGTGAGGTGATCTAATAGGTTGGTAGGTGATGGAGCATAAGCTATCCCATAGTGCACTGGGGTGGTAGGGATGTGTGAGGTGATCTAATAGGTTGGTAGGTGATGGAGCATAAGCTATCCCATAGTGCACTGGGTGATAGGGATGTGTGAGGTGATCTAATAGGTTGGTATGTGATGGAGCATAAGCTATCCCATAGTGCACTGGGGTGGTAGGGATGTGTGAGGTGATCTAATAGGTTGGTAGGTGATGGAGCATAAGCTATCCCATAGTGCACTGGGGTGGTAGGGATGTGTGAGGTGATCTAATAGGTTGGTAGGTGATGGAGCATAAGCTATCCCATAGTGCACTGCTTTTAATAATAGAGACTATTGCATATGGAAGGCAGGGTATATCATATGCTGGTTCCCTACATCAATGGGCTCCACACAACTCATCCATAGTTAAATGATCTGCAATAAATTTGATCTGCAACAAAATCGCTGATTGGGACAAAATACACTGTCTGCATCCACGAGAGCGTCGACTTCACGTGCACAACATTATCGACATAGCGCGCTCTCCATTGCGCCATAGCCATGGCAGCACGACAATGCATTTGGCATTCGATGCGTCACTCTCAACTATAACTTAAGGTGATTGTTATTTGCCGTATGTCATAACAGAGCGAACATAATGTGGTGTCAGTTAGATTCTCGTAAGTAAGAAGCCTATTCCAGCATCTATGGATGAGTTGGCTCGGGGATCCAGGGTGCAGGGAACCAGCATTGAGAAGCCTATTCCAGCATCCATGGATGAGTTGGCGCGGGGATCCAGGGTGCATGGAACCAGCATAGAGAAGCCTATACCAGCATCTATGGGTGAGTTGGCGCTGGGATCCAGGGTGCAGGGAACCAGCATAGGTATAACAGTATTATAACTAACTTTGAACTTTGACCTATGACCTCACTAATAGGGCTAAGATTGCAAAAAGTATATTTTCTTGTAGAGGCACAAGTCCACTGTAATATATAACATTAAGCATTTCGATATAAAAAAAAATCAAGAAATATTTTACATTGTAAATACATTTTCCCCAACTATGCGGCAAAATTGTCTCAATTGCCACACTACAGAGGTTAAATGGTACCTTATTCACTATTCAGGTACATGTCCAGTTATCATAGTTATCATAAACCTCTGGGGTGGGGGAGGGGAGGAATATCCATAGCATATGGTTTTGTTTAGCTGAAATAGCACACCTAACAGAGCCTATTAAATTTTCACAAATCACTAGCTATTTCCTATTTGCCACTGTGTAAACAAATTATTACGGGCCGTCTGTGGGGATATCGATTAGCTGCACCTGGATTCCTACACATAAGATTTTGATTTTTTCGAAGTCATGAAATGCCCTGATAATATCTCCTTCCATCAATCTGACAACTGATATTTAACAAATAGTATCTTTATATTGTTAATAAACTTCATGTAAAGTCATACTGTTCAAAAAGAGATGAAAACCGTGAATTTTTATCAATAGAACGATATGTTAAGCATTCGTATTTGCGTGTGTCGTCAATGGGTTAAGCTCGACCGTAAGCTTTTGGTACCGAATCCGTGATTCGTCAATTCGGAAAAGTACAAATGACGTGGGTTTTTCTCAAACAATTAAAATGTATTTAACATGGACAAGTCTCAAACACCAAGTGTACGATATGGCTTTGGTATGAGATGTTTACCTTATTTATTTCCAGAGATACAGTGAGCTGAATACATGCCCCGTAAAAACCCGTACACTTGGTGAATTTGACAATCGTTTTGTTGATCTTTACTGTGTGGGGAATCGTGAAATAATAGGATGGTAAAAGTAAAATATTAAATGACGCGGGCATATATATATATTTAAATATACAATGTAGATTTTAAGAAAGAAAATTACTTTAGCTTGATGTAGACACCGGTATTGCTTTATACAGAACTTATACCACGTCTCGCACCTAGGACGTGGTATCAAAATCGCTAGTGAG
The DNA here is from genome assembly GCA_035610835.1 of Ophiura sarsii. Taxonomy (NCBI): domain Eukaryota; kingdom Metazoa; phylum Echinodermata; class Ophiuroidea; order Amphilepidida; family Ophiuridae; genus Ophiura; species Ophiura sarsii. The sequence goes on along the minus strand of CM069457.1, from coordinate 66,003,757 downwards.
AACACGTTTACATTATTGTATGTGGACTCGTACCACTTGTTCCACAATAACAAGCATATTGCGCTGCATCACACTGCGCCGCCGACAGTCGCGCGCTTCAAAATGCAATTTCACGCGACCAAATGTCATGCACGCGTGGTAATTTACGCAGTGAGTACGCACGGCGCACTCGCCTAAACTTGTAAACAAGTAACATCCAGGTAAGTGGACTCGATACCACATTGATATTTTGATATATTTTATCGCACAATGAGAACGCAACAGCAATGTTATGCATGTAGACTCGCACCTAGGTATGAGTTCACATTCGCACAGTGAGAACACGCCCTAAGTGTCTCTTTGAAATTGTTTCCTATACCCGACTCTTGCTTGGTGGTTATCTACTACAAAATACATTGAAAACTTTAACAATGACGATAATTTAAAAAAAAATGCATACAAGACATTATTGTGGCAAAGGCCTAAGCTATAGGGACCCGTTCAAAAGATGCCTTACAATATTCCACTTTGCCAAAACACTCTTTCAAAGAATTTGCCTGGCATTCCTTGTAATCTCAATGACAAAACCAATTAAATTATATTACAAAGCACATCATTTAATCAAAGATGGACCGAAAAGAGACGGTCTTTGAATATGAACTTACAATACACTCATTTACCAGAGCAGTGGTTCCCATTTTACATCCACCATTTCCAAACCGGGGCGGTCTAATATTATAGGCTGTATTTGACATGCATGGCTCCCCGCTCCCCTGCTGACACAACTGATCATGCTGGGTAAACAGCCTGTCCTGAAAGCTGATGCCTTATTTGGCACAAGTAGATACCACATGTGTAGTGGTCTTTTACCCTAGGCAAGTTGCATTATCTTTTATTAGAAGTGAGAATATGTTATTTTTTCAGTAAAAATCATAACTTTGGTAATATTAAATGGAATTCCTCCACTCAAACATGAAACTAAACCAACTTTGGCACTTTCTTTTCATTTTTTGCACTTAAATTGCTGAAATCAACAAAAGGTGTGTTATTTCATACACAAATATGTTTTCACTCACATGCCCTTATCTTCCTTATCAGACCCCTTCTCTGAGCGAAAACCAAACTAATACCCCATGCTTGAAAGCATGGTGAAAAGAGCTCCAGTGGAAACACAAGAATAGATACAACTTGATTCACGTCCAAAAAAAGTGATAACTTGGGCAATTGTAACATTTGCTATAATATGTAGTTACTTGTGCGATGTAGATGCAACATACAGGGTGAGTCCAAAAAAAAGTTTACTGAACTTCAGCGATTTTTTTAGAAAAAAGGGAGTTCTTAGATTGGTTGAGGGAAACTTATTTTACGCTGTTTTGAATGAAAGTGACCAATTTAACATCCGAACACGCTTCCAGATCTTGACCATTATATTTCATAAGATACGACCAATAAAAAATTACAATACCGACAGCGAAAGGATCAATTCCTTTGTTATGAAATGATTAAAGTGTGGTAATTGTGTTATAAATAGGCCTTAAAGCTGTCTATTGTCCCTCAGTGCAACCATCCTAAGCACACTCACAAAGATCAGGAGAAAGACCAAACAAGATGCTGGCTTATCAAGTGGGTTTCTATTCATTAACAGGAATAAATTTTACATGTAGAGAGAGAAAAAGAGGGATAGACTATTACTTACTAGTCTTACTGTGGACAGTGACAATTTTTGATTGGTTCAAGGATAATGTTTACTTAATCGGACATATTTACGAAAAATAAGTGCAATATTATGTTTATTGATTTTATCAAAATACTATATTGTTTATTATTCACATTATCAGATAGTCACTGGTGACAATTTTTATTCAATATCCTCATCTAGTTTTATCATGTTTATGAATATCCCTTACGGACTATTTAATCCTTACAATTATTATTTATTAACTGACAGTGGTGATACGCAGCCCTCAGATTAAGAAATGAAAAGGGCATGGCAATTTCAGGCAATTTGAAAGGGGCACAAGGCAATTATGCACTTTTCAATGGAGTAAAAACAGCCAGAAGTTGAGGGCATCGAGGCAACTAGGTAGGGCACCGATGGCAGTTGCCTTCGGTGCCTTCGGTTAATTTGAGGGCTGGTGATACGATTTAATCCACATTTCATGTTTTAATATACTCGTATTAGGAGACAATTTTGAACAAGTCTATTGTCTACTTAATTCTTTTAATAAACAAGATGTGTAATGCTTTACATCATAATCCTAGTAAACATTATTAAGCTCGTTAAGCTTGAAATAGTCATATTTACTTAACGGGGTCATCAAATAGCGTGATTTTTTTTACAGATGATAGCAAAGAAATGGCGCATTTAAAGTTTTGTTTGCCTTGATTTTGTGGTCAGAAATGTTGTTGTTGATTTTTTTCAATTAGGGTTAATTTTGTTTGACTCACCCTGTATATTTCATTTTACAGGTGGATCCAACAAACAAAAATCATAACTTTTTCTGAATTTCATTCAAAAGACTAATCCATGTTACTTTTCTTTTTGATTTGTTTACATGTTGATGGCTGCTCTATTATACTTCTATGACTGTGGCTTCAAAAGGTGAGTGACTTGTTACAGAGATGAGATGGCTTGGAGAAGGTGGATAAAATCAGGGGGGGGGCAAGAGAAAAATTAGGAGCCAAAAAATGTTGGCTTTCTTATAATGTCAGAATTATCTACAAATGGGGATGGGCTCGAACTGTCAGAGGGGGGGGGGGGGGGGGGGGTGTCAAGACTGGGAGCATGCCCCCACTGTACGGGAATATAATATTATAAACAGACCAAATTGGTTTTCCACCCTTCTTCCCCCATAAGATTTTACTTATTTTTTATGTTATTTGATATATTCTTTTTATATGGAAATAAAGTTTTTTATTTAATGGGAATTTGTATTATTATACTGTTGTGGGTTAAAATGTAATTTGGGAACCTTCATGTGTTACAAGGTCAAAGGTCACATACCAAAGTCAAAGGTCATCTCGGGTTAAGTTGTAAATAGGCTGAACATATAAATTATCACATTTGAAAAGTCCAATTGGCTAGGTTGATCATAAACCGAGTACCATTACCTTGGAGTTGGACCTTATAAACACTATTCCTAAACAAGGGTCTTGCATCATGGATGCTCTCGTTTGATATGTACGATGCCAACTATGGACTCGTTATTATCTTTAGTTATCTGTTTACCTGAAATCAGGATGCATTGTGGTATGGTTGAACTCTGCTTTACGGTGAGACAGTAATGGATTGGATATCAAGCATTATATTGAAAGTGATAGTGTTTTCACAAACACTTTGTATACTCTCAACGTGTAAACAGGATGACCAGTGAAGGATAGAGAGAGTCGCTATAATGCAATGATAGTCTAGATGGAGACTCTCTTTACCCATGTGGGTGGGAGGAGACGTGGGTTATTTATACTATAAGGCGACAACAAAATCCACATCACTCTGTTCTACGGGCAAACCGACCTTTCAGGTAGGGCCGGTCAATCTGGCCTTTTTTTTCTCAAAGTGTTCGTGAAAATGAAGGTGAATTTCAACAATTGTTTTTCGAAAACGTTCGACATTTAAATTCAAACTTCAAAAAATAAAACAAAAATGGGTCGGTCGGGCCCATAGAACAGGTTCCCCCCACCCCCATGTGGGTGTGGGATGGGGGGGGGGGGGGGGGGGGGGAGTAGAATTGGCATTAGAATTCTTTATTTTTCCTAACTGTCTTGTCAATTAGCTACCTGTCTAACATTCTTTTAACACTCATTATCAGCAGTTATAGATGGCACATCATTATCAGTAGATAGCATAACCATACTATTGCTATCACTGGTATGGAGGGATAGAAAAATGTGCTATAGCGCAAAAGTGCACATAGCACCTTTTTCATCCCACAGCACATTTTTTCAACAAGTTTCTAAATTAAAAAAAAATTGTCCATTTACCAAAAATCAACAAATTACATAATTGTGGAAGTGTATAAAATTATATTCTAGACCTTGTTAAGTTTGAATTTAGTTATGACTGAAAAATGATGCTTTTGACAATTAAATGAGAAATGTGTAAACATGGAAAAGTGCAACATAGCCGTGGCTGTTGGGTTTATTATTTTAATGCATATGGCATATTTTTGTGCCCTAAAGCACCTTTTGCCCTTAAAGCACTTTTTCCAAAATAAGTGCTTTTAAAAAGTGCAAAATCCCCATCCTTACTGGCGAGGCTCAAGATAACAGCTTTCATATAGGGCTTGGGTGACCAAACTATTGACTGGTTTTGAATTTATCTTCACAATCAAGAGTGCAAATATGTGACGCGATCAAGCGGAATGAGTCGTATGTGGGGAATATTTTGAGTTACAGGTAAAAAGAAGTGACAAATTCTAATGTTTTACTTTGTTTTCTCAGTTGGTAAAATGTTTGTAACTTAAAAAACTAGAAATTTGACCTGCTTTTAAATGATGGACAAATATCAAAAATCAAAACTGCAGATATGTGACTCATTTCGCTTGATCACATCACATGGGCGTTTTTATTTTTAGTTGGTTGGGTCTTTGGCCTCAGCCCTGGATAGGAATCAAAATGTTGAAATGCTTATGATAATCGGTTATATTAACAAATAAATATATAAATAATACAAACGTTACATCTTGATTCAATATTCGACTTTGCTCATATTTTATTGCAGCGATGTGAACCTCATGATAAAGTAGCCCAAAGTGGATTAAAGTAGCCCAATTGTCTTACATTGTACTGAAAAGTGTTAGGGTTAATTAAAAGTCTGTCATAAATAGAATGTGATGTTCGCTTCCCTTGCGATCCAATGCATTGTCAATTAATGTAGACAGTTTAAGGAGCCAAGCTGATGTTTTATTTTTAGGTGACCAAAATGCCAGCCTGTCCTATAATAGTGCAAACGGACCTCTCAAGTAGGGTAGGTCGGTCGGGCATTTTTTTTTCTTTTTTCTAAATGTCAACAATTTTCAAACATTTTCTAAAATATTTAAGAAATAATTAAAAATAAATTCTAAAATTTTCAACATTTAAACAAATTCCAAAATGTATCATAACCCCCCCCCCCCCCCCCCCCCCGAAAAAACCCTCAACAAATCCTTTCAAATTCAAGAAAAAGTGCGTCGGTCCGTATTTCAGGGGTTTTTTTTGTTGGCTTCTTAAATGATGATATTAGTAGCCAGGCTGCTGTTTTTACTTGTAGCCCAATTAGGCTTATAAATTACAGGATTGAAACAAATACATTTGTTACTTATGCAACCCTTGTTTACATGAACAATAGACATGTCATTCAAAAGTCATTTGGATGTATTTATAACACACCTGGGGTTCAAATAAACAGAGAACCCTCCACTATGTCAATACCAATAGCAGATTACATTAGATGGCATTATGCAATGATTGTTTGGTGGGATTAGAATTTGTTCCGTAAGACAAATATATCAACTTCACTGGCGTTACGATTGTGACACTGACAGGCCTCAATTTAGCGGCATTATTCACAGAATTAGTATTATCTACCCTTTGTTTGGTAATATATCTCAAAATCAATGGCAAATTGAGACTCATTTGGCTTTATCACAACCACATGGTCGTTTGAGGGATGGCTACTTTGTTGATATGAGTTCACAGGCAATTAGGGTCCCATTTTCATCCCTCTTTCATTTTATTTTTGTAAATAGATGGGTATTTTTCTTGAAATTGGCCAATTTTACGTTCTGATAAAACCAATTTGATTGATTACAAACTAATGGCCATGTTGTTTAGTTTGTACATCTCTACACTTCTTCTTCTTTCATTTTTTTTTTTACTTTTAGGATTTTGGGCAGGTTGTATCATTTCTCTCCAACCATTTGGTTTAAAATCCTTGATGTTCAAAAAAGGTTTTTATGTGAATAAACAAGGCTATACAATTTTAAACATTGAACGTTGTATGATTTTCTTAAACAGCTACTTGCAGAATCAAGCTTTGGGTGTGGGGAAACTGGGACCAACCTTTTTTTATTTGTTCTAAATCTGAAATGTTTGATTGCGATAAGAATATACAGTGTTGCCAGCCATAATATGTTGGCTTATATCCCAATTCATGATGCAATGACATGTGGTGCATTTTACAGGGGCTTTAACATGGTTTTCATTAAAGGCGTATTATGTGATCTTTTCCAAGTTGCACCCTCTATCATTGATTTTTACTATGAAAGCAGATTTTCTTGCAGATTTGCATTATTGATCATAAATCATAAAGATCTTCCAAGTTACAGATCGATACGATTTCTAATTAGATTGTCCCAACGGGACAATCTATTTTTCAAATTTTACTCTAAATTCACTCTAATACCATGATTTTGAGGTAATTAGGAATCGTATCGCTCTGTAACTTGGAATATATTTATGATTTATGATAAGAAAAGTAAATCTGCAAGAAAATCTGCTTCCAATTTTTGTTTGATGATTGAGGGCGTCCCCTAGAAAAGATCACATAATATACCTTTACTATTCAGAATGTTGACCAAAGTGCAGAAATTCTGCAGCATTATGCAGCAGTGACTAGAATACACCTAACACTAAGATTTCCTGACAAGGTGCTTCTATGTTAGCTAATTCAAAATTAATAATGTTTCGAAAATCTAAGCATATATTAAGCAAGCAAATTTCTTCCCAAATCAATTTGGAAATTGTGTAATTACTTAAGACATCGTAACTCTAAAAGTTTTCACTCAATTTGAAGAGGTGTCAAATTAAAGTCATTTCCTCAATGAATGAACATTATATCTCAGATTGTTGGTACCGATGATTAGTTCTGATTTAGCCAACAAATCATCTGGTCATGAACTTTTTGTGTTAGTTGTATATGCAATTACAACACAAACTTGAGGTGACACAGTTGGTCTAAAGTTCTCAAAAAGTAGCCCAATTGGGCTCTTAAATAATGCTTTTTGCAACAACTGTGATTGACAGGTGACAATCAATTGAATAACCCTATTGTTAAATAGTAGTGTCAACAATATACAGAACTGATATCTGGTACATTTATTGAATTATCAGTTTGCAGGGCAAATCTAGTGGATCTTAAATATCACAATTAATAATTGAATAATACTTTGTTTTCTTGTATAAAAATAGTAATTATCCATTAGTCGATGAAAAAACCCAACCCTGGTGTACGGGGAAACGGATATCTCAGGTCTGGTCAATCGATCTGGCTTTTTCCCACTTATTTCCCCTTGAAAATTACCGTAAACAAATCAAAAAAAATCTGTAAATATTTTGCAGTTTTTTGACAAGCACAAAAAAAGGGTCTGTATTCATTTGCATGTGAATTTTTTCCACCAATTTCTAAACGAATGGGTAGGTCGGGCCTGTACAACAGGGTTTTTCGCATCACCTTACATCGCTACTCAACCAAATCAAATGCAATTTTAACTCAAATGCAGCGAAATGATTGCACTTTACAAGCAGTAAACTTGTATGCCTATTTTAAAGTTGTGATCACTTAAAAGTCAGTTGTAATTTTTTTTGAAGACACCCTGTAATATTCTTTTTGATTTCGTAATGACTTTGATATCGCAAAGGATATTGCCTTGCGATTATCTAGATCAAAAGTAAGTATGTGGGCCAAATCAAATCAAATCAAAATCAAATCAAACTTTACGCTCACTGAACCATGGCTTTTTTCTTTGCAAAATATGAAGGAATATGGTGTAATATATATTCATCTCTTAATATCAACCAGATGTGGGTCAAATGCTAACTGAACCAGCATTTATTTTCCTATTTTGTCAAGAGATTTGTTAGTTTTTGAATGTAGCATGGGTATTGGGAAATATAATGGTATCATTTGTATTCATCCCGTCATTTAGAGCAAATGTAGGTCAAAAGCTTACCGAGCATGTGCTTTCCCTTTTAAAGATAATTTTTATATGTAATATTAACGTCAGAAGTGATAATGGTGTAATTGATATTCAGCATTTGCTTGAAAGGATATGTAGGTCGCATGTATGAGATGCTGGCCCAATGATATGGTCTCCAGAACCATATGGCGGGTTGGGGGCGTTTTCATCAAAGGCGGGGGAAGCTGGAAAATAAGGTCAAACAAGGTCAACTTTTAATTAGCTATCCTATGCTATCTATGGAATAAAGTGCAATATATATGTTTAACACAGATTTATTCCATTTATGGTCCAGAACAATATGGTCCTGGACCATAAAGTGCTATGTTTAACACAGCTTTATTGCGTTATAGTCCAGGATAATATGGTCCTGGACCATAATTTCAGTCCAAAATCTCACTTATGCATGTAGGTCAGATGTCGACTGAACCAAAGCTCGCTGCTAATTATCTGCGAATGAAACGTTTTCTTTATTTGTGACTGTCTGATCAAGACAATTAACCTGTCACTATTTTGTATTGAATCGTGTTGATTTAATGATGGTGTTTCTATGTGGCCGATATAAAATTATAACTTGTCTCGGTATGTATCTGCTCTAGACTGACAACGAAGGGCAGCCTCCTGGTGTTCTCTCTTCGTATTTGGGGGGGGGGGGGGGTAACACATAATCGTTCCAAGATCTTGAAATACCCCCTATTTGACGGTGTTTTTCGTGTACAATTTTGCTAATATGACCCCCTTTGGTCAACATTTTCAGACCCCCTTTGATTAACATTTGACCCCCTTTTTCGCACAAAAGCACTGACATTTTGTCTGAAAATAACCCACCTTGTTTCACCATTTCAATGACACTTTCTAAATAGTCCCCTTTTGCGCAAAAATGAAGACACATCTGGTTCAAAACACCCCTTTTTCCTATTCCCAGGACAATTTGATATGACATATTACTCATTGTAATTTTTCTTCTTGTTTGCAGACATAGCCTCTCCATAAAACACGCCTATTTTTTAAAAATCGCGGACATAGCTTCCAAATGACCCCTTATTTTTTGAAATCGCAGACATAGCTTCAATAACACCCCTAATTTTGGGAAATCGCGGACATGGTACGAAAAAAACCTTTTCCACGATTTTTGGAACGATCATGCGTACCCAAAGTCTATGTTGACTGAAACCACCGGGGGCAGCCTTTATGACTTGTCGTCTTATGATGTACTGAAGCATCAATTCTTATCTAAAAATCTTAGTACACTCTTAAAGTGCATGACCTACCAAGAGCTAGGACCCGTTTAAGGAATTGTGGTTTTAACTTCTTGGCACCTATCTTTGTTCAGCTGCCTCCCATTCACGGCTGTTTGACTGTCCGCTTTATAATTAAAATTATGGGATAAAAAAGATTATACAGTGGCCCTTTTATGGTTTGACCTGATTTAGGTAGTGCTAATGAATAAGAGTATACAGTGAAAATTTCAAGAAAATTGTTCTAGCCCTTTTTAAATTATCTGCATTTTTTACTTGATACATATTTTACATGTAACTCTATGGGAAATGTGGCCGATGAGGGCGCTATTATAGTAAATAATGATATTCAAAGCTCTATTTCTCACAACTGGCACCAACAAATGTTCTGAAATTTCTACAAAAGATGGCCAGTATATTCAGGTATTTGAATCAGTTAAAAACAGAACTGGGCCAGCAAGTTACGGTGTTCTCCGAATTAAATGGACACATTATGTTGGATCAAACAGCCGTGCATTCAGTAGACTTCAAACATAAGTTTTTGCTTACTGCCATGGAAAAGTGTACAGATTGGTTCTTGTAAGTAGACAACAATATTTACGATGTTTACATCAAAAGGTGTTACAGTATCCTCTAGATTGCTCCTGTTATAAAGTACTATTGGGACAACATCAATCTATTATCTCTATTAAAGTGACCATATAATTTAAGGCAAGATTCCAATTTCCTGCACTTTGGGAGATTTAGTTGTTATGAAATCCCGGGGGGGGGGGGGGGGGGGGTACTCACCTAATACGTATACGGGGATGTGCCGCTCTAATGGGTAGCTTTTTTACAAAAAATCCCTAATATGGGGTATGATTTTGTGCTGGAAAATCCCTAAATATGGGGTATGATTTTGTGCTGGAAAATCCCTAATAATAGGGTCACTTTTTAAATATGGGTCTATTTTCGCGAAAATGTGGTCTATTTTCGTGAAAATATGTGAAAATTAGGTCTATTTTCCCGATAATTTGAGAAAATTGGGTCTATAATGAAGCAAACCCTTAGAAATGGGAACCATTTCCCCAAAATCACCTTAAATGGGTAGGGGTTTTGAATCTCCAGCTGCACACCCCGACCAAACCAAATCTGAGTACCCTCCCCCGCCCCCTGGTATGAAATAATGCCCTACATGTAGTTTCTTGTTTTAGCTGATGAAGTATTTGTAGGTAAAATGATGCAAATAAAATGATAAATGTCCATTCAGACAGATACTGATGAAGTAGAAGGGTTTATTAGTAGGATGGACATAATTCAAGCTATTTCACACAAGCGAGTTTTTTTGCTGTTCGCGAAGCTGCATCCATATCATAAATGCGCGAACAACTATGCATGCATGCACGTCACGATTGACCAATCAGGACGCTTGGTCATTTTTGAAAGCGCCCGGTATACACGTCCGAGTTTATGCACGCATTGTTGGAATTATGTCCATATAGTATTATGACGCTAGGACTGAAGTAGAGAAGGTGAAACATGAGCTTATACGCTCTGCTAGGCAGGCGTAGGGCCTGAGCGTTGCTCTTATTGGTTGACTGAGCTGTAAAGCAAAGAATGAGACATAGGTTTTGTAGACAGACAAGTTGTCTTTCTTTTTTCTTCTTTTCCTTTGTATAGGGGGGGGGGGGGATTGGCAAACAACTTTTAGAACACTACTTATTACTCTGATATTAAACCGTAACTCACCTTGTAAACAGACAAGTTGTCTTTCTTTTTTCTTCTTTTCCTTTGTATAGGGGGGGGGGGGGGGATTGGCAAACAACTTTTAGAACACTACTTATTACTCTGCTATTAAACCGTAACTCACCTTGTAAACAGACAAGTTGTCTTTCTTTTTTCTTCTTTTCCTTTGTATAGGGGGGGGGGGGGGGATTGGCAAACAACTTTTAGAACGCTACTTATTACTCTGCTATTAAACCGTAACTCACCGGGCATGGTTTTGTGAATTAAACTTAACTATCAGTGGAGAAAAACGGGTCAAATTTGAGGGTGAAATCGGTCTCCACATGCGCCGGCGATCGCACCCGGGTCGTGTGCGTGCAACTCTGAGCTACATACGGTTCAGGTTCAATAATCAAGTTGAATGCCTGGCGGAGCGTGGTATGAGTTTGAACGGGAGATTGGGTGGTACAAGATTGAATGCCTGGCGGAGTGTGGTATGAGTTTGAACGGGAGATTGGGTGGTACAAGATTGAATGCCTGGCGGAGCGTGGTATGAGTTTGAACGGGAGATTGGGTGGTACAAGATTGAATGCCTGGCGGAGTGTGGTATGAGTTTGAACGGGAGATTGGGTGGTACAAGATTGAATGCCTGGCGGAGCGTGGTATGAGTTTGAACGGGAGATTGGGTGGTACAAGATTGTAGCACTGTCAGGTTTTGAAGTGTCTAGGAACGTTATGGTTAACCCTAACGAAACTAAATGCTGCAAAATAGTACCAGGTACTCCATGTAGGTACTGGTAGCGCCTCTTTTCCCACTCTACTCCTTGCATGCTCAAACGGGATGTCAATGCGCTGGAAAAAGTTCAGATTATGCAAGCTGCCTCTATTGCTCAGTTAGGCAGAACCCCCAACCCCCAATGCACAGGGGCAGAAATTTCTTGTTAGGTGTGCATGTGAGGGGGGGGATGATAAATGTTGGCCCCAAAAAATGAAATTGAGCTGGTACCATCTATGCGGTGCGCAGCACCGCGCGCACCGCATTCTGAGCTATGCTCGGACAGGGGTGTGTCTGAGGGGGGATGTGCTCCCCTCAGAAGTAGAAAAAATTTCAATTTTCAAACTCATTTGGTGTGATCTGGTGTATACTTTTGACCAATATTGTATTGAAAAGCCATCGCTTCATTTTCAATAAATATTTTGATTTTTTTTATGCACGAAAGAAGTTGAGCATTTTTATAGTGATATATTCTTAAACTTAGTAAAGCTCCAACAGGGGGGGAGTCTGAGGGGGGATGTGCCCCCCCCCCTCAGAAGTAGACAAAAATTCAATTTTCAAACTCATTTGGTGCGATCTGGTGTATACTTTTGACCAATATTGTATTGAAAAGCCATCACTTTATTTCTGATCAATATTGGCTTTTTAAATAGGCAGATAGGCCTATGCCAGAAAGAAGTTAATTAGTTACCTCCAAAAGATGGATTCTAGTCAACGTACGTTTGCGTATGTATCCTGACCAACGTATATACAATAAACTCCAAACGTTCTTATGTCCCTCGCATGCCTCCCTGCCCGCCTTTCTTTCTCTTTTTCCTTTTTTTCTCCTTTTCCCCCCTTTTTATCCCCCTGGTTTATAAAACCAGAAGGGGATTTTGTCATCATGTAATGTGTGTCTGTCTGTGCGGGGGTGTGTGCGGGGGTGTGTATGTGTGTGTGTGCCTTTTGGTTAGCCTTTTTTTCCAAATGCTGTATCTTTTGAAAGGATGGACGGATTGACTTCAAACCTTCAGTGATAGGTAGGCCATGGTCAAACACTGTAGCTGCTTGTTTGGGGGTCTAATTTGCAAAGGTCATCTGAGGTCAAAGGTCATCTAGAGGTCAAATCGTAAAAGTTGCCCGAATGCTGTATCTGTTGAAAGGATGGACGGATTGACTTCAAACCTTCAGTGATAGGTAGGCCATGGTCAAACACTGTAGCTGCTTGTTTGGGGGTCTAATTTGCAAAGGTCATCTGAGGTCAAAGGTCATTTAGAGGTCAAATCGTAAAAGTTGCCCGATTGACTTCAAACTTGGAGAAAAGAAACATGAACACCGGGTGAACATGTTTAAAATAAATTAGAGGTCATCCAAGGTCATCTGAGGTCAAAGGTCATCCAGAGGTCAAATCGTAAAAGTTGCCCGATTGACGTCAAACTTGGAGACAAGAAACATGAACACCGGATGAACATGTCTAAAATAAATTAGAGGTCACTGAGGTCAAAGGTCATCCAGAGGTCAAATCGTAAAAGTTGCCCGATTGACGTCAAACTTGGAGACAAGAAACATGAACACCGGGTGAACATGTCTCAAATAAATTTGAAGTCATCTGAGGTCAAAGGTCATCCAGAGGTCAAATCGTAAAAGTTGCCCGATCGACGTCAAACTTGGAGACAAGAAACATGAACACTGGGTGAACATGTCTAAAATAAATTAGAGGTCATCCAAGGTCATCTGAGGTCAAAGGTCATCCAGAGGTCAAATCGTAAAAGTTGCCCGATTGATGTCAAATTTGGAGACAAGAAACATGAACACCGGGTGAACATGTCTAAAATAAATTAGAGGTCATCTGAGGTCAAAGGTCATCCAGAGGTCAAATCGTAAAAGTTGCCCGATTGACATCAAACTTGGAGACAAGAAACACGAACACCGGTTGAACATGTCTAAAATAAATTAGAGGTCATCTGAGGTCAAAGGTTATCCAGAGGTCAAATCGTAAAAGTTGCCCGATCGACGTCAAACTTGGAGACAAGAAACATGAACACTAGGGGAACATGTCTAAAATAAATTAGAGGTCATCCGAGGTCAACCAAGGTCAAAGGTCAACAAGGGGTTAATTTGTGCAATGAACACCATGGGAACATGTAAAAAAATAATTAGAGGTCATCCAGAGGTCAAATCGTTAAAGTTGACCGATTGACCTCAAACTTGGAGAAAGAAACATGAACACCGGGGGAACATGACCCATGTATGACCGTTGACCTCATTTAGTTGATCTCCCAGCCAGGGGGATTCGCAAGTCGTGACTTGCAGTATTTTTTCCTTTCTTTTTTTCCCCCTTTTTTCCTTTTTTTGTTGTTGGTAGATGTGAAAAATCAGGGGGGATGATTACATTGACCATCCCCCAGGTCAAAAAATATATCCCTTCATCCCCCCCTCCCGGGATTTCCGCCCTTGCCCAGGGGTAAGTTGGTAGTTTTTATTCAAATTGGTTTCCAAAGCTGTCACTTGTGGAACCCTGATTACACATCATAGCACATCCCTATCAAAGTTGAGTGTCCCACCCCCCCCCCCCCCCCCCCCCCCACCCCCCCCCCCCCCCACCCCCCCCCCACCCACCCCCCCCCCCCCACCCCCCCCCCCCCCCCCCCCCCCCACCCCCCCCCCCCCCCCCCCCCCCCCCCCCCCCCCTCCTCATTCATTATGAGGAATTCTTGATAATTCTTGATTTGAAATTGTTTTTCATTTCATGTATGCCTGGATTTGACATTCGTCTGGGGAGGGGCTAAATGTTCCCATGTCCGTCTTCCCTGTATCTCATTTCGACTAATACCTATTGTTAAAAATATCAAAAGATAAACCGTATGCCCTGTACCGACGAGGCTCCCTGTACTGCGAAGCCAGCCTTCGTGGCCCTCTAGCGAAACCGAGAGACATGTTTAGGTTCACCTCCATATTTGACCGAATGTGGTACAGTTAAGGGAGGATTAGATACGGCCCCTAGACCATGTATGCTTCAAACACTAGTATCTAACCTGGTCTGGGGAAGAGTGCCCAGAAACCATTAGTATCCACCAAACACTGGCTATGTGTAACTAAACGCTACCGCGGATTGCTAAACAGTGTCTAAAAGACTATCATCACTCCGTGAGGAGTCCGCAACACAGCCTACTTAACTACATAGTAACTTGCTTTATATATAGGAGTCAAATACCATGCATATGGAATCTATGGTGTTTTGGGGATTTTTTATAGAAGTGAAGACCATGTCAATATCCAAAATTGGCCCGCCCTCTATAAATTATCAAATGCCAATTTTCAATACTTATTGTATTCACAATGGAGAATTTTAAATAACAAAGTCACAAATATTTATGAATTAATCCATCAACATGTTTCTTGATTTGATTGTTTGTATCACTGCTCTTAATAGGCCAGGCTTCCTTTGTAATTCAAGTGTACAACAATTGATGTAGTATCTATTTCCAACAACTGTTTTCTGCATTCCTGCTGGGCCAACAGGTGGGGAGGCACCCAGGGGCAGGGGCGGAAATTTCTTGTTAGGTGTGGGGGGATGATAAATGTTGGCCCCAAAAAATGAAATTGAGCTGGTACCGAGCTATGCTCGGACAGGGGTGTGTCTGAGGGGGGATGTGCCCCCCCTCATAAGTAGAAAGAATTTCAATTTTCAAACTCATTTGGTGCGATCTGGTGTATACTTTTGACCAACTTTTTGACCTGGGGGATGGTCAATGTAATCATCCCCCCCCCCCCCCCCAAATGCTTTTAAAATAAAAATAAATGTTAGCTTTTATATAGCGCTTTATCAAATTAAGTATGCTCAAAGCGCTTTACATTTATTCCGCTGCTCAGATAGGATACATCATAATCAGTTCGCTTCACTTAGGTTATTGATGCCTATCTTACAAATTCTGATAATGGTGCATATTCCTATCAGACACTTAGATTGTGATTATCCTCATCCTCATCCTCAAACAGTAACCCATTTTACACCTGGGTGGAGAGAAATAATTGCGGTAAAGTGCCTTACTCAAGAGCACAACAATGTTGACCACAACGGAACTCGAACCCACAACCTTAGTGTCTATGAATCCAGTGCTCTATCCGCTGCGCCACACATGCCCACAATTTTCCAATTATAATTAAGCTATTTTCTTTTTTTCATTGAGTTATTGTGTAAATCTCCTTTAATGTATTCTGAATACACACTCATACTATGATTATCATAAATATATCCCGTAAGGCGGCAAAGAAAAAACCCAGTTCTATGGGCACAAGGAGCAATATTAGAGCTAATTTAGTGAAAACTATGAAATATAGCGGAGCAATTATGGCACTGACCTAATCTGTTTTAACAAACGTCCCTAAAATTGAATATGATGAAACATTCCCAGCGTGCATATTTGTGTGAGTGGAAAATTCATCATAGCATTCTTCGAATTCGAACTCAAATAATTGAAAGGCTTTCCCACTTGTACGGGTGTTTTTACCTCCACAAATTACTTATTTGACTTGTGTTTTTTTTTGCGATTTGGGAACCATCTTTGGTGTTTATCCATGATTTCAGACCCATTTTTTCGAGTTTTTTCACCACAAATTATACTCCATGTTTAGAAGATTTTTTGAAAAAAAGACAGCGACACATAATTGTATACCTTATATATGGGAGTACCCCTCCCCCCTCAAGAATTGCATGTACACCTTATACAAGTATGGGAGTATCCCTCCCCCTCAAGAATTGTGTGTATACCTTATATACAAGTATGAAAGCCAAAGAAGATTTTAAGAATTGTGTGTATACCTTATATACAATTATGGGAGTACCCCTCCCCATCAAGAATTGTGTGTATACCTTATATACAAGTATGGGAGTACCCCTCCCCCTCAAGAATTGTGTGTATACCTTATATACAAGTATGGGTACCCCTCAAGAATTGCATACTTTATACAAGTTTGGAAGTACCCCTTCCCCCCTCAAGAATTGCATGTATACCTTATATAAGTATGGGAGTACTTCCCCCTCCTCAATAATTGCATGTATACCTTAATATACAAGTATGTGAGTACCCCTCCCCCTCTTTAAGGATTGCATTTTCTCACTCCAAATGCCCAAAGGTTATAATTTGATAAGTGTGTACATGAATGTGCCACATTGCCTGCCCTGGGTAATTCCTGTGTGGAGTAATGTGAACTAAACATGGTGATTTAATAAATTGATGCTGAATATGTGTACACAGCTGAATTCCTCATGGATGTGTATCCTAGATGTAAGTACACATATAGGGCATCTTGCAGTTATTGTCCGTTTTCCCATTGAACACAGTACAGTGCGCTTGTAATTGAAGCATTATTGACCCGCTGCTCGCACAAAGTTCACATGCAATTTGAATAGGGACAGATTGTTTTCAGTTATATCATGAAAACTAACCGGCCGATTCGTTTTGAACGAGCGGTTAATACAAGTTTATGTTTTTAAATATAACATACTTAATTTATATGGGTATCGAATCATGCTGCATCACGACAATGCTCGTCCGCACAAAGCTTGCCTCGTCCTCACAAAGCTTGCCTCGTCCTCACAAAGCTTGCCTCGTCCTCACAAAGCTTGCCTCGTCCTCACAAAGCTTGCCTCGTCCTCATAAAGCTTGCCTCGTCCTCACAAAGCTTGCCTCATCCTCACAAAGCTTGCCTCATCCTCACAAAGCTTGCCTCGTCCTCACAAAGCTTACCTCATCCTCACAAAGCTTGCCTCGTCCTCACAAAGCTTGCCTCGTCCTCACAAAGCTTGCCTCGTCCTCATAAAGTTTGCATTGTTCTCACAAAGCTTGCCTCAACCAGACTTACCTTGATGAAAATGGTATCCATTTGATGGACCATCCACCCTAATAACCGGACTTGGCTCCCTGGGACTTCTGGCTCTTCCCAACAATCAAATCAAAGATTGCTGGGGGGCCTTTTTCAAGGATGCAAGACCTAGCCAAAGCTGTACATTCAGATATGAGACAATACCTACTTTATGCTTCGAGAAATTGGGATGTAACGGTGTATTATAGACATCAAGGGAAGCTGCTTCAAGGGAATGTGACTGTAGTTTTTGAAATTGTATGGCCATCTTCAGAAACATGGGCCAAGTGACAATACTGTTTGTTCCACCCTCGTAGGGTAATCCTATGGTAGGACTGTGTAGGACGGACCTAGGGGTACTGTGTGTTACTTCTTAATAAGAAACTTGATATGTAGTCTATGACTCATGAAACTACTTCACTCAGAGATTGAAAATAAGAGCCCATTCAGGTGAAAGCCAAAGAAGATTATAAGTTCTTCCCACAATGCATTGCGTGAACGCCAGCCAACTAACGCTTTTTTTACACGGTGCATTTGTCGAGCTCTTACGTTTTAAAAATAAGAAAAAGGAACACTGATAATAATTTATTCATTGATGTAAACTAGAACCTAAGAGCTCCAACAATGAACGCGCTATGAAGCCATGATTGTGTGCATATGTCTATGGGAACCGAGATGAATTGTGGAACAGATTTACGGCATTTTGCAAAAATGCAAAAATGCAATGCATTGTGGTGCTGTCATTAAAATCTTCTTTGGGTGAAAGCATTCTCTGCA
Organism: Ophiura sarsii; assembly: GCA_035610835.1. Lineage (NCBI taxonomy): Eukaryota > Metazoa > Echinodermata > Ophiuroidea > Amphilepidida > Ophiuridae > Ophiura > Ophiura sarsii. The sequence goes on along the minus strand of CM069457.1, from coordinate 65,985,506 downwards.
GAATTGCAGAATTGTATAGAACTCCCCAAAACCCTGTCTATATAAGGTTATTAATTCACCATGTAGAGCAACTCTTGTAATTATTTGTTTGGTGAACTCGGTTTATTTTTAGATCACGGTACTAAAACCAAGACCTGTTCGACGGGCAAACGGACCTCTCAGGTACGGTCGGTCTGTCGGGGCTATTTTGTTTTTGTTTTCAAAATGTTGGTGAATTTGACTGGACCTAATTAGAGAAAAAAGTACTACTGGCTGTGTGGTTCCATGTGGAGTAGTAGGGTTAGGGTAATGTGACCAGACCTAATGAGAGCAGGTTCCATGTGGTGTAGTAGGGTTAGGGTAATGTGACTAGACCTAATGAGAGCAGGTTCCATGTGGTGTAGTAGGGTTAGGGTAATGTGACCAGACCTAATGAGAGCAGGTTCCATGTGGCGTAATAGGGTTAGGGTAATGTGACCAGACCTAATGAGAGCAGGTTCCATGTGGCGTAGTAGGGTTAGGGTAATGTGACCAGACCTAATGAGAGCAGGTTCCATGTGGCGTAGTAGGGTTAGGGTAATGTGACCAGACCTAATGAGACCAGGTTCCATGTGGCGTAGTAGGGTTAGGGTAATGTGACCAGACCTAATGAGAGCAGGTTCCATGTGGCGTAGTAGGGTTAGGGTAATGTGACCAGACCTAATGAGAGCAGGTTCCATGTGGCGTAGTAGGGTTAGGGTAATGTGACCAGACCTAATGAGAGCAGGTTCCATGTGGCGTAGTAGGGTTAGGGTTATGTGACTAGACCTAATGAGAGCAGGTTCCATGTGGTGTAGTAGGGTTAAGGTAATGTGACCAGACCTAATGAGAGAAATAAGAAGTGCTACTGGCTGTGTGGTTCCATGTGGCGTAGTAGGGTTAGGGTAATGTGACCAGACCTAATGAAAGCAGGTTCCATGTGGCGTAGTAGGGTTAGGGTAATGTGACCAGACCTAATGAAAGCAGGTTCCATGTGGTGTAGTAGGGTTAGGGTAATGTGACTAGACCTAATGAGAGCAGGTTCCATGTGGCGTAGTAGGGTTAGGGTAATGTGACTAGACCTAATGAGAGCAGGTTCCATGTGGTGTAGTAGGGTTAGGGTAATGTGACCAGACCTAATGAGAGCAGGTTCCATGTGGTGTAGTAGGGTTAGGGTAATGTGACTAGACCTAATGAGAGCAGGTTCCATGTGGTGTAGTAGGGTTAGGGTAATGTGACCAGACCTAATGAGAGCAGGTTCCATGTGGCGTAGTAGGGTTAGGGTAATGTGACTAGACCTAATGAGAGCAGGTTCCATGTGGTGTAGTAGGGTTAGGGTAATGTGACCAGACCTAATGAGAGCAGGTTCCATGTGGTGTAGTAGGGTTAGGGTTATGTGACTAGACCTAATGAGAGCAGGTTCCATGTGGTGTAGTAGGGTTAGGGTAATGTGACCAGACCTAATGAGAGCAGGTTCCATGTGGTGTAGTAGGGTTAGGGTTATGTGACTAGACCTAATGAGAGCAGGTTCCATGTGGTGTAGTAGGGTTAGGGTAATGTGACCAGACCTAATGAGAGCAGGTTCCATGTGGTGTAGTAGGGTTAGGGTTATGTGACTAGACCTAATGAGAGCAGGTTCCATGTGGTGTAGTAGGGTTAGGGTTATGTGACTAGACCTAATGAGAGCAGGTTCCATGTGGTGTAGTAGGGTTAGGGTTATGTGACTAGACCTAATGAGAGCAGGTTCCATGTGGTGTAGTAGGGTTAGGGTAATGTGACCAGACCTAATGAGAGCAGGTTCCATGTGGTGTAGTAGGGTTAGGGTTATGTGACTAGACCTAATGAGAGCAGGTTCCATGTGGTGTAGTAGGGTTAGGGTAATGTGACCAGACCTAATGAGAGCAGGTTCCATGTGGTGTAGTAGGGTTAGGGTTATGTGACTAGACCTAATGAGAGCAGGTTCCATGTGGTGTAGTAGGGTTAGGGTTATGTGACTAGACCTAATGAGAGCAGGTTCCATGTGGTGTAGTAGGGTTAGGGTAATGTGACCAGACCTAATGAAAGAAAAAAGAAGTTGTAGCAAACGCTTTTTTCTGTGGGATATCATTAATTTCTTTCTATGGTACAAATCAAAAGCAGTCAGGCATGGATGGATGATTAGCTATTATTCATTACAACAGGACTTGGCTCGAACTCGGGCAATCATTAATGTTCCAAGGGTCGAATTTGAACCCCTGATAAAGCCAAACAGCATCCTTGTTAATGCAGCCATCAAATGGATCTTTACCCCAACCCTCTCAAGAGTAGTTCTCAATACTAACATTAATGCAGTCATTTAATTGCTGTAGGTGGGACTCCTCCCACAGCAATTAATTTGATGACAGCAAATCCTGATTCGTGTCAAGTGAGTTAAAAAACAAAAATCTTTTGTAAAACCTTGCAAGATGTTGACTGTGAATGACTGAAACGTTGCACAATAGTTTTGCCATCCAGGCATTGCAAGCAAACTTGTTTTCACCTCGTTGACGATCCATAACTCAACTTCTTCATATTTATAACGCATTTTATCGGCAACTTCCTCCGTTAGCTATGTCTTTTCCCGTCTTATCATTCATGTTTGCGGCGTGATGAAACACGACTATGGCAGGCATTACGTCAAAGCCGTCAGTGTTCTAAGTTAACACTTTCAACGCGGCTATTATTTTAACCATACACAAAACAGATTTTTCAGAAATCTTTCCCAACTTTCTCAAGGATTACGAACCAATACTAGGAATGTTTGTTCTTTTTTTTAAATGCATTTCTCATGTTGATTCCAAATATGGTAATGAAATTCAATAATTTTGAAATTTTTGAAACATTTTGTGCAATTTTTGAATGTCGTCTGCAGACGCCTGACGCGTGGAAAGTGTTAAGTATGGCAGGAAGGTGTGAAATTGCGATGTTGATTAATGCAGGTGAAATGTGATCACATTACAAACAGGTAATGCTAAAACTGAAGGAGGAAAGTGAATGCCATATGTGATGGAATCAAGCAAAATGAGTCGGAAGTCGCTAATATTGATTTTGAGATACAACCAAACAAAGGATAGACATTATTTTGTTTTCTTTTGTTTTGAATATCCTTCAATTTCAAATATCTTTGGAATTAAGTGTTTGTTTAAAATGTGGTTTTCTGCAAAACGTAGCATTGCAAATACCCAATACAATCACATAGAAAACTAATATTGTTATATTTTTGACTTCAGTCTCGTTTTACATGATCGCATCACATATGATATAACAGGAAGCAGCTGCCTTTAAACTTCGTTCAATCGTGTTAATGTGATATATTCAATAACATATTAAAGGTAGATGACCCGATCACATTCCGATTTTCAACTTGAAGTTTTCTATTCTACATGAAAGGTCATCCTTAAAAAAGTCGTGTTCCAAAGTTTGAGTTGCATAGCTCTAATGGTTCTTATTTTACACGCACAAGATGCTGTGAACTGTACCCATTGAGTAGTACACAAACTATATCGGTGGTATACCACCATTCGCGGTAATTCAACGTTATTTCATCGATTTCGCCGTAATTATACCGATTTAGGCCGTCAAATTTCAGTATGATGATGAGAAAAATACGAGCTTTCATATGATATGAAAATCTCCGTATGTTTGAAATAATTCTGTGTTACGAAAATGTGATCGGGTCATCTACCTTTAACATTTCAAATTGGTTTAAATCACGCTTGAACTAAAAACATCAACATTTTCTGACACAGTTCAAATTAACACTTTCCACGCGGCAGGCAGTAGCAGACGACATTTCAAAATTTCACAAAATGTTTCAAAAATGTCAAAATTTCATAACCATATTTGGAATTACCATGTGAAATGCATTGAAATAAGTACAAACATGCCTAGTATTGGTGTAGTAATCCTTAAGATAGACTTTGAAAATTGCGAAAGGTTTCTGAAAAATCTGTTTTGTATATGGTAAAACTAATAGCCGCATGGAAAGTGTTAAGTTAACTTGTACGGCATCAGTTAATCTAATTGATCTAATTTGAAATTGGTTTAGATCTTGCTCGTGATACAGTTTTATATCATAGGATTTAATCATGCTTGCACTAAAAACATCAACATTTTGCGACACATTTCAAATGAAGTTGGGTTTAAACAAACTTGTACGACATCAGTCAATCTAATTGATCTAATTTAAAATTGGTTTCATGAGATTTTGCTTGTGATAGTTTTCTATCATAATATCAGATTTGTGTTTAAATTAGAGAAGACATGTAGACATATATTAATACCTTGGTATTGGAAGTTACATATCGCAGGAAGGTGTAAAATGGCTATTGATTAATGCAGCTGAGATGTGATCACATTACAAGTAATGATCAAATTGAAGAGTAAAACAAACTTGTATGGCATTAATCAATCTATCTAATGGGTCTAATTTAAAAATTGGTTTCATGAGATTTTGCTTGTGATACATTTTCTATCATAATAACAGATCTGTGTTTAAATTAGAGAAGACTTGTAGACATACAGGGTGAGTCAAAGAAACTGAACTCAAAGTAAAATAAATATTTGAAATAATCCTTACCAAATAATGAAGACAACCAATGCTGTTATCAGCAAAAAGAATCACAACATTTCATGGTATCAAGTTAATGCATTTTGAAACTGAACAAAATAATGAGTATTGTACTCAATGACACATGATATTTATGATTAAGTGGCTACATGCTAATTAATAAGACAATCAAACTTGCTTGGATATTATTTCCATACATTAAATTCAAAATAATGACAAAACAATGTCATTATTTCGTGAATTCAGCAGAGCAAAGATAAAATCAGGCATTTGTGATGATCGGATTAGAGTGGGTGCAATTATTCAATAGTGAAATTCAAAAGAGCTTATTAGAGAAATATGGCAAATCTTGTTTGGGTTTTAAAATGTACACTTTTATCGAAGTGGTCATAAAACATGTTTTCCTCAACCAATTTTAACCAACTAAAATTCGTTTAAAAGTTAATGAGACAGCCTCTCTAATACTAATAAATAATTTGAACAATTGTTGCACTGATTTTTAGAAATAAAATCCCAAAGTTGAGAACAAGTGTTTTTTATTCACCCTGTATTGAAAGTAATGTATCACAGGAAAGTGTAAAATGGCTATTGATTAGTGCAGCTGAGATGTGCTCACATTACAAGTAATGATCAAATTGAAGAGAAATGCCATGAAATGTAATAGGAGAAAGCTGTCATTAGACCATGTTCATAAATGTGGAATTGAGTCACATATTTGATAAGATATTCACATTTATTTCAAATTGGTTTAAATCACGCTTGTACTTAAAAATATCAACTGTTTGCGACACATTTCAAATTAAGTTGTGCGGCATCAATAAATCTAATTGATCTAAGGCCAAATTAAATTAATTGTTTGTCTCAAAGCTCCTCTCCTGTTGTAAAACTAATGCGGAATGCGGGTATTTTTCAAGTTTTTTTTTTTTTTTTTTTAAATATAAAATATTGAAATCCTTGTAAAAGTGAACTTTTGTATTTAAAGGTAGATGACCCGATCACATTTTCGTAACACAGAATTATTTCAAACATACGGAGATTTTCATATCATATGAAAGCTCGTATTTTTCTCATCATCATACTGAAATTTGACGGCCTAAATCGGTATAATTACGGAGAAATCGATGAAATAACGTCGAATTACCGCGAATGGTGGTATACCACCGATATAGTTTGTGTACAACTTAATGGGTACAGTTCACAGCATCTTGTGCGTCTAAAATTAGAACCATTAGAGCTATGCAACTCAAACTTTGGAACACGACTTTTTTAAGGATGAAATTTCATGTAGAATAGAAAACTTCAAGATGAAAATCGGAAATGTGATCGGGTCATCTACCTTTAAGATGATGTGATCAATAAAAATATGAAAAATCGGTGAAATTTTGGGATTTTTTTTTTTTTTTTTGAAAAAAAAAAAAGGGAAACAAAACACGTTTTTTTTCAGATTTTTGTTTTTCTAATGCGCGTCAATAAACTAACGCGCGCGGGAGCTTTGAGACAAACAATTAATTTAATTTGGCCTAATTTGAAATTGGTTTGAAGCTTGCTTGTGATACAATTTTGTATCATAATATGTTATGTGATACTCAATAAATCACGCTTGTACTCAAATTGTTATTAACATATGTGACACATTTCAAATTAAGTTGTGTTCAAACATGTGCAGCATCAGATATGTTAATTGGTCTAATTTCAGATTGGTTTATATCTTGCTAAAATTGCCTGTGATACAATATTCTATCATAATATCATATTTTTGTTTATTAGAGAAGACAAGTAGACATTACATCAACACCCACTCTCAGTGTTGCAAGTTAGCACTTTTAAGGCGGCAGGCGTCTGCAGACGATACTCTGAAATTTCACAAAATGCTTTAATAATGTCAAAATTATGAAATTTGATTACCATATTTAGAATCACCATGAGAAATGCATTCAATTAAGTACAAACATGCCTAGTATTGGTTCAGTATTCCTTGAGGTAGATTTTGAAAGTTGGGAAAGGTTACTGAAAAATCTGTTTTGTATAATGGAAAAACTAACAGCCGCGTGGAAAGTGTTAAGTATAGCATAGGAAGATGTAACATCACTATGTTGATTAATGCTTCGGTAATGCTCTCACAGATAAGTCATTCAAATTGAAGAGGAAAAATAAATGCCATGAAATATAATGGGAGACAGTTGTCATTAATTAGACCATGTTCATTAATGTGGAATTGAGTCACATATTTGACAATATATTCACATTTTGTGGTGCATTCCAAATTGGTGTAAATCACACTTGTACTAGTGTTCTGTCATTCTGTAAGTGAAAGGAAAAGCTATCCATTATGTCAGAGTCCTCAGTGTGGCAAGTTACGATTTGAAATCGCTATGTTGATTGATACAGCCAGAATGTGCTCACAATTTTGTTAATATTGAAGAATTAGAATGAATGCCATGAAATCTAACCACCTGTCTCTAAACCAGATTCCCTCATTTGTTATGAAATAAAGTTTGACATATTTTCGAATTGGATTTCAATCTAACACTATTTCATGTTGTTATGGTAAAAAGATCGCTATGACGTCAAAGCTCTTGGTAATTGTAAAGTAGTATCATAGGTAGGTGTGAAATAGAGGATATTGATGATGAGTGAAGCTGCAGTATGCTCACATTACAAAGTTTGTAAAAAATAGATGAAAAAGAAGAAGTTTAATGTCAGAAAACCATGGTTGAAACTCAGAAACAAGTCATGTTGATAAATATTTTGAGGAGCTGAAATGTGACCAGTCACGTAAAAAAAAGGTCATGTTGTCGGCAAACACGGTTTTGAGATAGAAGCCAATATATTTGGTGAAATATAACGAAAAATAAAAGACAAAATTATGCTTCTTCAAATCATATTTTGTGATTACAAAGTCCGATTACCTTCGACATGGTATCATTTTAAAGCTTAAAATGTGCTCTTTCAAGTCATACCAATAACACAGATTTGACTCAGGCTTTCAACATGTCCATTTTGATGTGACAGGTCACAAATGTGATCCAATTTCAAATTAAATTATGTTTTTTTAATGAAAATAGAAAGAAGGAATATATTGTAGTTATAAACCCATCTCTTGTCTCATCTACATATAAAACCCAATTCTCCTATCTGGGAGAGAATTTCATCGCACATTGCGATAATCTTAATGGATTTGGGACAATAAGAGACAAGAATCCATTGTCATATAACTTGCTATAGTTTTATATGAACTCATATAAGGCAACAAAAAAAAGTTTGTCTCAAATGACATGATAGACTGAAAATCTAATGCGGTTTGCATATTTTTTATTTGATATTTTATTTAGACCTGATCGTCATTTGTTTGGTCAAAAAGTTGGATTTTGCAAGATTTGTTTGAGAAAATTGAAAGAAGAAAAAAAGATTGAAAAAAACCCACTAAATAAAAAGCTGACGCAGGCGGTTTCGGGAATGCGCACGGGTCATTTGAGGCAAACTTTTTTTTTTGGGGGGGGGGGGGGGGGGGGGGGCCTAACTTGCTATACTTTTATATGAACTAATTTACATTGTGGCAGGTTTAAGGCCCCCCCCCCCCCAAAAAAAAAGTCTGTCTCGCATATATTTGGGAAAATAGCTAATAATGCAATACATACATTAAGGTATATTATTAGTAATTTGGTAAAAATTAATCCCCTTCAATTTATACTGTAAAATGAGACATGTTTGCGTGCATTCAAATTTTGTGAGGAGCACTAACTCGCGAAAATTTCAGGTCACAAATGTTTCCAATCTACCTTGTAGCAGTGCATTGTAAATTTACACAATGTAACTCCAAAGTTTACATTCTCAAAATTGTCATGCCATGAATTAGGCTAGTATATTGCTGATTCGTGATTCGCAAACATTTATAGTTTGACAGTACTTTATGCAAGGGAATAAATGATGATCAAGTTTAACTTTAAAAAGTTCAGATGATATGATATTTTTTAAAAAAAGAAGAAGTATTTCCCCTACCACCACACATTAAAGTAGTACAGGGCAGGAGAAATTGTCAGATTTAGAAACACTAGCGGCGTACCCTCGCTACGCTCGGGTCCCCGCTACGCTCAGGTCCCCGCTAGATGGTTATGCCACATTACCTACCTCTGAAACCACATAAACCTCCTGGTTATACCACTACTTACCTCTGAAACCACATAAACCCCTACAACACCCCCCAAACCAGGTTTATTTATAGCCATATCCCTTCTAAAGGCATTATAAACCCCCTACAACCCCCACCCACCCCCAATCACCCCAACCATATCCCTCCTAAACCATTTACCTCTCAAACCGCATCAAGTTAACCCTTGGTACGATTAAAACCGCATAAACCCCCTACAATCGCCCCCCCCCCCCCACTGCAACTACACCAACCAGGTGGATTTATAATCATAACCCTCCCTAACCATTTCCCGCGGCTACGCGCTACTTCATTAACTCTTAACCCTATCCTAAAACATTTCCCGTGGTTTTACCCCCCCCCCCTCCCCCCATGCACACACCCAAACCAGTTTGATTTATAATCACAACCCTCCCTAAACCATTTCCCGTGGCTACTTCATTAACCCTCGGTCCCTTAGATTGTTTGGTTGCTTCATTAACCCCCGCAAAACGCTACTTGTACCATTATAACCCTAGGCATAAACCATTTCCCGTGGTTTTACACCGGCCTCCTCCCCCCCCCCCCCCACCCGCCCCCCCCCCCCCACACGGTACTTACCCTACCAACAGGCCTATAGCCATTTCCCGTGTGGCTTCTGCGCCATGTGTAGGAGTGCGTGTGCCGCGCGGCAGTCAGCCATTGCGCAAACATGCACGCGACGCGTTACCACGGTAAGATTACGGATTACGCTGTAGTACGCGCAACGCACAATGTTGTTCAATTCTAGTGGCATTTATGAGCCAAATCTGAGAGGTTTTTTGCTGTTTTTGGAGCCAATTGTTAACCAATTTCAGTGGAATAAACTTTAACACCCTTCCCGTTATTTCCTCTATCTTTCATGCAAATTAGGCGCCACTTTGATCACAACTAACGGAGAAATAAGGATAACAAATAAACACACAAACAAACACACACACAAACACACACCGTTTCCAGATTTATAGTAGGATGAATTAAGTATTTTGGTCGAAATTACCGCATTTTTTTAAAATTTAAGCCCATTTATCAAGGGTTTAGTGCAGCAAGGGTCCATCTGCAATTATAGCTGCCAGATGTTATCATATGTGGTAGTCTGTTGCAAACCCATTGATATAAACTAAAAGTAACACAGGGCAGCTATAGCAGATAGGATATTTTTCACTTACATCTTAGTTATGTGAAAAGGCAATATCTACAATAGCTGCCACATGTTATATATTCAGGGTGCTTTATGATATGCCGTTGTGAAGACACAATCTAACAAATGGCAGCCATTACAGATAGAACTTTGTTGCACTAAACCCTCGTCATGTTCATTCTCATGCCTGGTACTAAATTGGGTGAAAATTAATTCCCGTCCAATATGCCCGGGTCAGGATAGGTGCAATGGCTGTATGATTTCAGGCCGGCCTTCCTCCACCCCACCCCGTCCTGCGCCTCTCGATTTGATGTGTAATACGATTACGTCTCACGCACTCGTGCGCCACCACCTGGTCAGGTGAACCGAGTAGAGTTCTCTATAATGACGATAATTGTGTAAAGACTTGCGCCCATTTGCGCCATAATTCGTTTTAATACTTTACAAGTGGAAATGTTTGCGTGGAATTTTTCACGTTCTACAGATATTTTTGCCGTGTCTGCTTTAACCAACTGAACATAATAAGCTCACACGGCTATTAGTTTTACTAAAAATAAAAGCCTTTCCCAACTTTTTAAGTCCATCTCAAGAATTACTGAACCAACACTAGGCATATTTGTACTTATCTCAATGTATTTCTCATGGTGATTCCAAATATGTTGATGAAATTCAATAATTTTTGACATTTTTGAAATATTTTGTTCAATTTTGGAGCTGTCTTCTGCAGATGCCTGCCGCATGTAAAGTATTAATACACAACTTGATAGAGCGTTCAGCTTTATTCTGTGTGCAAAGTGATATCACAGGTGAAAGAAGCAGATCTTGACTCTTATTTTGCAATTCACTGTTTAAAACTTCTCCATATTGTCCTGTCAATAACAAGAATGTAAAATTGTAATTATTCGGTTTTTATTTTCGTGATGGGAGACATTGTCAAGTGCGAAAATACAAACTCGCAAAAAAGTCTTTAATGTCAAATTGCGCGAAACTATCTTTACGCGAAAATATTGGTCTTTGCAGTTCAATAAAATGTGTCTATAATGATGAGAATGTTCTCTGTAGCTCAACACATATGTCTTAGTTCTATGAAACAATGCATTAACACACTCGCATGATATGTCGTCGCATAGATAAAACTGTTACATGTATGTAACTTATACGGGGCCAAGGGTTTGCAATAGACCTATGTACTGATAGAAAAAACTGAAGCTAAAGATGACAAAAACATCACATCCTGTACAGGGGCTGCAGACCTCTCATTAAGGCCTAAAAAAAAAAGAGTTTGATTGGCGTAACCCGACCGACCCTAAATACATCGTCGACCCTGAATATTTTTTATTATTTTGAGGGGGGGGGGGGGGGAAATTTAATTAATTTAAAAAATAAAAAAAATGGATAAAAATTGAACAAAGTATTAAAGTTTTTGACTGTTTGCTTTCATTTTCGGCTATTTTAAGTCCCCATCGAAATGATATATTGTTGAACACAACGATACATGTTTAAAGAAAAAGGAATTTTTGCCGTCTCTTCATTTGTGTGTAAAGTAGGTGATTTAAAATTAAATAAATAAATAAATAAATAAAAAAAATCCCGACCGACCTACCCTATTTGTTTTGGTCATGTTACTTACGCCAATCAAACCTCTTTTTTTTTTAGGCCTAAGTGTCATACAGTAGAGCTTTTTGCGGAAACGCCGAAGCGTTGCGGAACATTTGCGGCAAGATATATCACGTGATATCTCAGTATTCAGTCCATTTAGCACCAGTTGCACCACTCGGTCTATGTGATAAGCACGATTAATGATTGGCTTGAGTTATAAGATAATTATATTCACGTCCAATTAGGACCAATCGAGTAATTTGTGACATCAGTGTATATGGGTACGCGACTAACGTCTTCCGTTAAACGATGAGTGTTTGGCTACATAAAGTATTGTTTGGATTAATGGATTGGCTTGAATCCACGGATACCTTGAGATAACAATATTCACATCGAATTGCAAAACACGTTACTCCAGTATGTAGGAGTCGCAGCGTCGTAAAACGATCAGTGATTGGATACCAGTATCCTTGGTAACAATCGACAAGGCCACCTTCATGCTTGCATTGTTCATGTTGATTCCGGAAATACACTCTCTTTACGGAGCCTCTCAACAACACGCAATGCACTGCACTGGCCGATAACGAAATGTTAACAAGTTTGGGTTGGGAGACTTTTGTGTGTGCGATATACACATTGAAAAGTAATAGGCCATACTAGACTAAGGTATCGATAACTCGCTTGATGGATAAATACATGTATAAGGCCCTACTAACTTGCGCTGATACGTAGCTGTTACCATGAGTCAGCCTGGTTTCATGCATCCTTTTTAAGCAATTCGACCAGTTTTGCTTTGGAGATTGATTTATTTTACAACATTTTAATTTCCTTGATATTTCTGGTAAATATTCCTAATTTTTAAAAATGTTAAAAAAAAAGAAAATCCACTTTTCAAAAATGTTGGGAAAAACCAGAAAAAAGGTGTTACACCCTTGAACTAATATATTAGTGTATTACGCCTTAAAGCGAATAAATTAAAGGCTGATTATGTTTGACAAGCACTACCATGGTAGTACATCCAGTGAGACACTTGTTGTATGCTAATACATTGCTCATCAACACTGGATGAATTCATCCGGTCAGCAAGTAAGTGTTTTGATTAATAAAAACACCGCTATACAGTCAAAGTGAACATTTTCGCGCTACAAATATTTTCACGCTCAAATCAGCTATTGCAAAAATAGTTTAAAAAAATCTTTTGCGTATAAATCTATGTGATGAAGCTTTAAAAACCAGCAAAATAGTTCAAAATCGGCGAAGCGCAAACAATCAATTGAGCGAAAATTACCACTCTTACAGTATAACAAGGTTAGCATGTTAGGTACTATAACTATACTATCAGATTGCCTAGGGATAGAATGGTCAACATATTCTGTGGCAAAACCTCTACAACCGGCTTTCAATGCATTCTGCGATTTTGCCACAGATTTATAAACTAGATCTGCTGATGCGCCGCCATTTTTGTTTTTCCATCATGGAGATAAATTTGTCTGTATTTTCCAGAAAATGCCTGTGAGCATCTGAAAAGCGTCACTCTTTCCGCGTATTTCCATCCTGCCAACGCAGAGAAAGATACAGCTCCGGTACTTGAACGCAGCTGCCTTCGTTCTTTTTTGTGTAGTTTCAAAAAATTCTGACATTCAAAATGGCCCCTGTTACACATAAAGAGATAGGGCAATACAATTCGTACTGGATTTGGTTTTCAAATCTATGGGTTTTACACTGTTAAAAGGCTAATTTTTGGTAATCAAGACACAGTCTCTGTACATGGCCAAGAGGGAAAGATCTATTTCTCGGCTTCCTCGAGGTTGGTCCTTTTTTGTGATTTTTTTTATTACTTACTGATTAAAATGACATTTGTGTAAAATAGTGTAAAAAATTGTTAATTGTTTGCAAATTCAAATAAATAAAGATATATGCCACTTCCGATTTATTTATAAAATTCATTTTTTTGGAACTCAACTGTAGGCATTATTTTGAAACAAATTGGTCAAATTTACCTCTTTTTTACACCAATGTTACCCTATTTTGAGTTATATTTTGAAAGGGGAGTAGCATCACCAAAACATTCATTTATTCAACTTGAAACATTAAAATTTAGTGAAAGTATTTAAAAGCTATGTAAAAATGATTGCATGAAAACAGTCAACAAGTGCCGTACAGTTGCGTTGTTAATGAACTGTTAATCATTTGACAGATGAAAAGTTAGCTTAACTATTCTAAATTATTTACTTCATTTTTTCGAAGTGTGTCCAAATTATGATTTATTCATGCAATTCAATGCCCTCATTTGAAAAATAATATTAAAGGCTGATTTTACAGACTGCTCTAGGGGACTTAGGATTAAGGATACTACATGTACTGATTAAAGGCATATTACGTGATCTTTTCCAGAGAGCGCCCTCTATTCATTTTTTTTTTTAGAAAGTAGATTTTCTTGCAGATTTACATTTCTAATCATAAATCATACCTACATTCAGAGCGATACGATTCCTAATTACCTCAAAATCATGGTTTAAGAGTGAATTTAGAGTGAAAATAATAAACTGTCGGATTATCCGACAGTTTATTTTCACTCTAAAATCATGATTTTGAAGTAATTAAGAATCGTATCGCCCTGTAACTTGGAATGTATGTACGATTTATGATCAGAAATGTAAATCTGCAAGAAAATCTTCTTTCAATTTTTTTTTCGATGTTGAGGGCGTTCCCTGGAAAGATCACATAATATACCTTTAAGTGGAAAACCTGTATGGTGGTATGATGAGTTATGAAGTAGCGAGTAAGCAGAGTCTCAGTGAGTTTCATTTTGGGAGTCACAGCAACATTTTGGGCAGTTACAGTCACATTTTGGAGTTAAAGCAGTGTGTGGGGGGATGCAAATATCATGCTGTAAGCATTCGTGAACAAAGATTTTCAAAAGATGGTTGGTTTTCATCCCCATAACGCTTATAACACATCCTATCACAAAAAGCAACCCATATTATGCGTTTTTGTGGTTGAATGCAGGCTTCATTATACAAATATGGACTGTTCATGAGGGAAATGGGGTGAACTGTTGCCCCAAGGTGATCTGGAGACCGTAAGCCTACTATTTTCCCGAAGCTGAAGGCTGAGGGAAAATAGTAGGCTTAGGTCTCCAGATCACCGAGGTTCACCCCATTTCACGAATAAAGAGCAGTCCATATTTGTTTTATAGAACGCATGAAAATATTTTTGTGCGATTTTGATCAAATTAAACATGAAAAAGATCTTACAGGCGAGTCGATCCTCCATGCCATTATGGCAAAATCGTACGAGGCAGGGCAATTTTTGTCTTTCAAAAAGTACTATTGACCGCCCGGTCAATAGTACTTTTTGAAAGACAAAAAAAGACCGGGAAGTGACGTCAAGCATGAAATGGACCAAACTATTTTGTGTTATCTGATGTAGTATCCACCAATCAGATGGCTTGAATATTTTCATGCGTTATATAAAGTCAACTGTATTAATCATAATTATTTTACTGCCATTTTTTTTATCATTTTGAAAATTATTTTAATAAAACCGGCATTGAGTTGGACAACACAAGTGGGTGTAATGAATGAAAGAGGTGGAAAGACGAACAAATTCACTTCAAATTTGTCCATAGAATAATAACAGTACAAAAATGTCAGGTCAGGGGTATACCATGTTTGAAGGTAATTTACCATTTTTTCGCTTATTTCATCGAAATGAAACATCTTTCAGGCCTAAAATTTTGCAGGGGTAATGGGCAAAATATTGACTTCCTATCCTTCTGAAACCAAAATCTAATTTTTCATGAGAAAAAGTGAATTTGACTGGGTTACCCAACTTTAATATAATAATTAAATAAACATTAATTCACCAAATCTGTGCCAAATGCACTTTGAATTATTTAAAGTTACTAATATTATAACGCTAAGCCAAGCATTAACGGTATATTAGATAATTACAGACACCGCTAACTATGAAGATTGTACTGTTAAAGTGGAATTTCTCACGCTACATATTTTTTCGCTATTTTCGCGCTTGAAGCAGCTTCCGCGAAAATAATACCAAGCAAAATGTATTTCGATCGTGTACTGGTCTATGTGATGAATCACAAATTAAAAATAACACACAGATTTAAAAACACACAAAACAGTCCAAAAATTGGCAAAACGCGAACAATTAATTACACAAATATTACCCCTTTGACAGTGTTTCTATTTCCTAGGCAACAAATAATAGCACTTGAACTATGATCAGAGCTCAATGACATTCACAAGGCATACATACTGTTAAAGTGGAAATTGTTCGCGCTACATTAATTTCCGCGCTTTTCGCACTCATCACGGGTACCGCGAAAATAATAACACACAAATATATTTCTTTTGCGTATAGGTCTTTGTGATGAAGCTATAAATCGTGAATTTACAAAACACGCAAAATAGTTCAAAATAAGCAAAGCGCGAAAAAGAATCGCGTGAAAATTATCACTTTTACAGTAGTTGAGTGCCCTGTTTGCACATTTTGAGCTGTTGAGTGTAATTGCAATATAATGAAGGTTCCAGCTAGGGAGATGTCCCATTTTAAGTCAAGTTAATGAGCTGGTTACGGCATTAAAACATTGGCAAATGGTGAAAAACCCTCTCTATATTTTTGGCCTGATCCGACCCCTTATAATTTCAAACCCTTTTTAAACTTAGATGTTTGAAATTATATTTTTTCAATTTTTGTTGTTGATTAGGCAGGCCCGTGGAACAAAGGTTTTTTTGTTGCTTAAAGACAATCAATACTAAATTATGTTAATGAATTACAGAAAAACAAACTAGTATCATGGTAATGATTTGTTTTCACCCAACTAGATTTGTTGCCAACATGTGTGAAGCGAGCAGATACATCAATCAATAATATCATCATCAAATAAATTAAAATGTTTGCGTTAAATTAAATTTCGTACGTCTGTGTACAGCTATGCAAATAGATGGTGCAACTGATCAATTCAACATACCCAGGGGTGGCATAACCCCCCCCACACCCCCCACCCCCCCCCCCCACCCCCCCACCCCCCCCCCCCCCACCCCCACCCCGGATTGGGGGTGAATGACCCCCTCAAATGAAATGTTCGCACATTTTCACCCCTCATATTGGGACTCTTTGAAAGCTTGGAGGTGAAATCCGACTAACAACTTTTGGACCTGTAGCCTACGGTCGCTATACGGCAACAATATTTTTCACCCCCACTAACATTTATTTTCACCCCACCCCTTATTTTTTTTGGTGAAAAAATACCCCAACGTTTTGGGCCTTAATGCTCCACTCTGAACATTCCTAGATACAAATATAGCTTACGTATATAGCACTACAACTCTTATTTCAATATTGTATTTGTTCCTCAAATGTATGTTGCAGCATTCAGCACTTACAAAATTGAACACTTAATGACCACTATCCCTGTGTAAGAATATTTTATTATTGGGGTTGCCTACTATTACATGATAATAACCTGGGGAAATAGGTAATTGTTATAGCTGCTCTCTCAACCCTAAAATTGTTATGGTGATGTAAATTGATAATCAATTAATTGAATTGGTCAAATGGGAATCAGTCAATCAGCTAAATAGGTCAGACAAAATGATGATTAATTTTCTAGTCATTTTATCACTGGCTCTAATTGATGACAGCTACGTCAAACTTGCTGTTCAAACACTTTGGTTGAATAAATAGTTTTCAAAACATATTTTGGGGTAAAAGTTTAAATTTCGCGCTACATATGTTTGTGCGCTTTTCATGCTCAAATCAGCTACTGTGAAAATAATAACACACACACCCCTGCCAGGCATGAGACTTTTCAGGCCTGAATTCAGGCTATTTTATTTCCAAATTTCCACACTTTCTTTTATTTTCAGCCCATTTTTGGCCTTTATAGCCCAATTTCATGCACCTTTTCCTGCTGTTCAGGTTTTATCATGCAAATTCATTATCATTCCTGTTTTGCGCAAATGTATTTCTTTGCATACCTAGGTGTATCGTCAGCCTGCTTCGATAATTGCCTAACTCACTTTTCAGCAAAACTGAGTTTTTTGCATAAATCATGACTTCATCCATTATGCACATGCTGTAATAATATCTAAGTCATTGATTGACAAATCAAAAGTGTTGATAAATGCACGATTGCAATTCTGCCTAAGTCAGCATTGTGAGTTAGGCAGATTGTAATAATTATGTAAAATGTTTAAAATGGGTCATATTAACTTGTATTAGGCCTATAACAAGCCACATTTCACTTAAAGGTATATCCCCAACCTAATTCTATCCAACAGGTACTGCTCCTGTTGGAATTCACCTGTACTATTCATGGTGCTATTCAACATATCATCAGCCTGCTTCGATAACTGCCTAACTCACTTTTCCTATTTTTGTTGTTTTCTCAAAACTAGAAAAAATGAGTAAGGCAATTATCACAGCAGGCTGACGGTATGTGATGAAGCTACAAATCGGGAATTTAAAAACAGGTTAAACAGGTCAAATCGATGAAGATCATTGATCCCACAAAAACACAACTGAGAACAGATTTATTTTTTTAACCCCTTGAACCCTGAATTATTTGTAGGGGTCAGTAAATCTATCTTGATCTTTCATCCATTTTTTATTTATTTTTTTATATGCAGTTATTTCATAAAAAGTGCAATATTATTCGGTGTGCAAATATATACGATGTTTTTATAATGTGCTGTTTTAATATTTGAAGGACCCCAATGGAAATCAAAGCCCTTTTAGAGCTTTCTAGGGCTATCCTTGGCATTATATGTTTTCTTTTATTATTATGTTGCGTTAATTGTTGTAACTTTTTAAGATTTGTATATTTGATCTCATGTATTGTATCTCTGTGTTTTGATATGCCAAATAAAACTAAACTAAAACTAGTACCCCACCCAGAGTTATTTACATAAATTATGCTGAATTCTAATACACGGTATCGTACATTTCTGTCCTATCTGTCACCCTCTGGCTAACTGTTTTCTATAGTGGCATACTGCCCTCTTTGTTACATATTTGGGAAGTCAATAAAAGCAATAGAAACATCTCTTTCACTGTCCATTTTTATCCTCAAAATCGCTATTTTGAGCAGTAATCCGATACATCCATGTCTGCCTGAGAATCACCTGCTCAAGATCTTGTTGCATATTCTTGCCATTTATGACAGTGTTCTCCAGAAAAGAAGGTGTTTCACATCAGGTGAACATGTGACTTGAAGAAGTCATATGACCACTCGAAGTCATATGATCAATCTGTCACCTGTTTTGATGCCAGTAAACCGGCCTATCAGGTTATTTTACTTTCTCTATGCGGTCAGGAAACCAGCCTACGGGTTCAAAGGGTTCAATTAAAAGCTCCTAGGAAGACTTCAAACAGGACCAACCAGGCGTGTGTGGCTTCGCTTGACCTACTGGATTGTAATAAGGTGAAACTTATCTCAACTGAAAGTGGGGGATGAAAAAAAGGGGGGGGTGGAGAATTGGAGAATAACTAATAACTTTCAGTTGGGATAAGTTTCACCTTATTACATATTACATTTTTACTCATCCCTCTGTACACCTTCAGGTATCCTGTTAGTGTTCTTTACCACTGTTCTAGTTGGGACTAGTTTCTCATACTTATATTCTACTGGATTGATTTGACTTGACTGGCCACTTGGGAAAATGGACAAATATATGGCTTGATATAAGCCATGTGTATGACTTGTGATTTGACTACTGATTCACATAGGCCGTGGAAGTAGGGAGTGGAGGGGGGAGGGGGGTTGAAGGGGCACTCCCCCCCCCCCCCCCCCCCCCCTCCTAAGAAAAATTACAGGGCATGTATTTTTAACATCATACTGGACCGTTTTAGTTTTAAAATTGCAATTTGTTCCTATGTTTCACCAATTTAAGCTCGAATAAGCTTAATTTGTCACACAAGATGGCTTCAGGAATGTTTTCTGGGACATTATTAAACAAAATTTGGACTTGTCCCCGTATCTTTTTTGCCTCCACCCCACTGCTGATACAAGGTTAATTGACTAGGTCAAAACCCTGCTTCAAATGAGCATTGCTACTGACATATTGTACTGACCACTGGACAACATTGTTAACCCTGCAATGTGATGACGCCTCTGCACCCCATACACATGATTCCCTCTATCTAATCACCAATAACGTGTACTACACACATCATTGGAGGCGTATTAAGGTGGCTAATAGCCTCCGAGGTCTCATGTTGAACAACTGCAATTACTCCGCAGAGATACTTGTGGACCATATCATAGTCTCCACGCGATCATTGACCCGCTAAATTGGTCGTTAAACCATGCCCTGGCTCGAGCAGTAGCTTCACGGGCAAGTAAACTATAATTAGTTTGTGCTGCGGTGGCAATGTGTGATATAATGTTTTGTAATTATCCCAAGACCAGGTGAAATGTGTGATATCGTACACTATAAAGAGGTGAGGCTTTGCCGTTAGGGGCTCATAACATTTAGTCATCAGCAACAAATTTGTCCTCATATTGAAGCATACAGAGATCTGGGGAGGGGGAGCACTCATGAATACAAGTTGTAATCATCGGTGTGATTGCACTCTCTAAAAACTACCCTTAAACACAGATTTTCAAAAAAGAGAAAGACTGACCCCTTTGTGCCTTGAGGTGGCTCTATCAGCCGAGTCAAAAATGTAAATTTCCTTGAAAATCAAATATTTTTTAGCCCTTGGTTTGAAGATTCTGGAACTGAACATTTTATTTCAATCGGACATTCGGTTGTGGAGATATGTTAGGTCAAAGGAGCACACTACCAACAGCTATCTTCTGAAGATAGTTCATATGGATTGGAAAAGAAACATGTTTGCTATCTTCTGAAGATAGTTCATATGGATTGCAAAAGAAACATGTTTGTATCTTCTGAAGATAGTTCATATGGATTGCAAAAGAAACATGTTTGTATCTTCTGAAGATAGTTCATATGGATTGGAAAAGAAACATGTTTGTATCTTCTGAAGATAGATCATATGCATGGAAAAGAAACATGTTTGCTATCTTCTGAAGATAGCTCATATGCATTGGAAAAGAAACATGTTTGCTATCTTCTGAAGATAGTTCATATGGATTGCAAAAGAAACATGTTTGTATCTTCTGAAGATAGTTCATATGGATTGCAAAAGAAACATGTTTGTATCTTCTGAAGATAGTTCATATGGATTGGAAAAGAAACATGTTTGTATCTTCTGAAGATAGCTCATATGCATTGGAAAAGAAACATGTTTGCTATCTTCTGAAGATAGCTCATATGCATTGGAAAAGAAACATGTTTGCTATCTTCTGAAGATAGCTCATATGCATTGGAAAAGAAACATGTTTGCTATCTTCTGAAGATAGCTCATATGCATTGGAAAATAAACACGTTTGCTATCTTCTGAAGATAGCTCATATGCATTGGAAAAGAAACATGTTTGCTATCTTCTGAAGATAGCTCATATGCATTGGAAAAGAAACATGCTTGCTATCTTCTGAAGATAGCTCATTAAAATTGGAAAAGAAACATGTTTGCTATCTTCTGAAGATAGATCATATGCATTGGAAAAGAAACAAGTTTGCTATCTTAACCTTCCCCACAGGGAGTGTGAATTTAGGCAATGCTGTGTTTGCTGTCCTGTTAACGGAACAAACACAAACATTTCACAGCTTATTTCGTATGCATGTACCAATTATGGGGCAGAGAACACGATATTGCCTGAATTTCAAATAGGGTTACCTGCGAGGGTAATATTGGAGCTACCGAACTCTTTATATGTGAAAAGGTCATAGAACCCACTTACTCATATCTTTTTATTTGTGGCTCGGTATGTGCTAACTGGTCCAGAGGTCGTCAGAAACTACCAGATTAAGCATGTGGGATGTTCCGTACGTGCTTGACGTGTATTGATATGCATATCAAAACATTAAAAGTCACCAGAGGTCATGAATCGTGATAGTTTGACTATGAGTCAGGGGTAAAGAGCAAATGCTAATGTTAACCCCATGTGTACTAACACTGGTTTTGATTGGGCACATACAGAGCGGTGTCATTTATTGAACCAATCAGAGATATTGTAAGAAGTGATTGAAGGGATAAAGGGAATGAATATCAAAAGTACTATATGGTAGATAAAAGCTGTATATTGATTGGTTACTGTTATGATTATATTATGAAAATAACCAATCGGGAACTGTGTAATAAAGACAGTATGTACAGGGTTAAGGGAAGTATTTCACATTAATGCATTGAACAAATATGGGTTAATGGAGCAGTATCGAGGGAGTTAGCAGTAGCACGCTGAGAGCATGGACCATTTTGTCAAACTTTTTAATGTGATTCACAATTAAAGTGGACAGGAGAACATGCAACATGCTTTGAAATGTTAAATAAGGAAGAATTTGTGTATAGTAAATATTTAACAATGTATTTGTGGGGACAATTTGGCTATTCCATTTATAATCCACACAACTCTGTCTTGCAAACCCCCTCCCCTGTACATCCAATGTGGGTGATTTTCACCATATTATCGACTCAAATAAAAAAAACTACTGCGTGTCCAAAAGAGGGCTTCAATTGGCAAATTTAGCATCTGGCAAATATAGAAAATATTACTCAATGTCTTTATTATATGCTAATCTAAGCTGGGCCAATCCTTACCCCTTGTTGACATGGTCACTATATAACCTCTATATTCCTGCAATGGACATAAGATTTCCCCTCTTTTTGTTGTGTCAACAGGTATTTTCTTGTTCATAGCAAATGGCACAGTGTGAGATTTGTTAGTTTCATGCTTGCTCAGGTTCTTTTGTAGGTATTGCACAGTCAATTGCTGTCATTGATAATTTTCCATTTGTAAAACAAACCTTTAAATTCACATTTACAATGTATCTTGAGAGAATTAACAGTGGGTTATAAATATAATCTTTACTATGAAAGTGGTCAATTTTGCAGTTTTTCAACGAAGTTAAAAACATGCAAAAATGTTTTTAACTTCGAGATTTGTAGCTTCATCACATAAACCTAATAATAATACATTTATAAAGCGCCGTCTATCTAGGCAGCCTATTCCGAAGTAGAGCTTCAACAAGTTGGTTTCTATGTGGAGCATCAGTAAATCTAGTTGAGAAAGCCTGCGCTATACATACAAACATAAACATGAAAATTAAAGATAAGCATGTGACCTGAAGCTAAAGTACAATTAAACATGATATGCACTTTGGAACAAATATGTTTTCAGATGGTGTTTAAAAGCATTGATTGAAACAACGAATGTCCACAGGTACGTAGAGAGTTCCATAATTTGTGTGCACATGATAATACGATGATAATGTTTTTGGTGTTGAAAGAAAAAGTTTATTCGCTGACCTAGATACAAAAAGAAATATTTTCACACATTATTATTTTCGCGGTAGCTTGGTCGAGCGCGAAAATAAATGTAGGTCAAAAATGTGCACTTTTACGGTAGCCAAATGTGCCTTTCCCAACTGATCACTCATTCAATGCACAAAACTAGGTTAATGACATTAGACGCTTATTTTGTTATAATGTCAAAACGTTTGCCCTAAAAAAGTACAGATTCGTGATGTTAATTATTCATTTTGTTACTGCTTCACTGAAAAATGTTGAATGGAACGCTGTAAACGGAATGTTGAATGAAACGCTGTAAACGGCAATTTTGTTTTCTCTCGGTGGTTATTGATTGCACTCAGGGGGCTAGTGACATGCATGTAAGTGTAAGGCCAAAATAAAAAAGAATTATGTTGTAGTTTGTAAATAAATAAGTTGATAAATAAATAGGACATATAAAGTTCCAATAATAGCGGTGAAAGTGTATAATGCGTAGACCACAGAGCTTTATAAATATAAATAATGGTGATCGCCGTAGAGACGACATTGTCTTCCTTTGCGTGTGCGTGAAACTCTGAGTAGGAATCAATATAATTGCAGCTTGTTCTCATATTATTTAAATAAATAAATATAAAATGAATATGCTATAATACTAAAAATAAATTATATAGAATGATTAAATAAGTAAATAATTTGATAAATAATAAATCATAAAATTAGTAAATTATTTAGAAAAATAATATAAGTTAGACCATTTGGAACGGTTGTTGCTACTCCGAGTTTCACGCTTGTGCGATCATCAGACAACTCTAAAAATAATAATCATAAAATAATTAAATAATTAGATAAATAATGAATGATAACATAAGAAACTGATTAGACAAATGAATAAATACAAAATGAATAAATATAAAAAGGCAGAAAAAGTAATGGATTTGATTAACAAGTTAATAATAGATTTGAATAATACCTTGTTCAATATTATCTTCATAAAATTTGAAGAAAACAAAACTATGTCAGTGCCTGTTGTATCCCAATAGAAAATTAAAAATGTTATTTTTGTTTCAAATTGGACGTCAGCTCGGAGATAAACAAACCAGATTATTCCTTTGGCCCTTAAAATTTGGTGACTACTGTATAACTGGACATTTTTCGTGCTGCATTATTATATTTTTGCGCTTATTGCGCTCAAATCCCCTACCGTGAAAATAATATCACACACATTTTTTGTGTACAAGTCTATGCGATGAAGCTACAAATCGCCAATTTTAAAACAGGCCAAACGGTTGAAATTTGGCAAAGCAAACAATTAGCGCAAAAATTACCACTTTAGGCCAACAAAAAAAGGTTGTCTCAAATGACCCGCGCTCATTCCCGATACCGCCCGCGTTAGCTTTTTTGTGTGTGTTTTTGTTGTTGTTGTTTTTCAACAATAAAAAAAAAAATCAATTTTTTTTTTTCATTTTTTTTTCTTTTTCAATTTTCTCTAAAAAATCTTGCAAAATCCAACTTTTTGACCAAACAAATGATGATCAGGTCTAAATTGAAGAGAAAAAAAATCAGAAAAAAAAAATCCGTAGACCGCATTAGATTTTCAGTCTCTCATGTCATTTGAGACAAACTTTTTTTGTTGTTGGCCTTACAGTATCAAAAGTGCCTGTTAGTGTTTGAGTCCATCCAATTTATATATCTAGGCTGGCATGCTATTGTACGAAAAAATGTGTTCAATTTGGTGTATAATTGGTCATCGCAGCTGCTTCAGTTATAGGTATAGGGATAACTGTCTAACTGAATATAGCTTCATATTAATCAAAATAAATAATAATTGATGCAAGTAATTTGGTTGGAAATTGCTGTTTTTGTTGGGAATTAAACTTTGTTGGTTTAATTAACTGCATAACAAAACTGAAATGAATGACTTGGATGCCAACTAACAACAGAGTAGAATTTAAATGGATTTATGTGGAAGTTGTGTGAATGGAATCAAATCAATACAAATTAAATGAAATTGATAAGAAGTTTGTTTTGTAACAATGTGTTCTTATCATGTGATTGATTGGTTATTTAAATGAAGTTATCATTTGAGTATCCAATCACAAAAGAGCTACTAAATATCTCTTGGCACTTTTAATAAGGCCTTAAACAAATTGTTTGATTGTCCATAGGTCCCCTATGGGTAGGTAGGGTCGGTCAGTCGGATTTTTAATTAATGTTTTTTATAAATCACATTCAAATGATGTATAATTAAACTGTTTTAAAACACTATAGAAGAGTAATGAAACCATCGAATTTTGCTTTTGTTGTTGTTGGAAAGTCCAAAATTAGGGTCGGTATTCATTTGTACAGTAAGAGCAACAAATTTGGGGCTGAGGTCCAGGTTTGAAGCTATAACTATAAAACCAGCACTAATTGTTACATTGTGATCCGTCAGTATCTCAATCTATAATCAATCGGAAAATGTAAGTATGATGACCGACGATCGATCAAATTTAGCGCACATTTTGAGTGATCGTCGCAAAGTGGATACAAATTCAGCCATTTTTCAGATCAGTGTGAAAAAGTTATTGTTCAATTGATTTAATATTGGTTAAGGCCCCCCCCCCCCCCCCTCACATCAAAGGTTTCTTGACGTACTACTGATTTTGTTTTGTTTTTGGGGGAGGGGGAGCAGCAAAGCGGGTGATTGTTTCAGGGAGGGGGGCATTTTTGACTATTTCTGTGTAAAAGTGGCTGTTCTCAATTTTTTCAGGGGGGGGGGGGGATAAGGGCAAAGGCTCTGACTGGGGGAGCAAATCTCTCCCATTCAGAACCTTTGCCCCTATTTCCCCCCTCCCCCTACCCGCATCATTTGTACATATTCACGCATTTAAAGGCCAGCAGTAGTGGCGTTACTAGGATTTCTCAGGTGGGGTGCCAGGACCTCTATTCACCCAAATGACCTCGCACTATTTCCCCCGATTATCTGTCTCAGAATATTTAGGTTCATTTGGTTTTAAACGGGCTGTAAAATTATATAAATATGTGTGCGTTGTTTGTGAACATTTGCTATTTCGGCTGCTAGAGGCTCTCAACAAAGGCATCTTAACGTGCTCGTTCATCTGGTATCCATGTAAAACTCAGTCCCTGTGGTCTAGTGGATTATCCTATCGCCCTGAATGCGAGAGGGACCGGGTTCGAGACAGTGTATTTTTAAGGTCTTTGTTAATTCAATTCACGCCAGTTTGTCCGAGTCTATATATTATTTAAAATTTGCTATTGTTAAAGTAATTTGGTTTTGATTCCCCCGAATGACATCTTGAAATTGGAAAGAAATGAAGTAAAACCACTTAAATGTCCACAATTTTAACAGAATGGGTGCAATTCAACCAAATGATAGTCAGGGGGGGGGGGGGGGGGGGGGGCTTATAATTCCCCCTGGACACACCACTGAAGTGGTGTAGGATGCTGGCAGTGACTATAAATAGGTTGTTAATTCACAACGATAAAAAGACAGTAAAAGCAGGACATTTCACAAGATATAAATAAAATGTGTGAAGTGCAGTTAAACCTTACCGCAAATTATTAAAATAAAATGTGTAAAGAACCAAATGATAGTCAGATGCCCCCCCCCCCCTTGGAGTTGGACACACACTGAAGTGGTGTAGGATGCTGGCAGTGACTATAAATAGGTTATTCATTCCCAACGATAAAAAAGCAGGACATTTCACAAGATATAAATAAAATGTGGAAAGTGCAGTTAAACCTTACCGCAAATTATTCCCCTCATCTCACATCTATAGAAATTCAACCCAATTGTGAGTGAAGTCACAAGGTGCCACTTGTTTGTCGGTGCTTGGCTAGGGCTAATTGAGTTTTACATTACGCCCTACTGGACACGTGTATGCAATGTTACTTTGAATAATAGGTTAGATGCCAGAACAGTGATTTTGTTAACCCAATTTTACTATTTTGTTCTAGAATTGCCTACTTTCATCCCATTGTCAATCTCTTTTATAATTTAAACATAAAAAGGTGAATTAGTCTTCACTATAGATTTTTTTCAATTCTCTTATTAAGAAAATGAAAGAAAATTTCAGATTTTGAGGCAACTGCTTTTTTATGCTTTTAATTGTCTGTATACAATATAATATTGACATGCTAAACTTATTTTTGCTGAACAATGTTAAATGCAATGGCCTAATCCTATCAAAACATGTTACTGAGAGGGGCCGTTTGAAATCCCGACAATCATTAAATAAAAATGTGAAATGATATTGTCTCATTAATATGATGCAATTTTAGCACAAACTTTTTAAAATCAGACAAAAAGTGTGGCAGAATTATTATAGGTGCAACTGCTTAATGCAACATAGGCACTTGGCAAGTTACAAGTCTTACCCTAACAGTGATGTATTGCTTTTAGTCCATCATGGACTTGCTGTAAGTCTAGCAACATTTCCCTTGATGTATGGCAGTGTACCGTATTATTCCTATTTTAATAGGGATAATTAACCGCCCTGGGTGCTTAAAAGCACCCAGGGCGGTTAGCACAAAGTCATTTCGGGTTGGCGCTTATTAAGTTACCTTTTTAAACTCATTTATCGTAAAAACTGTCGAATTTGGCAAGGTTGCACTAGCGGAGAACCATGTGCGATCGAAAAGTAAACTGTTGTTTGTTGGTAGTCATTGAGAAAAACGGGGATGGGCACTTATAAGGGCATGGGCGCTTAATAGGAATAATACAGTATTACAAATTTTCCTCAAGTTAGATGATCAATGGGTACCCGAAACGAGCACAATGTATGACAAAAAAGTATTTTCTGTGTAATCAATTTCTTTTTACATCAGGACCTAGTTTCCCTCCAAGTAGTTACTATGGATTCCTATATTGATCTCCTTTTTATTTGTCGTTTTAGTCCATAATACCAATCCATCATCGTTAACAATGTGTGGCTACTGGTGTCACCTGTGATGTACAGTAACTAACTGTAATGATATAAAAACAGATTCAAATTGACTGGAACACTGAAATGTACATTTATCAGGAATCAAGCAATATATAATGATAGCACTAAAGAGACCGCTGGTAAGTTCAATGGAAGGGTACACGTTTAGTACCAATAATATAACAAATGGATTTGAAACTCAATAATAAGTTGTTAATTAAACTGAAAACATCCGAAAAAAACATTTGTTTTTCAAACCAAGACTGATTGTAACCAGTATTATGTTTTGATGAGTCTAAGTGTTGATAATATTGGATCTTAGACATAATAATGATATCATTTGATGTTTGTCGCCCAATATTTATTGGTCTCGCCCAATATTATTAAAAACTCATAGCTCGACCAATACATATGGGCTCAATCTATCCAATTTTATATCAAACTTGGTTCATAGTTGCAACATGAAAACCTCCAATGTTAATGAAGTTATGTACAATTGTTATCTTTCTTTATTCTCATTAACATGGAGGCTTTTTTTCTTTCCTGATAACGGATGACCTATATTAGACGTGTCTGTAATTTTTTTTGTTTAAATGTCAAAGAAAAACATTTTAAAATAGTGCTCCAAATCAATCTTTTCAAGACTATAAGTCTAAGCTTGATGTAATTTGAGACTGTATTTGTAGAATCCAAGACAAAAGTATTGGAAATGTAGAAAAACAGTGCTCCAAATCAATCACAGTATTGATTCTTGTCGAATCATTATCGTAAGAGAACCACTAGACAACCTGTACTCCCATGCTGCTATCTTCAGAAGATAGCAATTATGTACCCAGTTGATGTACTATGGATCTTATCTACCTATAGAAGCAAGTTTACACATGCTTCAAGTATTACACATGCTTCAAGTAAGGCCTTGTTAGTAAAAAAGCAGGGTTAATTAAAAAAGAGCAAAAACCGGTAGAAATAGTGAACCAATCAGTTGAGTGTATTGATTCTCTCCCGTAAGATTGGCAAACATTTCTATCTGCAGAAGATTTCATTCTTTCTCCATTGGATTATTACTCATCTATTGTGTGGCCAGGAGGAGAAACAGCTGAATAACGAGAGACACTTTTTTCCCTGTCCCCCTCCTTCTTTTCTTTTTAAAACATGTCGTTGAAAAAGGTGAACATGAGTGCCTTCTATTGCTGACTGGGTAATGTTAAGGCGCCAAGAGAGGTTTGAATAGAGTCCAGATGAAACAAAAGAGTTCTAGTATTGACTTTACGTTTTAAAGATACTTTTGTATGATCTGGGCCTGATGGGGCGGTTCTCAGGTGATAGCGGTTCTCATATTGGGAGCAGTTTGTGGGCTCAGATAGGATAGTTGTATGGTAGGACTAATATCAATATGTATCCTGACTTTATGTTTTAACCCTAACCCTAGAACGTGGCAGTGGGGATGGAACGAAGAACAGGGGGAGGGGGTTAAATAAAAAATGGGAAAAATTATGTCTGCCGGCGCCGGGAGTTGAACCCGGGTCGGCCGCGTGACAGGCGAGATATACTAACACTCAGCCACGGGGGGAGGGCTTCACAGGCTAAAAAATTGGAGACCATATATACCCGTAGTTTAGTGCTACAGGAGATAGAACTTGTGCGCGCGCAAGCCACGTGGTGCTGGCTGTGAGGTGACTGTGAGACGTAGTAGCGTTAGGGTTATAGATACTTTTGTATGATCTGGGCCTGATGGACGGTTCTCAGGTGATAGCAGTTCTCGGATTGGGAGCAGGTTGTGGGCTCAGATAGGATAGTTGTATGGTAGGACTAATATCAATATGTTTCCTGACTTTATGTTTTAAAGATACTTTTGTATGATCTGGGCCTGATGGGGCGGTTCTCAGGTGATAGCGGTTCTCATATTGGGAGCAGTTTGTGGGCTCAGATAGGATAGTTGTATGGTAGGACTAATATCAATATGTATCCTGACTTTACGTTTTAAAGATACTTTTGTATGATCTGGGCCTGATGATAATAATATCACAAGCATAAAGGCTATCAATACACTTAATTGAATCAGCAATTTAAAATAAGCAGTATGGCAATGAAAAAAAACCACCTGTTTTACGGGCGGATGTCCGGAATGTCACCAAATTTTTCAAAAATTGGAGGGGGGGGGGGGGGGGAATCGTCAGATTTTCGGCCAAAAAACGGCTGATTTTACATGATTTGAGAAAAATGTATCTAAACAATTTTTTAAAAATCCAAAAATTGCAAAAAGTGGGTCGGTGGGGTCCGTAAAACAGGGTTTTTATTTTTTATCGTCGCCTAAGAACAAACCTGTTGTGCAATCCTATAATTGGGAAAAAAGTGATGAGTATGATGTTGCCTGTATGTAGCAGCCTACATGTTGAAAGGAGTCATATCTAGTTGTGCCTTGCAGTGAATTGACCCAAATATCAGGAAATGTTGGCGCCTCGTAACCGGTCCTATCATGATACCGTGTTAATGTTTATTGAGATACAGGGTATATATAAGCTTGTAGATACACGGTTCAAGCGTTAAAGGGGCATAGAGAGATTGCCCAGAAAAATGAAATTTGGTAAAAAGGAATTGTTTCAATAGATATGGTACATACGAACCCTGAAGTGTAATGATTTATGGGAAAACGGTTGAATAATGCCTCTAGATCAGTGGTTCTCAACCTTTTTTCCCCACGACCCCTTTTGACATCTCTGGTCAGTACCGTGACCCCCCAAAAAAAAAAAAAAAAAAATCATTAGCCGGATATCATAAATGAAACTGCTTAGTTTGGATGCGAGCGTAGCGAGCAGGAAATTTTGCATATTTGAACGTTTCTTTTGGGTTTTTTAAAGCGAAATGCCGGGGCGAAATGTAACACGGTTTCCCCAAAACCTATATTTATGAGCCCTTAATGACCCCCTGGAAAACCCCAAACGACCCCCATGGGGGTCACGACCCCCAGGTTGAGAACCCCTGCTCTAGATTGAAATTTGGTTGAAGCAAGTTATATGGTGAGTGATGCTGATAATTTCGATGTGATGAACATGCATCGAAATTTTACATGATAGACGGCGAATTTAGGTAATCAGTTTCAGATGGTAGTTAGTATAATTATTAATGCCTAGTATTATGTAGGTGCATAAAAACTGATTTACAGAAAAATTGAAGGTGCACTCCCATATGTATCTCTCAGTGCCCCTTTAAGGTTTCATGGGTGGGTATATCTCTAGTTGAGTAATACAAATTGAAATATTTTGGATGCCACAGCTGTCTTGACCCCTTACTACTTGGGATTTGATCTACATCTAATACACACACCTTTTATTCTGTGCAAACATGTGGCGCCATCAAGTTGAATGCGTCTGCATTTGCGCATTTATAATTTATTCATCTCGGTGCGGTAACGTATATGAGATTAGCTTGGGTTAGTATAATGCAAGTAGTGATAGGGTTAGCAGAGCCATTGTACCATGCAGCGCAGTTCATTGATTGCACATTTTATTTCTAGGAAATGGCCTCAGAGATTCCGTAGAATTGAAAATATCAATGGGAATGACCTGAGAGGGCCACCTGCCCACTATGTGGCAAGCAGATTCTTGTCCTCCTTTCCTCCCCTGCTTATTTGAACTTGCTCCCAGAATTAGGAAGCTTTTATTAGATAATTTCCCCAATATTTAGAGTTAAATTCAATATTTTTCAGCTGCCTTTTGAAAACAAACACCAGTGTACAAGTAAAGGCCGTCGTGTGGTTAATCCGTTCGTAAGATTTAATCATATTGTATTTGGTGGCAAATATATTTGAAAGAATTTGATTTGATTTTTTTTTTTTTGGAAAAAGAAAAAGGATATTTGGAAGCGTTTTATTCCTCACAGTTTCCTCGCTCACTAAATTTGAAAATTACTGATGCACATACCTTAAAAAAATGTTGAGTGCTCCCATACCCCTAGGCCCAGGTCTGTCCCCGTATGGGAACTGTATACATGAATAGTGAGATGGAATAAATCTGAATTTCACTGATCTCGTTACAGGTGTAACTAAGTTGACTCGGCCATGATTAAACTAATGTATCAAGACACTGCCAAATGTCCATCAATGTAAAACATAATCTCTCATCACTTACAATGAGCTACAAGTGTTTGCCCTGTGAATGACACATAATCTATTTACACATCAGGCCCAGATTCTCGATGTCTCTATGTAGTGAAATCTCTGTTTGACCGAGGCTTCCGCGCTGAATGTATCGCACATATGAAAATGAGCTAGACTCTTAAAATGTATGAGACGTAATCAAATAAAGCAACACTGCAGTGTCCATCAATTTAACACATAATCTTGAATCTCTTTTACAGCTACAAGTATTTGTCCTATGTGACCCATAATCTATTTACACAAGGCCCCGATTCTCGGCCTTACGATGTCTGTGTCGTTAAATCTCTGTTTGACCGAGGCTTCCGCTGAATGTAGCGCACATCTATATATGAAAAAGAGCTAGACTCTTAAAAAGTATGAGATGTAATCAAATAAAGCAACACTGCAAATGTCCATCAATTTAACACATAATCTTGAATCTCTTATACAGCTACAAGTATTTGTCCTATGTGTGACCCATAATCTATTAACACAAGGCCCCGATTCTCGGCCTTACGATGTCTGTGTAGTGAAATCTCTGTTTGACCGAGGCTTCCGCTGAATGTAGCGCACATCTATATATGAAAAAGAGCTAGACTCTTAAAAAGTATGAGATGTAATCAAATAAAGCAACACTGCAAATGTCCATCAATTTAACACATAATCTTGAATCTCTTATACAGCTACAAGTAGGGTGTACGCTGCGCGCCGCCATCTTGCCCGTCGTTTCTGCACAAGTGTCACACACAGCACACGCATACACTGTTTTACACAGTCCGACAAAGTACAAGTTTTAAAATTGCCGTTTTGGGCAGAAAAAGTCACAAATAATCATGATACTTCGGAATATATTGCAAAAGATATATGTTGTACTAACAATCGATGAAATAAAATCATATTTTAATATAAAAGTGGTTATTTGGGGGTCTAACGTTGGCCGTTATTTCCGGGTTCGCGTCGAGAATTTCACTCGCGGAAAAGACCAATTTTTCGAAAAATGATCCCGATTTAATAGGGTAAAACACGGTTTTTCAAAATGACCGTGCATTTGAGCTGAGCAAAGTCAGATGTTGACGTAATTTCTATCAAATAGAGGAGGGTTCAAGCTTTTATTTGATACCTGTGAATTGGTTCAAGGTAAACAAGAAGTATTTTTAATATTTTTTTACAATATTTACCCGTTATATTTACCATGATCCCGTTGGTGATTTTGGAATTCGCACCCGTCATTTTAACCAGTATTGACAGTTCATCATGATCTGATAACGTTTTTGAAAGGTTCCCCTTCAGCTCAAATGCACGCCTCGTTTAAAGCCCAAACCCTAAAATAATCCGCGAGCTACGGTGTTTGGGCGCGATTACATGATGTAGGTTACGTCCGTCAGTTGTCCATCAATTACTGCACTGTCGCACTGACCATCGCGTTCATGAATATTACATTAGCACCCCTTGAGGGCGCTACCGTACAGGCTATCTGTGACGTTGTGCAACGTGATTGTGAAAATTAGCGATTGTTTTTTTCTCGATGTCTTTTTCATTCCAATCGAAATACTAACTGTGCCTCAATGTTGTTAATTATCTGTTTATAATTCATAACCAATATTCTGCTAACTTTTATCACTTCAGAATGTTAATTACTGGTGATTTTTTACTCCATTGTCCATTTTGCGTCCCAATATTCCCACGTGTAAAATGCGTTGCAAGACTGCATAATTTTGAACCCGTATCATGCGTATGTAAAAATAGTAGTTTCGGTTTTCTTTTCAGGCCTCATTCCTTGCTTATTATTCAGTATAATTAAACTATGATCACTTCATAGTTTGATTATATTAATATTTTATCATCCCCCTTCACAAACGTATTCCAAACCACGGAAACAGTCTGGGGAACGGGCGCGGCGCGGGCGACATAGGCTAGGGGTTGCTCTGGCCAGGGGGAGGTGGTCAACCATTAGCACTCTCTCAAATCTTGCTTTCGAAGCATAGGGGAGTGTTTTAGAGGTTTTATTCTCCTTTGGTATTTCTTATGGCCTACCATGCTTTTATTCTTAGATATAGGCCTATATATTTACATTTTTTTATGAGGACCCCGTGTTTGGTACACTTTGGTTCAGAGGCAGGCAGTCCCCCAGCTATGGACACCCCCCCCCCCCCCCCCCCATCCCCCCACCTTACTAACTGACAATGAAGTATGTGTTGAACTAGGGGTGCATGGAAGTAACTTTTCCATCAATCGGGGTTTATTTTAAGCTACGCCCCACGGTCAGTGAAATTGAGAGGGAGTCGTGGCCATGGGCCATACACTGAATTTTTCTATCCATTTGACCTTGTAATTGTACCAAGTTCTAGGAATCCGAAACTAACAAATACAGCATAACAAATACAAAAATATACACAAAAAACATTGTTTCTTTCTTTTATTGCATTTTTATTAATAAATAAATTGTGGTATATATAATACAAAGTGATAAAAACATACAGAATCACATAAAATTAAAAGATGTGTCTAACTCTGAAGCATTGATTAGCATGCATGGATAGTTAGTAATCAACCGGTTCATCAATTATGCGATTATGCAAATTAGCCTATGTTTCTTATACAAATTTGCCATCCAACTTTACCATATTTTTAATAACCACCTCAATACAGGTCAAGTGTGGAAAGAATTGTTGTGGTACTACATAATATGGATAAAATATGGATAAATAACGCCATTTCCAGGGTATAGGATTAATCCAATTAAATATGCAAATTAGACGCTAATTATGCTAATTACCGCTAAAATATTTTACTATTTCAATGATAATATCCTTAGTCATATATATGCCAAATATGAAGGCATATAACCTCCCCTATCTTATACAGCAGCTCTTACATTATTGCTGTTATATAGTACATTTACTGTGATTCCCCATAGACTTTATACAGGGCAAAATGCCACTGGGATCACTTTTGCAATGCATTATGGGTAATCCCATATTTTTGGCAAATCATCGAATTCCATACGGCTACATCTCAAGAACGAATAGTCCATTTCTTCTCATCTTTTTAATAAAATGTAGAGGAGACATGGGTTCTTCCACCTGCTAATTAAATATAATGTTATTGGTGTGAGAAATATTCATTGATAATGCTCAAATATACCCATTTTGGAGGTTTTGGACCAAAAGACGATAATTGACGTTTTTTCGCATCTTAAAACGAACCTATCTCCGCAACCGATTAACGGTTTGAACTAATTTTGGGCTTAAAATGCTCGTATTGATGAGCACTTTAAGATAAAATAATAAAAATATGTAAATTAAAAGATTTTAAAAATTCATTGGACACCCTACTACAAGTATTTGTCCTATGTGTGTGACCCATAATCTATTTACACAAGGCCCCGATTCTCGGTCTTACGATGTCTGTGTAGTGAAATCTCTGTTTGACCGAGGCTTACGCTGAATGTATCGCACATCTATAAGGATATGAAAATGAGCTAGACTCCTAAAAAGTATGAGACGTAATCAAATAAAGCAACACTGCAGTGTCCATCAATTTAACACATAATCTTGAATCTCTTATACAGCTACAAGTATTTGTCCTATGTGTGACCCATCTATTTACACAAGGCCCCGATTCTCGGCCTTACGATGTCTGTGTAGTTAAATCTCTGTTTGACCGAGGCTTACGCTGAATGTAGCGCACATCTATAAGCATATGAAAATGAGCTAGACTCCTAAAATGTATGAGATGTAATCAAATAAAGCAACACTGCAGATGTCCATCAATTTAACACATAATCTTGAATCTCTTATACAGCTACAAGTATTTGTCCTATGTGTGACCCATCTATTTACACAAGGCCCCGATTCTCGGCCTTACGATGTCTGTGTAGTGAAATCTCTTTTTGACCGAGGCTTACGCTGAATGTAGCGCACATCTATAAGCATATGAAAATGAGCTAGACTCCTAAAATGTATGAGATGTAATCAAATAAAGCAACACTGCAGTGTCCATCAATTTAACACATAATCTTGAATCTCTTATACAGCTACAAGTATTTGTCCTATGTGTGACCCATAATCTATTTTATACACAAGGCCCCGATTCTCGGTCTTACGATGTCTGTGTAGTTAAATCTCTATTGGACCGAGGCTTACGCTGAATGTAGCGCACATCTATAAGCATATGAAAATGAGCTAGACTCCTAAAATGTATGAGACGTAATCAAATAAAGCAACGCTGCAAATGTCCATCAATTTAACACATAATCTTGAATCTCTTATACAGCTACAAGTATTTGTCCTATGTGTGACCCATCTATTTACACAAGGCCCCGATTCTCGGCCTTACGATGTCTGTGTAGTTAAATCTCTGTTTGACCGAGGCTTACGCTGAATGTAGCGCACATCTATAAGCATATGAAAATGAGCTAGACTCCTAAAATGTATGAGACGTAATCAAATAAAGCAACGCTGCAAATGTCCATCAATTTAACACATAATCTTGAATCTCTTATACAGCTACAAGTATTTGTCCTATGTGTGACCCATCTATTTACACAAGGCCCCGATTCTCGGCCTTACGATGTCTGTGTAGTTAAATCTCTGTTTGACCGAGGCTTACGCTGAATGTATCGCACATCTATATGAAAATGAGCTAGACTCCTAAAATGTATGAGATGTAATCAAATAAAGCAACACTGCAGTGTCCATCAATTTAACACATAATCTTGAATCTCTTATACAGCTACAAGTATTTGTCCTATGTGTGACCCATAATCTATTTTATACACAAGGCCCCGATTCTCGGTCTTACGATGTCTGTGTAGTTAAATCTCTATTGGACCGAGGCTTACGCTGAATGTAGCGCACATCTATAGCATATTATGAAAATGAGCTAGACTCCTAAAAAGTATGAGATGTAATCAAATAAAGCAACACTGCAGTGTCCATCAATTTAACACATAATCTTGAATCTCTTATACAGCTACAAGTATTTGTCCTATGTGTGACCCATAATCTATTTTATACACAAGGCCCCGATTCTCGGTCTTACGATGTCTGTGTAGTTAAATCTCTATTGGACCGAGGCTTACGCTGAATGTAGCGCACATCTATAAGCATATGAAAATGAGCTAGACTCCTAAAATGTATGAGATGTAATCAAATAAAGCAACACTGCAGTGTCCATCAATTTAACACATAATCTTGAATCTCTTATACAGCTACAAGTATTTGTCCTATGTGTGACCCATCTATTTACACAAGGCCCCGATTCTCGGTCTTACGATGTCTGTGTAGTGAAATCTCTTTTTGACCGAGGCTTACGCTGAATGTAGCGCACATCTATAAGCATATGAAAATGAGCTAGACTCCTAAAATGTATGAGACGTAATCAAATAAAGCAACACTGCAGTGTCCATCAATTTAACACATAATCTTGAATCTCTTATACAGCTACAAGTATTTGTCCTATGTGTGACCCATCTATTTACACAAGGCCCCGATTCTCGGCCTTACGATGTCTGTGTAGTGAAATCTCTTTTTGACCGAGGCTTACGCTGAATGTAGCGCACATCTATAAGCATATGAAAATGAGCTAGACTCCTAAAATGTATGAGATGTAATCAAATAAAGCAACACTGCAGTGTCCATCAATTTAACACATAATCTTGAATCTCTTATACAGCTACAAGTATTTGTCCTATGTGTGACCCATAATCTATTTTATACACAAGGCCCCGATTCTCGGTCTTACGATGTCTGTGTAGTTAAATCTCTATTGGACCGAGGCTTACGCTGAATGTAGCGCACATCTATAAGCATATGAAAATGAGCTAGACTCTTAAAATGTATGAGACGTAATCAAATAAAGCAACACTGCAGTGTCCATCAATTTAACACATAATCTTGAATCTCTTATACAGCTACAAGTATTTGTCCTGTGTGTGACCCATCTATTTACACAAGGCCCCGATTCTCGGCCTTACGATGTCTGTGTAGTTAAATCTCTTTTTGACCGAGGCTACCGCTGGATATATCGCACATCTATGAAAATGAGCTAGACTCTTAAAAAGTATGAGACGTAATCAAATAAAGCAACACTGCAAGTGTCCATCAATTTAACACATAATCTTGAATCTCTTATACAGCTACAAGTATTTGTCCTATGTGTGACCCATAATCTATTTTATACACAAGGCCCCGATTCTCGGCCTTACGATGTCTGTGTAGTTAAATCTCTATTGGACCGAGGCTTACGCTGAATGTAGCGCACATCTATAGCATATTATGAAAATGAGCTAGACTCCTAAAATGTATGAGATGTAATCAAATAAAGTAACACTGCAGTGTCCATCAATTTAACACATAATCTTGAATCTCTTTTACAGCTACAAGTATTTGTCCTATGTGTGACCCATCTATTTACACAAGGCCCCGATTCTCGGTCTTACGATGTCTGTGTAGTTAAATCTCTATTGGACCGAGGCTTACGCTGAATGTAGCGCACATCTATAAGCATATGAAAATGAGCTAGACTCCTAAAAAGTATGAGATGTAATCAAATAAAGCAACACTGCAGATGTCCATCAATTTAACACATAATCTTGAATCTCTTACACAACACTGCTACAAGTGTTTGTCTTCTGTATGATACATAATCTATCTATACATCAAGCCTTGATTCTCAGCCTTATGTCTGTATCTAGTGAAATCTCTATTTGACCGAGGCTACCGCTAAATGTATCGCACATCTATGAAAAAGAGCTAGACTCTTAAAAAGTATGAGATGTAATCAAATAAAGCAACACTGCAGATGTCCATCAATTTAACACATAATCTTGAATCTCTTATACAGCTACAAGTATTTGTCCTATGTGTGACCCATAATCTATTTACACAAGGCCCCGATTCTCGGCCTTACGATGTCTGTGTAGTGAAATCTCTTTTTGACCGAGGCTTACGCTGAATGTAGCGCACATCTATAAGCATATGAAAATGAGCTAGACTCCTAAAATGTATGAGATGTAATCAAATAAAGCAACACTGCAGATGTCCATCAATTTAACACATAATCTTGAATCTCTTATACAGCTACAAGTATTTGTCCTATGTGTGACCCATCTATTTACACAAGGCCCCGATTCTTGGCCTTATGTCTGTATCTAGTGAAATCTCTGTTTGACCGAGGCTTACGCTGAATGTATCGCACATCTATAGCATATTATGAAAATGAGCTAGACTCTTAAAAAGTATGAGATGTAATCAAATAAAGCAACACTGCAGATGTCCATCAATTTAACACATAATCTTGAATCTCTTATACAGCTACAAGTATTTGTCCTATGTGTGACCCATAATCTATTTACACAAGGCCCCGATTCTCGGTCTTACGATGTCTGTGTAGTGAAATCTCTTTTTGACCGAGGCTTACGCTGAATGTAGCGCACATCTATAAGCATATGAAAATGAGCTAGACTCCTAAAATGTATGAGATGTAATCAAATAAAGCAACACTGCAGATGTCCATCAATTTAACACATAATCTTGAATCTCTTATACAGCTACAAGTATTTGTCCTATGTGTGACCCATCTATTTACACAAGGCCCCGATTCTCGGTCTTACGATGTCTGTGTAGTTAAATCTCTATTGGACCGAGGCTTACGCTGAATGTAGCGCACATCTATAAGCATATGAAAATGAGCTAGACTCCTAAAATGTATGAGATGTAATCAAATAAAGCAACACTGCAGTGTCCATCAATTTAACACATAATCTTGAATCTCTTATACAGCTACAAGTATTTGTCCTATGTGTGACCCATAATCTATTTTATACACAAGGCCCCGATTCTCGGTCTTACGATGTCTGTGTAGTTAAATCTCTATTGGACCGAGGCTTACGCTGAATGTAGCGCACATCTATAAGCATATGAAAATGAGCTAGACTCCTAAAATGTATGAGACGTAATCAAATAAAGCAACGCTGCAAATGTCCATCAATTTAACACATAATCTTGAATCTCTTATACAGCTACAAGTATTTGTCCTATGTGTGACCCATCTATTTACACAAGGCCCCGATTCTCGGCCTTACGATGTCTGTGTAGTGAAATCTCTTTTTGACCGAGGCTTACGCTGAATGTAGCGCACATCTATAAGCATATGAAAATGAGCTAGACTCCTAAAATGTATGAGATGTAATCAAATAAAGCAACACTGCAGTGTCCATCAATTTAACACATAATCTTGAATCTCTTATACAGCTACAAGTATTTGTCCTATGTGTGACCCATCTATTTACACAAGGCCCCGATTCTCGGTCTTACGATGTCTGTGTAGTTAAATCTCTTTTTGACCGAGGCTACCGCTGGATATATCGCACATCTATGAAAATGAGCTAGACTCTTAAAAAGTATGAGACGTAATCAAATAAAGCAACACTGCAAGTGTCCATCAATTTAACACATAATCTTGAATCTCTTATACAGCTACAAGTATTTGTCCTATGTGTGACCCATAATCTATTTTATACACAAGGCCCCGATTCTCGGCCTTACGATGTCTGTGTAGTTAAATCTCTATTGGACCGAGGCTTACGCTGAATGTAGCGCACATCTATAGCATATTATGAAAATGAGCTAGACTCCTAAAATGTATGAGATGTAATCAAATAAAGTAACACTGCAGTGTCCATCAATTTAACACATAATCTTGAATCTCTTTTACAGCTACAAGTATTTGTCCTATGTGTGACCCATCTATTTACACAAGGCCCCGATTCTCGGTCTTACGATGTCTGTGTAGTTAAATCTCTATTGGACCGAGGCTTACGCTGAATGTAGCGCACATCTATAAGCATATGAAAATGAGCTAGACTCCTAAAAAGTATGAGATGTAATCAAATAAAGCAACACTGCAGATGTCCATCAATTTAACACATAATCTTGAATCTCTTACACAACACTGCTACAAGTGTTTGTCTTCTGTATGATACATAATCTATCTATACATCAAGCCTTGATTCTCAGCCTTATGTCTGTATCTAGTGAAATCTCTATTTGACCGAGGCTACCGCTAAATGTATCGCACATCTATGAAAAAGAGCTAGACTCTTAAAAAGTATGAGATGTAATCAAATAAAGCAACACTGCAGATGTCCATCAATTTAACACATAATCTTGAATCTCTTATACAGCTACAAGTATTTGTCCTATGTGTGACCCATAATCTATTTACACAAGGCCCCGATTCTCGGCCTTACGATGTCTGTGTAGTGAAATCTCTTTTTGACCGAGGCTTACGCTGAATGTAGCGCACATCTATAAGCATATGAAAATGAGCTAGACTCCTAAAATGTATGAGATGTAATCAAATAAAGCAACACTGCAGATGTCCATCAATTTAACACATAATCTTGAATCTCTTATACAGCTACAAGTATTTGTCCTATGTGTGACCCATCTATTTACACAAGGCCCCGATTCTTGGCCTTATGTCTGTATCTAGTGAAATCTCTGTTTGACCGAGGCTTACGCTGAATGTATCGCACATCTATAGCATATTATGAAAATGAGCTAGACTCTTAAAAAGTATGAGATGTAATCAAATAAAGCAACACTGCAGATGTCCATCAATTTAACACATAATCTTGAATCTCTTATACAGCTACAAGTATTTGTCCTATGTGTGACCCATAATCTATTTACACAAGGCCCCGATTCTCGGTCTTACGATGTCTGTGTAGTGAAATCTCTTTTTGACCGAGGCTTACGCTGAATGTAGCGCACATCTATAAGCATATGAAAATGAGCTAGACTCCTAAAATGTATGAGATGTAATCAAATAAAGCAACACTGCAGATGTCCATCAATTTAACACATAATCTTGAATCTCTTATACAGCTACAAGTATTTGTCCTATGTGTGACCCATCTATTTACACAAGGCCCCGATTCTCGGTCTTACGATGTCTGTGTAGTTAAATCTCTATTGGACCGAGGCTTACGCTGAATGTAGCGCACATCTATAAGCATATGAAAATGAGCTAGACTCCTAAAATGTATGAGATGTAATCAAATAAAGCAACACTGCAGTGTCCATCAATTTAACACATAATCTTGAATCTCTTATACAGCTACAAGTATTTGTCCTATGTG
The DNA here is from genome assembly GCA_035610835.1 of Ophiura sarsii. Classification (NCBI taxonomy): domain Eukaryota; kingdom Metazoa; phylum Echinodermata; class Ophiuroidea; order Amphilepidida; family Ophiuridae; genus Ophiura; species Ophiura sarsii. The sequence continues at coordinate 65,943,428 of CM069457.1, read as the reverse complement.
TGACCCATAATCTATTTTATACACAAGGCCCCGATTCTCGGTCTTACGATGTCTGTGTAGTTAAATCTCTATTGGACCGAGGCTTACGCTGAATGTAGCGCACATCTATAAGCATATGAAAATGAGCTAGACTCCTAAAATGTATGAGACGTAATCAAATAAAGCAACGCTGCAAATGTCCATCAATTTAACACATAATCTTGAATCTCTTATACAGCTACAAGTATTTGTCCTATGTGTGACCCATCTATTTACACAAGGCCCCGATTCTCGGCCTTACGATGTCTGTGTAGTGAAATCTCTTTTTGACCGAGGCTTACGCTGAATGTAGCGCACATCTATAAGCATATGAAAATGAGCTAGACTCCTAAAATGTATGAGATGTAATCAAATAAAGCAACACTGCAGTGTCCATCAATTTAACACATAATCTTGAATCTCTTATACAGCTACAAGTATTTGTCCTATGTGTGACCCATCTATTTACACAAGGCCCCGATTCTCGGCCTTACGATGTCTGTGTAGTTAAATCTCTATTGGACCGAGGCTTACGCTGAATGTAGCGCACATCTATAAGCATATGAAAATGAGCTAGACTCCTAAAATGTATGAGATGTAATCAAATAAAGTAACACTGCAGTGTCCATCAATTTAACACATAATCTTGAATCTCTTATACAGCTACAAGTATTTGTCCTATGTGTGACCCATCTATTTACACAAGGCCCCGATTCTTGGCCTTATGTCTGTATCTAGTGAAATCTCTGTTTGACCGAGGCTTACGCTGAATGTATCGCACATCTATAGCATATTATGAAAATGAGCTAGACTCTTAAAAAGTATGAGATGTAATCAAATAAAGCAACACTGCAGTGTCCATCAATTTAACACATAATCTTGAATCTCTTATACAGCTACAAGTATTTGTCCTATGTGTGACCCATCTATTTACACAAGGCCCCGATTCTCGGTCTTACGATGTCTGTGTAGTGAAATCTCTTTTTGACCGAGGCTTACGCTGAATGTAGCGCACATCTATAAGCATATGAAAATGAGCTAGACTCCTAAAATGTATGAGATGTAATCAAATAAAGCAACACTGCAGATGTCCATCAATTTAACACATAATCTTGAATCTCTTATACAGCTACAAGTATTTGTCCTATGTGTGACCCATCTATTTACACAAGGCCCCGATTCTCGGTCTTACGATGTCTGTGTAGTTAAATCTCTATTGGACCGAGGCTTACGCTGAATGTAGCGCACATCTATAAGCATATGAAAATGAGCTAGACTCCTAAAATGTATGAGATGTAATCAAATAAAGCAACACTGCAGTGTCCATCAATTTAACACATAATCTTGAATCTCTTATACAGCTACAAGTGTTTGTCCTGTGTGTGTCCCATAATCTATTTACACATCAGGTCCAATTCTTAAACTCTTGGGGCCGTATTCTCGTACTAAACACGGTTTTAGCTTAAAATCGTGTCTAACTAAACGCGTGTTTAACTAAAACGCGCGTTTATCTTTTAAACAACGTGTTTAACTAAACACGGTTTTAAACTCGGCGAATCTCGTTCCCAGAGTCGTTGTGCGTTACTGTATAGTATGTATACAGGTATTTATTGTTGTTGTGGCCCTAATAGGTTACAATAATAATAATAATAATAACGGCATTTATAATGCGCCTTTGCCAAAGGATACAAAGCGCAACGACAAAAACAAAAACAATACAAACAAGGGAACTTAGGAGAAAAGGTGTGTTTTAAGAAGGGATTTGAACCCTGTGACTGTAGGAGCACTACGAATAAGAATTGGAATCTTGTTCCATTGAATAGGAGCAGCCACTGAAAAAGCCCTATCCCCGGCACACTTGTAAGTCTTAGGAACCCTAAGGTTCAGGCCGTGGTCCGATCTTGTTGTAACAGAGCCATCACGGGGTCTCTTTACAATGAGGCACTCATCGATATACCGGGGACAGAGCCCATTCAGTGACTTATAGACATAGAGCAAAGTTTTGAATTTGATACGGTCCTTAACACGAAGCCAATGAAGTTTCCGCAACAGAGGGCTGATAGAGGTACGTCTCGGTGTCAGGAAAACAAGGCGAGCACACTTATTTTGGAGCCTTTGTAATCGATCGACGTCCTTTTGCGCAATATTGTTAAACAAAATGTTACAATAATCAAGGCGAGATAAAATCATTGCTCTAACTATGTTAGCGCACGTCTCTTGATCAATATACTTGCGAATCCTGTATAAATTCCGGATTTGCCAGTTGATGTTTTTGCAAAGTTTGGTGATATGCTGGTCCATATTCAATTTGTAGTCAAAGACAAAACCTAAGTTACGTACGGTGGACGATTGGGGAATTATCTCATCGTCAATGTAGAAATTGATATCTTGCAACCTAGTCTTGTGATCAGAAGATGACATAATAAAAAACTCAGTTTTGTCAGGGTTTAACTTAAGTTTGTTCATAATCATCCATGAGTTGATGGCTTTGACACACTGAGATATTTTAAAGATTGCAACCGACACATCACCGGGGATTTTAGGATTTACAGGTACATAGATCTGAAAATCATCCGCGTAAGAGTGATACCTCAAATTGTGATGGCGGATGATACGGCCAACCCCATGAGTGTACATAACAAACCCAATCGGGCCAATAACCGATCCCTGAGGCAGTCAATAGATATCGACTGAATACCTCAAACGCACGTGTATTTTTAATACTACACAATATGCTCGGCAGCTTACAGCGGGCACGGTTGAGTAATCATTCAAGGCATACAGTTCGTGTATTTGTTTAGTTAAACGCGCCTTAAACTACCCCCATACCCATGTTTAAAGTTAGACACTTTTCAGTAAGTTAGACGCGTGTTTAAGTAAAACAAATGTACGAGAATCGCGTTTAGTTAAACGCTGCGTCTAAAGTCAAAGTTAGACGCGTGTTTAGCTTAAAACCGTGTTTAACTACGTACGAGAATACGGGCCTTGATGTCTAACATAAAGAAAAATCTCTATAGATTTGACTGGGACAACTGTAGAGTGTTCAGCGCACTTATCAAACTGCGTGATACATTTCACGGACATAAATTATGCTAATGAGCTAATTCGTGAAGGGCGCCGCTCATTAAATGACGTCACTCGCATCATCGGGGTTTTCCCGATTTAGCGAAAATTTCAAATTGATTCACTGGTAAATTGACTTCGTACATTGAACGGCTGCGCAGAAGATTTTGCTAGCCAATGATTGCCCTCGTGTCAGTTTTTCTGTATTGGCGCGAATTGATCAACATACTTTTTACCGGATCAAAATTGGTCAAGCCAGTCGAGAGTAACAGAATTGTCAAAAATCTTCTTCCGATATTTTCGGAACGCCAAATTTGTAAGTTTGAAATTCTAGGTCGTGTAAAATGATGTGCTTATTTGTTGTCTGTGAGCTTTTGTGCATTTTTCCCCGAATTGGAGTATTTTTTTATTGAAAATAGACAGTTCAAATTAAACGTTGGTTCCAAATTCAACAGACAGCACAGCACAATATTCAGGCAACATTTGAGAAAAAACGATGCCCGGCTAATATGCAAGGGAGTGTACGGGGAGTGTACGAGCGTGTAGCGGGGATGAACATGACAAACCAAAACAGCCTAGCAAACAACCGCCTCCGTGGCGCAATTGGTTAGCGCGTTCGGCTGTTAACCAAAAGGTTGGTGGTTAGAGTCTAGTTTGTGCATTGCATTCAGCAATCGCGCCATCTAACCATAATTACATATTATACCATGTCAGAATAATTTGTATGGGCACTTAATTAGGTTCAATATTGAAGATAGTCTTTAGCCGAGGCTATTCTTTAGCCAAGGCAAATATAAAGTTTTCAATAATTCAGCCAATATTTCAAAGTAGGAATGTCCCGTGCATTGGCAGTCATCTATCAAACCACTTGTTAACATGATCTATGTGCCCATTCCTCAATATAATCATTACAAACGCATTTCAATACAAGGGTTGCCCTTAAATCTGAGGCTAGTCTTGAACCAAGGCAATGATAGAATAAAGGATGTCATCATCATTCACCTGAGACTTATTTCAAGAGTAGGGATGTTCTTTGCATTATCAATCATTAATCAGGCCAATTCAACATGTGTTTTCCTTGGACAGATAATCAATTTCTACATCAAGCCGTAGTGCTCAGCTATTCAGATGTTCATGAATTGCTAAAATCAGGCCACGGTAGAATAAAATCATGTTTATTTTGTATAAGGCATCAACAATGACAACAAGTGATAGATTTCAAAAGCTTATTTCAATTAAAGGTAGCCAGGGATGCAAGACTCCCAGGAATTCTGGAAATGAGGCCTTTTTTTTTTTAAAATCAGGAAATGTCCAGAATTATAGGCACTTTTGTTAGTAATTGGTGAAAATATTTCATGTGCAAAGGAATACAAGCCCACATTTGTTTTTGCTAGTAAAAAAATAGCAACATTTTAACAATAAAAGAAAATATGTTTGAGGTCATTTTGAAGTGGAAATTAAAAAAAAATCCTGACCGACCGATCGACTGACCCTACCTGTCCGTTTGCCCATAGAACAGGATTCTTTTGTGTGTACAACATGGATTATGACAAACAAGACAGTGTTATATGTTAAGTTCAGTGTCTTACTATGTGTCATTATCATACATGGTGTCTAAACAAAAATAGAACTCTGTTTCATAACGGTTTTATACTTTATACAAAACCACTGGACCATGGATCATGGGCCATGACCAATATAGCTTCAATGCAAAGCCCAATTAATTGAGAATATTCCAATGAAAAATAAGACCGCTAGCGTAATTTGAATAAAACATGTTAATTACCAGTCTGTACAATTGGATTTACAAATACAAATCAGAAAATGACATCCTTTACATTTCAATATGTTGCATTCATAATCATTAAAAATCTACTGGGCCAAAAAAAAGAAGAAGTTGACTTGCTCTTTCAGGGCCAGAGACTGGGTCGGACGGTCGGATTTTTTTTTGATTTTTTAAATTTAAACAGGGAGATACTACACAAAAACACGTTTTAAAGATTCTTTTTTTGATTTTTAAACAAGCAGATACTACTCAAAAACACGTTTTCATCTTTCTTTATTGTTATGTGCTTCTTTCAATTTTTTTCTAGCGACCCTAGATTTCCGAAAATACGGGTCGGGCGGAAAGGGCAAGTCAACTTTTATTTTTTTTCCCTATCAATAACAAAAGCAAAGATTAGTCTTTTTACTTCATTCATAGCTACACACAAGGGCGGAAATCCGGGGGGGATGGGGGGATACTTTTTGACCTGGGGGATGGTCAATGTAATCATCCCCCCCCCCCTTATTTTTCACATCTACAAAAAAAAAAAGGAAAAAAGGGGGAAAAAAGAAAGTGAAAAAGGAGGAAAAAAGAGAAAGAAAGGCGGGCGGGGAGGCATGCGAGAGACATAAGAACGTGTGAAGTTTATTGTTTATACGTTGGTCAGGATACATACGCATACGTTCGTTGACTAGAATCCATCTTTTGGAGGTAACTAATTAACTTCTTTCTGGCATAGGCCTATCTGCCTATTTAAAAAGTCAATATTGATTAGAAATAAAGTGATGGCTTTTCAATACAATATTGGTCAAAAGTATACACCAGATCGCACCAAATGAGTTTGAAAATTGAATTTTTTTCTACTTCTGAGGGGGGCACATCCCCCCTCAGACTCCCCCCTGTTGGACTATTTTAACCATCTATACTAAGTTCAAGAATATATCAGTATAAAAATTGCTCAACTTCTTTCGTGCATTGATAAAAAACAAAATATTTATTGAAAATGAAGCGATGGCTTTTCAATACAATATTGGTCAAAAGTATACACCAGATCGCACCAAATGAGTTTGAAAATTGAAACTTTTTTCTACTTCTGAGGGGGGCACATCCCCCCTCACACACACCCCTGTCCGAGCATAGCTCAGAGTGCGGTGCTGCGCACCGCATAGATGGTACGAGCTCAATTTCATTTTTGGTGGCCAACATTTATCATCCCCCCACACCTAACAAGACATTTCCGCCCCTGCCCCTGGGTGCCTCCCCACCTGTTGGCCCAGCAGGAATGCAGAAAACAGTTGTTGGAAATAGATACTACATCAATTGTTGTACACTTGAATTACAAAGGAAGCCTGGCCTATTAAGAGCAGTGATACAAACAATCAAATCAAGAAACATGTTGATGGATTATTCATAAATATTTGTGACTTTGTTATAACATCCCCAAAACACCATAGATTCCATATGCATGGTATTTGACTCCTATATATAAAGCAAGTAACTATGTAGTAAAGTAGGCTGTGTTGCGGACTCCTCACGGAGTGATGATAGTCTTTTAGACATGTTTAGCAATCCGCGGTAGCGTTTAGTTACACATAGCCAGTGTTTGGTGGTTACTAATGGTTTCTGGGCACTCTTCCCAGACCAGGTTAGATACTAGTGTTTGAAGCATACATGGTCAAGGGGCCGTATCTAATCTCCCTTAACTGTACCACATTCGGTCAAATATGGAGGTGAACCTAAACATGTCTTTCGGTTTCGCTAGAGGCCACGAAGGCTGGCTTCGCAGTACAGGGAGCCTCGTCGTACAAGGCATACGGTTTATCTTTTGATATTTTTACAATAGTATTAGTCGAAATGAGATACAGGGCCAACCTTTTCATATTACTTGGAAATACATCTATGAAAGACAGGATAAAACAGATTTTCATGAAGAGCCATAGGCTAATGAAATAGGCCCCCGTGTATGCTACCCAATTTGTAAATGAAACAAGTGTGGTATTGTCTACCCCCTTCAAAATAAGTACAAACATGTGTAGTATTGGTTCAGTAATCCTTGAGATAGACCTTGAAAAATGGGAAAGGTTTCTGAAAAATCTGTTTTGTATTTGGTCAATAGCTGTAGAAAGTGTTAAAATAATATCTCATTAGACAATAATCAATTTCAATCAGTGGTGGGAGGTGGGGGGAGGGGGGGGGGGGGGATGGGAAGACGGACATGGGAACATTTAGCCCTCCCCAGACGAATGTCAAATCCAGGCATACATGAAATGAAAAACAATTTCAAATCAAGAATTATCAAGAATTCCTCATAATGAATGAGGAGTGGGGGGGGGGGGGGGGGGGGGGGGGAGGGGGGCACTCAACTTTGATAGGGATGTGCTATGATGTGTAATCAGGGTTTCCACAAGTGACAGCTTTGGAAACCAATTTGAATAAGAAGAATTATAGGTGTCATATGAACTAATACAACTTGCAAATGGAGGTATCATAAATACCATTAGAGGCATCTTCAGGCTGTCATATCTATACTTTAAATGTTAGTACTACCAACTTACCCCTGGGCAAGGGCGGAAATCCGGGTGGGGGGGGGGATGGGGGATATATCCCCCCACTTTTTGACCTGGGGGGGGGGGGATGGTCAATGTAATCATCCTCCCCACTGATTTTTCACATCTACCCACAAAAAAAGGAAAAAAGGGGGAAAAAAGAAAGTAAAAAAGGGGGAAAAAGGAGAAAAAAAGGAAAAAGAGAAAGAAAGGCGGGCAGGGAGGCATGCGAGGGACATAATTAAGAACGTTTGGAGTTTATTGTATATACGTTGGTCAGGAGACATACGCATATGTACGTTGACTAGAATCCATCTTTTGGAGGTAACTAATTAACTTCTTTCTGGCATAGGCCTATCTGCCTATTTAAAAAGCCAATATTGATCAGAAATAAAGTGATGGCTTTTCAATAAAATATTGGTCAAAAGTATACACCAGATCGCACCAAATGAGTTTGGCAATTTAATTTTTTTCTACTTCTCAGGGGGGCACATCCCCCCTCAGACTCCCCCTGTTGGAGCTTTTTAACCATCTATACTAAGTTCAAGAATATATCAGTATAAAAAATGCTCAACTTCTTTCGTGCATAAAAAAAACCCAAAATATTTATTGAAAATGAAGTGATGGCTTTTCAATACAATATTGGTCAAAAGTATACACCAGATCGCACCAAATGAGTTTGAAAATTGAAATTTATTCTACTTCTGAGGGGGGAACATCCCCCTCAGACACACCCCTGTCCGAGCATAGCTCAGAGTGACAGCACCGCATAGATGGTACCAGCTCAATTTCATTTTTTGGGGCCAACATTTATCATCCCCCCCACACCTAACAAGAAATTTCCGCCCCTGGCTACACACATTTAATGCATCTATACAATGCTCAATGTTGTTCAGCGTAGGTAATCACCGTCAATCGCGGACCTTAGTTTGAATACACACCATCCAACCATGGACATACCTGCAACCGAGGATGGACCTCGGTTTGCTGATAAGTCCAAAATGATGCAAACAGCTTAAAAATGCTATCCAAATGAGGTCCTCGCATGTGATACCCCCTGACATACAAAGAAATATAAGTCCATCATACTTATCGATGCAGTTTGAATTTGTTCATAATAACCATTGTCATGTAACAAGAAATCACACAAGTAATACTTTGGTTGTACCGAAATTTAAGTCGAACTCAGGTATGCGAACGTTTCATGTTAGGGCAGCATATGCCTGGAACAATTTGCCATCAACAATCAGAACCGAACTTGAGAATATGTCAGTGCAACAATTTAAAACAAAGATCCATGGAATTTAAATTTTGTGTTCTAAAGTATATTACAATTCTGCATTTCCTTGCTGAATTTATCTGATGGTTCTGTATATATTTATGTAAATAGTTGTTATATTCCATGTATATATATTGTAAATAATTATGTATTTTTCTCTGTGAAATGAGGGCCTGCTTGGAAAGCAGTGCTTGACACTGAAGCTGTTTACCCTCAATAAAGAAAGATTAAATAAATAATAAAATACCTTTGTAGGATAGTGCACTGTCTGGTTGGCGGTGTGATACACATTTAAAAAAATATTTAATCGCCATTTGGTCCTCGGTTTGCCGGTGTGTGTCCAGGTTTGTGTGTCCTCGTTTGGATAGTACCATGTCAAGGTCCTCGTTTGGCGGTGATTGCCTGTAGGTACATGTCAGCAGGAAAGTGTGTAGGAAAGTTGTGGTAGGAAAGCACTAATCAGGCCAACAGTGCGTTAATACCAATTATAAGACAAAGAAGGGCATTCATAGATTGGTGAAATTAGACTATACATCAATTTCTGTCATAAGCATGATAAGAAGTAGAATTTCCCTTTAGTCTATTTAAGTATGCAATCTGGTACTTACACGTTACTCTGCCGTTGCTGTGTGAATCGCCATTGTACATACTACAAAATTTGTTGAATTGGCTAATTGGTCATACTTTCCTTAATTGATGATTTATTTTTCTCATCTTTTCAGGATTTTATCTTTGTCGGTTGCACTTTTCAATTAAATCAAATTGATCACGGTTCAGTGATTTTAATAAGGATTAAATCCATTCTTGAAAGAGAGTCCTATTTTTGTTGATACACCCTGTATGAACATGATGCATGAACATGATGCATAACAGCGGGTACAAGAAAATGCCCTCATTACCATAGCAGCATTAATTGCTATCTACTGAAGATAGTAGTTTCATAGTTATCATATTTTGAACAGATATGTAATTGGTCATTGGTGCATATTTGAATGCTTTCTGCTATGATCAGCACTTACAAATTTAGAATAGATGGTAATATAACTTTATTCATACCGATCCCCCCCCCCCATTTTAAGACTGTATAGTAAGTTCCAAAGTGGCGATAAATATTTTTTATTTATCTCTCCGCATGCGGAAGTAGTCCAAGCGTACAAAATGATACACATTTATATCGATAATGAAATCAAGAAAGCTGCAGATTGTGTCCATCGGCTCTCTTCAATATATATACAGCAGTTCAACCTGGTGCAATGGGGCACATAATTAGGTCAGTGTCACAGATATTGTAACGGTCAATTGGTTAGCGGTCAACTAAGGACTATGTTAAGATTTAAACAAACCAGAGTGTGTAGGATTTGCTGTGTAACTTGAGTTTAAACACTACCATAGGGATCATGTCGATCTTATCAAGACCTAAAGTCAATGACGACGGCGGACACATACAAATTTAAGGGAACAGTGCGAATTTGGGTGGGGAGGGGGTGGGGAGGGGGGGGGGGGCAACCAGTAAGGACATAATTGTGATGTGATCAATCAAAATTTGAAATAGAAAATATCTGATATTCAGTTCTCTACTTGATTGTATTTTGATTGTATAGGTTATTTATGGCCCTCAAATTGTTGCGAATAGAGCTAATGTGTGCCCGACGTTTTAGGAAATATGGGTGTACAGTCGAGTGATTTGTCATTAGTTTGTGACATGTTTGGCATAAACTGTATTCGATAGTGGTTTGCGGAAGTGCACTGGGGTCTAGGATTTTTGTTTAAAATGTTCAACATTTTGAGCGGGTGACAACTGATTGATCAATACGCTATGTATACGTTGAGCATTCGCTGTGTGAACGTTGGGTGTAGGTTGCTTCTTAGCCAGCTGTCCGACCGTATACTTCCAACCCATCTAGAACTTTGTCATAGCGAATGCCCAATTATAATGGTCCAATAACTGATTCTTGTGGGACGCCGTCCAGAAGAATATTATTCTCAGATTTTTAATTTCTTTTTGTCATTTGTCACTCGTAGGTCTCAATTTATCTCTGTAAATGACAACATTTTTAAACCTCATACTCCTCTGGAAAGCTACCCACAAGGATCCGTATTTGGACCATTATCGTTTACCATGTACACAGCACCGTTGGGAGACGTCATTGATTTACATGGCCTTGGCATCTAGCGCCACCTGTCTAAAAAGTAACATACTTATGAGACCATTTTTGCACCATAATGTTTTTAAGGACCAGTGATGACAAAATGTCATCGATATAGCTCCTTCACTTTTGGGAGATGTCAAGAACTTTTTGATACCCCCTCGTATTGTCATCGCGCATTTTACAGCAGCAGAAACAACCCAGTTGGCGGTGACACCCATTTTAAATGCGGGGGAATAAAAGCGTGGTGATGCGAGGTGTCCAGCAGAAACCCGCTCTAAGTCTCAGGTTTGAATACGTATCCACTGAGGGCGTCACATTTGTTCTTCAAGTGGGAGGAAGTGTAGATTAATGACTGCCTTTGTTCTGAGGCCATTTATCTTTGTTTTCTCTATGGAAATATGGTTTAGTCATTTCGATGCTGCAAATTTAGTTAACAGAAATATAAAGCTTTAAAACGGTATCACAACTTTTGGGACACCCTGTATGTTAATATCACGTAAAGATAGATTTCTTTCCAGATGTAATACTCTGTAAATAGTAATTATCCAACAGACTCGTAAGGTGCCAAACTTCAACACCCTTGTAATGAAATCAACACAGATTAAAAATTGAAACACATCAAACAAGTGTTGACGGAAATTAGAAACTGTCTCTTTGCACCCTCTAAATGTTGAATTTTAAATTACAATATGAGATTACATAAGCCCTGAACCCCATCAAATCCTGCCTGAAATTTATGCTGGCAACACGTGCCACTTCAGTCTATCTCCCTGGGCAACCACGGTAAATGTGAACGGAATTGTTAATTATGGGCGTGTGACACCATGGCCGAATGCACTATAAGACACTGACTTCCATGATGGTGGATCTGGGTTCGACTCCCGTCGACGGCAAGTCTGTTGTTCGCACTAAATTTCGCCCATTTCCACCGCCCGGATAGTTTTTTCAACATTTCTATTCCAAAAGTGTTAGGGTTAGAAAGTCATGCACAGGGAAAATGGATATTGTAGAAACATATATATCATATGCTTCTCTCTGAAGGGGCTCATATATTATGCACAGAAATGTGCCACAAAAATCCAATTTAGGCGAGAAAATCATGCAATTTTGTTCATCCTAAGCTGGTATAGCTCGAGGCCAAAATGTTTTTAAAAAATGGTTGGAACATTGACATGTTCGGATACAAAAGCTAGAAAATGTTTGAAAAATGTTAGAATTTATTTTTGAAAATAATTGAAAATTTTGAAAATGCTGAAAATTCACAAACATTTCCCGAAATGTTTGGGAAAACCCCAAAACAAACACCTGACCGACCAACTCTACCTAAAAGATTAATTTGCCCATGTTTTTTTTTTCATTGCCCTTATCTGCAATATTTTATTCTAGATGGTCTGTTTAAACGTATCAAGTGTGAAAACCATTTGTTTTGTCCACAGGGACTGCCCTGAGGGATGCTGAAGGGATGAAAAATCGCAGTCAAATCTGTAAAAAAATTGTGCATTCCGCAAAATTTGATAGGGATGGTTTCATATTTCTTATCTTCAATATTTCATTGAAACGGACAAATCCATATGAATTTTTATAGCGCAGTGTTAGTTTCACCATAATTTCTTATCTTCAATATTTCATTGAAACGGACAAATCCACATGAATTTTTATACCGCAGCGTTAGTTTTCAGCCGAATTTTTTTTAAATGTGATGAAATCGGTAAAAATGACAGCGTGCCTCTCGGTAAACACCGTAGGGTGGTTTTGTATTACCATATCGCACCTGTCTTCATTTAGAATTTAAACGCGTAAGTATGTGCATGATGTGGTGTAAGTTACACCAGAATTTACAGAATTCTTGTGAAAGAATCCTGGAAATATGTGCTGTATTTCTTGAGTTACAGGATGGTTAGGCGAAGAAAAAACCCACCCCTATTCTACAGGTAAACAGACCTCTCAGGTAGGGTTGGGGATTTGTTTGGTGAATTTAAAAAATAAAAAAATAAAACATTTCAAAATATTTCAAAATTTTCAAAATATTTCAAAATTTTCAAAATATTTCAAAACTTTCAAAATATTTCAAAATTGTCAAAATATTTCAGACATTTAAATGAACAATGCAACAAATAAAAAGTGGTTAATAATCCAAAAATTGCACAATTTTTTTTATAAATATGTAAAAATGAAAAAGGTTTAGTCGGTTGGCACGTAGAACAGGTTTTTCCCCAGTATCTTGTTTTGCTCTGTTTTCACCAGATTTGATAAAACTCACTTCTTGGGGATCCTTCAAAATGTTCATTGTATCTCATAAATTATACAATGGTTATGCATTCTTTATTTCCCTCCTCGTACGTACATACACATATCTAGGGTTTTTTCGTAGCGTTTGGTATAAATTTCCCCCCAGAATCTTATTAAAAGTCAGTGGAATTGGTAAAAAGAGCCCAGAGTTAATCATCAAAATATGATATGCCCGTTTCATGTTGCCAATTTATGCATGCATTTTTAACATTAGTTTTTTGAGTTAGTCTACTAGAATTTGATGAGTGCGTATGAGTGATGGAGATTTGGGTGTCTACACGAGCAAAGTCACTCGGGGTGTGTTAACGTTAGATATGTGAAAACACACAACATAAATGTGAAAAACACATAGCATAATATATATTAGGTCAGGGGTGGGCAACCTTTTTGAATGAATGGGCCAGATATAAGAAGTGAAAAATTGCCTGGGCCGCACCTAACCAAATTTTGTAGCAATGACCTGCTGTAGATTTCAAATCTTTGATTCCGAAGACTTGCAAGCATGCAATAGGTGTGTGTGCTTGATAATCTCAATATCTTAAAAAAAAACCCGTAATTTTAATTCAGTACAGATGACAGTGGCGTAACTAGGTTCTTCATATTAGGGGGGACGAATGAAAGTCAACCGACAAGAAGTTGTTCGGGCGCGCGTAGCGAGCGAAAATTGTCGACTTTACAGTTATTTATGGCACGATTGAGGTATATTTTGGCTCTAAACAAGCCTTTACTAAAGAATGTTGCAATTTGGTGACACATTGTATGTGCGCGTAGCGCGCAAAATTTTTTCATCTTTGTACATTTGACCATCATAATTCCATGATTCTTCTTGTCAAATGAACCCCTCGCCACCCTCTTGTTATGCCACTGGCAGATGACAATTAATGGGGAAAAAAGACCTACGCACGTTGAGGAACATCATTTGTGCTAAGCAGCTAGCTCGTAGTTTTGTGATGATGTAAAATAGATTTTTTTTCTTTTTTTTCTTGATACATCTCGCGGGCCGCAAAAAAACCACTGGCGGGCCGCATGCGGCCCGCGGGCCGTAGGTTGCCCACCTGTGTATTAGGTTATAAATTGGTTAATTTCAGATTTTGAGAAGGGTAGTTTTTAGCCAAATTTGGAATGATCACATTAGACATTGTCACTTAACCTTATACATCCTGTACCTTTATTAATTTACCATTAAAGTAATTTGTTCGGAAGAAAAATTCTATGAAATAGCATATATATTCTGGTTATGTTTTGAAATTGCCTAACATTGTAGTCATCATATTGTTTATACGTTGGATGTGTAGACTGTTACATACAAGTTAAAATTAATCTCAAACTCACAAAAACAGCAGCATAAGAGTAGATTTCGCATTAACCAACATTTAGTTTTCATATGGCCCAAACATCCAAATTGTTGCTCACCGTAGTTAGGTTACACACAGGCCAAAGGGATCAGATTTCAGGAGGACAACCAGGACAAGAGAATCTGGGAGTTAAAAAAGCAAATTTCATCGATCCACGTTTTATTACGCCGTTGTCACATCAGTCCATTTGCATACTAAACACTGGATTCTCATGGGGGTAACATGATACGCAGTGTGCCGTCAATCAGAACAACTTGGGATGTTTCCATAATGAAAATGGGCTACGCTGTGCTTATTACTTACTTGTATACAGTTTGAATGAGATGGAACTATTTCAGTGTGAAATTAGAGCATGTGGAAGTATAGGATAGCTCATTTAGTTACGAGATATTTTATTTTTTGTGTGTAAAATGCACTCCACCACTCGACCGATCCTTCCTTTTCACGCCCCACAAAATCAGAATTTAAAATAAACCAAATTATTAACAAAATAGGTGTACTCTGACTGACATGGGGAAGAAAAGCTACTTTCCACGTGGCAGGCATCTGCAGACGACATTCCAACATTTCACAAAATGTTCTAGAAATGTCAAAATTATTGAATTTCATTACCATATTTGGAATCGCTATGAGAAATGCATGGAAATAATTACAAACATGCCTAGTATTGGTTCAGTAATCCTTCAGATAGACTTTGAAAATTGGGAAAGGTTTCTTATTAGCTGCGTGGAAAGTATAGAATTAGAATACATGGAATTTTTTATATATGCACCATGATTTGCTGTCTTCTAAAGATAGCTATCCTCTGTTATATGGATGTGTTACCATGATTCCGCAAATAAAGATAAGGCGACACAAAGACCCACCAACGCCCACCTACCCTGTGCAACAGGCGAATGGACCTCTCGGGTTTTCCCCAAAATATTGTCAAAATGTTCAACAACAACAAACATTTTTTTAAACATTTTTTTTAAACATATTTTTCAAAATAAAAGAAATAAGTCCAAACATTTTAAAAATCAAAAAAAAAATCCAAACATTTAAATATTTTTTTAAAAATGTCATCACATTTTCAAAAAAGAAAGAAAGTGTTTCTCGGGCCCGCAGAATGTTTTTGTTGTCGCCTATGAAACAGTTCTTTGATAACAATGCTGTGTAACATCATGTTGGGTACATTGATAGCTGTCGACATATGGATAGTACTGATAGTGGCCACTGATCTAGCAGTTGACTACAGTTGCTATCTACTGAAGATAGCAGTTTCATGATTTCAAACTTCTGTTAAACGTTTACACTGATCAAGTTGTTTACAGCATTTGCTATTTACAGACCAGTTTCATGATACCATTCATGTGTTATGATGATGTATTCTGTGATCTAGCAGTTGACCATAAGGCCCCCCCCCCCCAAAAAAAAAATGTTGTGCTCTCAGCGACCAACCCTAACAGCCCCATATGCTACAAAATACTATACTTCCAAACCTATCGCCAAGCTCATGTGCGGATGGTTTTCGATGACGTTATCAACTTAGCCTATATAGTGAGCACAGTATACTGCGTGAACGAGTAGCCGAGTCGTGGCTTGCCTACATGTAGTGCCGGCTGGGGTTTTTGGTCCGGAGGGTCCATCCCCAGTTCGATTCCCCAGTCGGGGAGAGGTGATTTTTATGTTGATTTTCCAAAATTGTGATCCGGTTAAACACCGGGTTATGGGGTTAGAGTTAAATTAAGATCAATTCCTGTGTTTTGCACCAGCTTGAATAGCAGACAGAAATAATACACATTGTATTTGATCATTTTGTGACTCATTTGACTTCATATTATCCCAGATAAATTACTCAAATGCTTCAACTTGCCTAACTATGATCTGTATTGTGTCTGTCTGTTATCATCATTTAGTACAGAGGGGAGGAGGGGGAGATTGGTCAACAAATTGGGCTATTCCATGTGAAATCCACACACCCCTATGGAAGACATGACCTTAATCTCTAGATTTCAAATGGAGCCACCCATGCATCTGTGGGGAAGGTCATGTCTTCCATGTATAGATTTCTAGTGGAATTGCCCATTTGACGGCTGGTCCTTACTCTATTCAGATTAACAGTGTAAGTGATTTCCTATGAAAAGCAAGCCACTCTTAACACAACCCCTGGATTCGATATCAACTCAACGTACCCCCGGATTCGTTTTCAACATTACCTCTTAAATTTAATGGAGAAAGAGTATGTCATTTTATTTTAATCACAAATGTGTTTCATTTTATGAACTTGAGAGAAAAAAAGTGTGATTTGTATTTTTTCCATTGGTTCTGTGAAATGAACCATCCTATTGTATATCACTATTGCTATTGAAGTTCAACTAAGCGTTACGCTATGGCTCATTACACAAGGCTTTCAATAAAGAGTAGTAATAACTCAGTGTCAGTTAACAAGCTATTCATTACACACACAAACATATGTTATTTTATATCTGGGATCCGGTATGGAGATGGGCGGTACAATTTTAGGGGAATGGGGACAATCTCTTGTCTGGTGGCCTGGGTGCAGTATAGAATTAGCTTGAAATTGTGACGTAGTATAAAGTTAAACACCATGTTATGATGTCTTGGGTTTTCAAACAAGACATTGCTTTAACAGGCCAAATTGATTATTACCAATAATGGTAATTTATAAAGCGCCGGTATCCGCCGCAAGCGATGCTCATGGCGCTTCTCTGCATAACAACCAAACTAACATAAAGAAGACAAAGACGAGGAGAGTCACATCATAAATAAGGGGAAAAGCATTTAAGTTCTAAGGCTCTAAACAAATGCTTCTGAGTGCAATGTCTTCAGGTTTTTCATAAAGGTTGTGTAAACAGTACAGAGTTTGAAAGTTTCACATATTGAGGCAAGTTATTCCATAGTTATGGTGCTGCGACCTGAAACGTAGCTGTCCCCCATTGATTAATGAGAGATGTATTAAATGAGGAGACAATTTATGTTAGCAAATGTGTCTTTTTTAGATTCATTGACTATGTTTATAATAATTAACCCTAACCCCAGTTTAGGGTTTTTGAATGGGATCACAATTTTGGAGGAAAAAACACCAACTAAATCTCTGGGAACCTGCCGGGATTCAATCCGGGGACCCTCCGTTCTCAAGCCCCACGTCCCATCCACTAAGCCACGGCCCTCAGCTACACGTTTGTGCAGTATACTGTGCTCACTATATAGGCTTTGTTGACTACGTCATCGAAAACCGGCGGCACATGCACTTGGAGAGGGACTTAGGATTAGCATTTTTTAGCATTCAGGGGGGTTAGGGTTAATAAAACACCCCACACACAAAAATGGTACCTTAATATACAAAGAATATTTCCCTCTTGTATTATTGTAGAAATGTAGTGGTTTGTATATCAGCCAACAGCTCGTTCCTATACTGATGACTGCATGCTTACCATTTGCTTGTGTTGTTCATATTGTGACTGTACTGTATAATTATAATTGCAAAAAAAATTAAGTACAAGAAGCGCACCTACACCTTGCACTCATTGGCATACTTGACAAAACTCTTTAGGGTTAATGTCTATGTATGCAATGAAATCTTCATCGTAATTGTTTTGGAACAAAGCAATTTTTACCAGTAATCCTGATAAGTAACAACAAATCTGTGTTCTATGGGCATACGGACCTCTCAGATAGGGTCGGTTGTTCGGGCGGGTTGTTGGGTTGGGTTTTTTTTTGGGGGGGGGGGGGGTCAGTTGTGACAATTTTTGTGAATTTCAACAAAAATAAATAAAAATAAAAATGTAAAAGAATTTAAAGTTGCTATCATGAAACTGCTATGTTTTTGGTAAATAGCACATGTTATCAACAACTAGATCAGGGTAAACGTCTAACAAACAATCGACATCATAAATCTTTTTTAAAAAATCAAAAAAATTGAACATTCATTTAAAAAAATAAATCAAAAACGATTTGGTAATTTTGTGGGTTGCAAATTCAACACACAAACAATGTGTCGGTCGGACCCGTAAAACACAGGCTTTTTTTTGTCCCTTGGGTTGAAAATGTTATAGATAGTAATCTTTAACATTTTCAACCCAATGCTCTTTTATGATTGCAAATTTTAAACAAACTAAAGTCCTTTTTTGGTATGCTCATTTTACATAGTCTTATATAGACGACCCATGACTGTCATCCATGTACGCCCCTAGTCAATTCTTAGGTGGCACTTACAAGCGCTATATTATCCCCCACCATCACTAAATGGTCAATGGAGCAATCGGGTGTTAAATTACTTCACCGGGTAAGTAAGAAGACAAGATATGACTCATTTTTCTTACAAATCTGTTAATTGAAGCGGCCCACCCACCCCCAGTCACATAACCGAAAATATGATATTTCTGTCTACGATTTTAACATTCTTTGTTCGTCGCCGGATGAGTAATGGCTGCATGAGCTATCTTACAGATGAGATATGGATTATTTGGGGTAAAATTGGATTAAAATGTGCCGGCTAATTGAACAAGATCCAGTCTGGGTTAGAAGAAGCTTATTCATGGGTAAACTTCAATTTCTGTATGATTTTTTTTTACTTGGTGACCCAGATGCATATATTTACTTTTTTCTTCTTCTGAAAACAGAAAAGAGGGGGATCTAAAGTGCAAGTTTTAGAACTGAGGGATTTGTATAGCAATAACCACAGTATGTATGCCTTTTGTTATGAGAAATGCCCTTAAGGTTGTTCCTATGGCTAATTTTTTATTTGATAATTTGAAATTTGAGATTGATCGGAGGTACGGTTTTCTAGATATGACAATTTTATGGTCAAAAATCCATTTTAAGTCATTTTTAATTATTTTGTTTTGTATTGTTTTTCGGGCAACTGAGGGCATTCTATTTTCTTTTGTTTTATATTGTTTTTTGACTCCCTAGGTAAATTTTTATAGAAATTTTACCTAAGGAGTCAAAAAAGCATTTAAGTATAAGGGTGGAAAAGACACCCTGCTGTACATGCCCGTGGCCGACCATTTTTGAAAAACATTTTTGATATTTTTTTTAAATGTTTTAAAAATTGCTGGAAAGTCACCAACAATTCTGATTTTTTGCGCCTGATTTGGGGATGCCACATCACCCCCCCCCCCACTCAAGTTTTTGACTCGGTAGCAACCCCCTCCCTCCCCCCTCAAGTTTTTGACTCAGTAGCAATTTAAAAAAATTGACAGCCTGGGTAAGCCTAGCTACGAAACCACCACAATAAAATGCACGACCGACCGACCCTACCTGAGAGGTTGGTTTACCTGTACAACAAGGGTTTCCACGGCACCTTGCCTTCGTATAAACACCTTCCCCCTTTTCAAAAATAGATACCCCTGGGGTTTTCAGACAAACTCATTAAATGCAACCAATTGACAGACACACAACCAATATTTGCAAAATTGTGAGGTTTTTCAGGATTTTTTTCAATCCCTTGGTAACTGATTCATATTCATAGCCAGGGGGGCAATCAACTTATTTTAAGGTAGGGTGTGCCATTTAGGGTCTCAAAAATGGGGGCTTCGGAGCTGAGCGGAGCAGGGTTTTGATGAAAAATAGGGTCTTAAAAGAACTGATTTTCTCCAAAAGGTAGGGTCTTAAGAACGCCAATTTTTTTCCACAAAATTGGGTTTAAAACACAATCTTTTGCGGCTTTGGAATGCAAATTTTCACGATTTTTGATTTTACAATAAAATGGGGGTCTTGCTGATGCAGGCTCAAACAGGCCAGCAGCACATACCTATATCCCTTTCCAATGTCAGTGCCCCCCCCCCCCCCCCAACACCCACCCCGGGTTCATAGCATACCCCACCACTGTGTGCCATTAAGACAGCCCAATTACATAGTCTTAACTAATGAAGGAGCTGGTTGATTGGATTATGTAGCAAGTAAAAGTACTTAGATGAAAAAACCTATCCCCCCATTGTAAATGACTCATAAGACATCCGCTTCAATTATTTCCGCTTATTTTTGAAATTAATCTTTGTCTCCTTTTCTTGTTTCATTCTCTTCTTCAGATAGTGCATAGACACACGTGGATATATATTACTAGATTGGTTTTTTGTGCTAGCATGCTGGCTTGAGGAGACAGCTACGACTGACGGATGAGCTTATGTGTCGTTTAACAGCCCAACACTTGGTATGTATGTATTGTGTGTGTAAACTATGAATTATGTATGGATGATAGTCAAATGACTAACTGACAGGCAGGCTGGGAGGGAGGATGTGGGGTAATCTGGAGTGTGTGTAGAATACCCCACTCGATTTATGGAGTATGTATAAATACTGTGCCACCACTAGATTTCAGTTTGTGAAGTGTGAGCAATTACATTGATGGAGAGCTCTCAAAGATAACCGATACTAATCCGAAATATGAAAAGCTCTATACTCATTTTGCTCCCCCAAAACATTAGCGGGTGGTTACCCGCTAACCACCCGCTATTCTGGGGAACATACCCGATAGTAATCCACAATACCCACTTCTGTCTCCAAAACGTTACCAGGTATTTACTGCGACCACCTAATTTGCATGTCATTTCCACCCAATGGTCACCCGTTGATTACCGGATGGCTTAATTCGCTAATGTGCTGTTTTTTTCCGATATGGGTATGAATAAAGCGGAATATGAATGGCTAAGCCTGCAGCAGGAGCGCATAAATCTCTTTCCAATGGAGACCAGACTCTATGGAGGCCTGCCACATTACCGCCCATCTAACTAACATCAAGGTATACTTGACCCGCAACATATTTGCAAAAACGTGTCTGGATTTGAACCTTGGAACCTTTGGCTTAAAAGTCAAAAGCACCTATATCGGCACCAAATAGGACTTCTCGTCAGGTTTACACACCCGGGTGCTCAGTGGTCATTACAATTACAATGGGGTTATCAGGTGCGTCCAAAATATCAGGTAATTAGGGTAGCATTTCATGCCAGGAATAGGGTAGCCTTGGTTCCAGGCAGATCACTCACCCCCCCCCCCCCCCCCCCCCCCCCCCCTTTATGCTACAGTTGAAACTGCTGCACTTACCATTTCCTGCCACAGAACAATTGTTCTAACTGAAAACAGGTCTAATAGTAATAAGCAGACTGGGTCCCAGTCTACATATCTGCAAATCCACTAGCCCGGGTAGATCAGTGACTGGGGTAGATCAGTAATATTAGTGACAGTTGTAAAAAATAAGATGGAAATGATAATAGCAAAAAATAAGATGGAAATGACTAACAAGAGAGACTTGAAGCAAGTCTAGGAATAGGGTATCAAAACAAGCAAATTTAGAAAAAGGGTATACTTTTTACGCGATGGTCATGCCCGTATTTAGGATCCTTATTTGTTCCGTGCAGAATAATAAGACGCTATACAGGGTGAGTCAAAAAAACATTGTGCACGATTTGAAACGGCCATTTGACCTTGATGCGTGCATTGAACCATGACGTTTTGTTGTCAGTGTAAAGCGGTGTTAATCTAGTTTATCCTCCCAAAAAATGAAAGTAATCGACTCAAGAATACGCAAACTGTGGCAGGTTTTGTAAACCGACCGCGTTTTTCGCCATTCCTATGGGATTTACACACAGTAAAATTGGTTTTGCTAAATGGTCATTATCACTCACATTTATCATGTTAATTGTCAAAATGTTCCTGAAAAATTATTCTTTCACTCTGGGATAAGTAGTTCCTCGTCTGATACCGAGTTGTCAAATGAAAAGTCAAATCTGAATACAAGCATCACCTGTTACAGAGCACTTAGGATGCCACATCCTCCTTTGTTTAGGATGATGGTGCTTTCTCACTCTCACTCCATACCATCATGCTGCAGTAATATGCATGTCTTAACTGTGTAAATCCCATAGGAATGGCGAAAAACACGGTCAGTTTACAAAACCTGCCACAGTTTGCGTATTCTTGAGTCGATTACTTTCATTTTTTGGGAGGATTAACTAGATTAACACCGCTTTACACTGACAACAAAACGTCATGGTTTAATGCACGCATCAAGGTCAAAAGGCCATTTCAAATCGTGCACAATGTTTTTGACTCACCCTGTATACAAGCACGATATTATTTCTCAATTTCTATCCATCGCATTTGATCTAGATCAGCTTATAATACTTACAAGGGAAGGAAAAAAGGAGTTTGAAATGTATCGTCTTTGGCACGTAGAATACTGCACAAGGGATAGAATCTGGATAAATTATGCTAATGAGTACACCAGCAGCCAGTCAGACTTGGATTTATGAATGAATTGAGAGGCCGAACGTCTGTCGATGTTTTCCGATGATGACGTCATCAGACCTTGATCATTTTTAGATCAAATGAAAACAGACAAAATGGCGGAGTAATGGAAAAAAGTTCTGTGAAAATCGATGCAGTTTTTCAAAAGTTACGCTACTTTTTGGGTACGTTTTTCCCCCTGCTTTTCAATAAATACTGCAGAATTGCGTAGAGAATAATTTGACAATATGCATGATGTAATGTGGTTGAAAAATGACGTTTAGAAATTTAATTTAAAAGTGGGAATTTAGCGATAGTAAATCTAGATTGTGTTGATTACATTAAGGCCAAATTTCTTTTTGTTATGTTGTCCTCGACTGCCCGCTCGTAAGATTTAGGGCCGCTCAGATTTGATTTTTTTTTCTTCAGATTTTTTTTAAAAATCAGATTTTTTTTCAGAGATTTTTTTCAGAGATTTTTTTTCAGTTTTTTCTTCAGATTTTGTTCAGATTTTTTTTTTAAATAGTTTAAATGGCATTGAATATTAAATTAAGTGTTTATAACATATGTGCGACTATTTCAACTTCTTGTTGGCTGAACTTTGAGCTTCCACTGGTAAAAGAAAAATTTTTAAAAAAATATTAAAAAATCCGCCCGCCCGCCCGCCCCTCCTCTCTGAAAGTTGTGGAGGACAACATAACAATTTTTTTTTTGCCTAATCATTGAATTGGCAAGAAACCTTTTGAAACTTTCAGAAACTAGCAGTTTTGAATATCACCTTTTTTTTATTATTCTCAAGTCATTTTTACACATGCTAGTATAGTAGTAATATGATCCGTCGCCCATTGCGCATGTCTTGTGGCCTCGCTGTGACTGCCGATGTATCCCTAGTATTTATAAAGAGTACTGTTCTACGTGTTTGGTAAAGGTTTAAAACCGTACAAATTACTTGATTAGGGTATCACACTATTTGGACTACTTGTTTTATCAAAACATTTTCACTACCTAATTTGGGTATTGGAACTACTGATAAATGATTGCTTAGTCGAGGAAAAAACACCACCCTGTTTTACGGGCCTGACTGACCCACTTTTTGCATTTTTCAAGATTTTGTTTGATTATTTTTAGAAACTTTTTCTCGAATCATGTAAAATCAGCCGTTTTGTGGCCAAAAATATGTAGAAAGGTCAATTTGTTTGGCTCAAAGTAAAGCGTTATGCATAATCACTATTCAACATTTCTTTGTAACATTTTGAGAGCTTAGCAGAGGTGGTGATTTCTGAGTGAACATGAACTACAGAATCTATGGTCTCCCTTTCACTCCTATCATTGGTTACACTTGAATTGAATTTTTTTACAACTTCAAAAGCCACACCACAACTTGTTGGGGTATCTTATCGCTTGAATCCTGAACAACTTGTCATAGTTAACCCTATCAATGCTGAAACAGAAGCACTGCGCCGGTGTTTCTCATTGCGCAAACACACTCAAAGTTAACCCTAACAATGCTGAAACAAGCACCGCGCTGGTGTTTCTCGTTGCGTAATCACACTCATAGTTAACCCTAACTATGCTGAAACAGAAGCACCGCGCCGGTGTTTCTCGTTGCGCAATCACACTCATAGTTAACCCTAACAACACGGAAACAGAAGCGCAATCACTGAAAAGTTATTTAAGGGAGCGCGGGACCCCATAGCGTGATGTTCCATCTCCGGGGCGGCACATACCATAGTTTTGTGTCATTATTTGTCCCGTGTTTCCCCTGTTTGCTTTATTGCCACAAACCGCCTAAATAGGTTAGGGTTAGGGTAAAATGCAAAGAAGATTTTAAAGACACCACCACAATGCATTGCGTTTTTGCAAAATGCCCTAATTCTAGTCTCCAATTAGTCTCAGTTCCCATAGACATACACAATCATGGCTTCATAGCGCATTCATCGTTGGAGCTCTAAGGTTCTAGTTTACATCAATTAATAAATTAGTTATCAGTGTTCTTTTCTTATTTCTAAAACGTAAGAGCTCGACAAATGCATTGTGTGAAAAAAGCTTTAGTTGGCTGGCATTCGCGCAATGCATTGTGGGAAGACCTTAAAATCTTCTTTGGGTAAGATGTCTATCATGCGGTAATACTATTTTCAATCGCAAAAATAGAAATATTATATTGATTGATGCCTGTTGCATGGACGAAGGACAGAAAGATAATATTCTACTGGGCTAACCCGTCACGCACAGCGCTATGTAAATAAATAGGCTTAACGTCCGGCAGTGACAAAATAAAGCGACTTTTAAATCTAATTCTTCGTCTCTCTGCATTATTTAAGACACCTCGTTCTAACAAGTAAAAAGGAATTATAAAGGTCATTGACATCCGCAGTGATTCATATAATATCGGAGGCGTACGCCTTGAGCGAAAGCAAGACGTTTTCACATAGGGGAAAAAACTCACACGTTAATTCCGTCGCGCAGAACTTCCCGCTTCTGAAATTTCACAATTGTCATGAATTTTTGATGATGTTTTATAATCCCTTTGGTTCGGCAGCCTGGTGGAATTGAGACTCTTCTCTGAGGTGCAATGTGATTACTGTTATACCTTTTCATAATGTTATGCATATTTGATGATCTGCTTTATCCTCATATTTCAAGCGGGGGATATGGATACTTTAGCCATCAGATGAATGGTCACTTGTCGACTGTTCTATCTTTTATGATTTTGGATATTTTTTAAATCCCTGTGTTTCAAAAGAAAAACAGAATTTATACTTAACAAGTGAAATATTGAATAGTCACTTCATTGCCTGCTATAAGTAGTGTTACGACGACGACTCAAGTCAGGGCTCAGATTCCACCTAGTTGCCTTGACGACGACTCAAGTCAGGGCTCAGATTCCACCTAGTTGCCTTGATGCCCTGAATTTCTGGCTGTTTTCACTTCATTCAAAAGTACATAATTGCCTTGGAGAAAGTTGGTGCCCCTTTCAAATTGCCTGCATGCCCTCTTCATTTCTTAATTTGAAGCCTGACTAAAGTTAACAACTTGACTTGACTTGATTTGGACTTAACTCGCCATTTGTTATGACTTGACTTGACTCAAGTCACTAAGAGCAATGACTTGACTGGTGACTTTGTGTTAAAACTTTTCAAAAGACTTGACTTGACTTTAGTCACTTTCCTAAGAGACTTGACCTAAGTATAATCTTTGTATACAGGGTGTCTCAAAAAAAACCGTGCACGTGTTTCCCCAACTTATTGACCATGAACTTCTAGAATTTGGTGTGACAATTGTATACATTTTGATAGACTAAACGCTTAGCTTTCATATGCCGTTGATTTCATCTAATTTGGTTTTGTCAATCCTGAGATATGATCAATTAACTAAAGCTACCTAAAATCGACTTTGTGCCACTTCTACAGAAGAAGACATAAGCATTAAAACCCTCGTCCTCCTAAGGGAGGGTGGTCGCCGATTGCGCTAAAACGCAAAGAACAGTGACCTAGGGCGTACAGGTGATCGCTTTTACATCCCCTGCGCTCATGTTGACGAAAACAAATTGAGAGTGCCACCTTACCCGGGGGTAGGGTAAGCCGTCAAAGTCCGATAGTAGGGGTGGGGGTGGTTGCCACCTTACAATATGTTTTAATCGCCATTTTGAGAAATATTTGAATTGTATGGTCCTGAATATTATAGCATAGGCCTATGTTAGAAACACCATTTCCCTCACTTATAAGCAAAAATACGGGTGAAATTCCGATATTTGGAACTTTTTTAGAGATTATTTCTATTTTGGCCTATATTTCACTGTCCAGCGAATACGGCAAGATTTTGAGGTCGGGCATGTTTGGTGACGGGGGTCATTATGACGTCATGCGTGGGATGTTTGTACTTGTTTTGGTATGTATGGATAGAGGGAACCTCTAGCTATACCATGGTACCCAATTAAGCATACTCTGCATTTCGGATTGGATTTTTTAGGGGGTGGTAACAACCCACCTCCACATCACCTCCTCTCCGGAGTAACCCTATCTATTCATTGCAAACTGTAAAGTGGCACAAAGTCGATTTTAGGTAGATTTAGTTAATTGGTCATATCACCAGATTGACAAAACCAAATCAGATGAAATAAACGGCATATGAAAGCTAAGCGTTTAGTCTATCAATATGTACACCAAATTCTAGAAGTTCATGGTCAATAAGTTGGGTAAACACGTGCATGGTTTTTTTTGAGACACCCTGTAGTTATATTCTTGATTTGGTGAATTTTTAACAAATTTATATTTTGGACAACTGGATCTGTGATGAATCTTTAACCCTAATCCATAATTTTGGATTAAAATAATATCAGGGGAGAAAGAAAACCCAAATTAGGGGGGGGGGGGTGGGGGAAGTTTGGGCTTCGCCGGTGCCGGGAATCAAAACTGCTCGTCTGCATCTAGTTGAGCCATGAAGTCAGCTTGAAAATCTTAAGATTTTCCTATGCATATATGATAGACTGTCTGATCCGGGGTCTGATCACGCCATGAAAGAAAAGGGAGAGGAAGTGTGCACTATATTTACATTTTGCCTATCACCTATAGCAGGCATTTTCAATTAGCGACGCGTGCGCCACTTGTAGCATGCGGCAGGGTTCCAAGTGGCGCGTGAACGCACTGACGGTAAAAAAAAGGAACAGCTACCAAAATGTATCTAAAAAAGGAACAGATTAATACATTTTGCATGTAAATAAGTGCCAGGAGAGCCCCTCCAGGGCCTAAACAGCTAAAACCCATGAGCTTCTAGGGGCTTTTCCCCTGGACCCCACCCGTAGGGGCTAGGTCACTATGCTATTTTCAATTTGGGAAGTGGCACTTCACAAAATATAATTGAGAAGCCTGACCTATAGACTCAAGTTGAGTGTTTGATAATGCAAAAAAAAGTTTGCATCAGAAGAAACCTGAAAAAATGTGAAATGTGATTCAATAAAAAGAAGCTTTGCGAAATGCGCTATATTTTTAAAATTTGTTTTATAGCATGAGACGGGCTCCATGAAGCAAGAAAATGAAGCTGATATGGACCCTGGGTGCCTCCCCACCTGTTGGCCCAGCAGGAATGCAGAAAACAGTTGTTGGAAATAGATACTACATCAATTGTTGTACACTTGAATTACAAAGGAAGCCTGGCCTATTAAGAACAGTGATACAAACAATCAAATCAAGAAACATGTTGATGGATTATTCATAAATATTTGTGACTTTGTTATTTAAAATTCTCCATTGTGAATACAATAAGTATTGAAAATTGGCATTTGATCATTTATAGAGGGCAGGCCAATTTTGGATATTGACATGGTCTTCACTTCTATAAAAAATCCCCAAAACACCATAGATTCCATATGCATGGTATTTGACTCCTATATATAAAGCAAGTTACTATGTAGTTAAGTAGGCTGTGTTGCGGACTCCTCACGGAGTGATGATAGTCTTTTAGACATGTTTAGCAATCCGCGGTGGCGTTTAGTTACACATAGCCAGTGTTTGGTGGATACTAATGGTTTCTGGGCACTCTTCCCAGACCAGGTTAGATACTAGTGTTTGAAGCATACATGGTCTAGGGGCCGTATCTAATCTCCCTTAACTGTACCACATTCGGTCAAATATGGAGGTGAACCTAAACATGTCTCTCGGTTTCGCTAGAGGCCACGAAGGCTGGCTTCGCAGTACAGGGAGCCTCGTCGTACAGGGCATACGGTTTATCTTTTGATATTTTTACAATAGTATTAGTCGAAATGAGATACAGGGCCAACCTTTTCATAATACTTGGAAATACATCTATGAAAGACAGGATAAAACAGATTTTCATGAAGAGCCATAGGCTAATGAAATAGGCCCCATGTATGCTACCCAATTTGTAAATGAAACAAGTGTGGTATTGTCTACCCCCTTCAAAATAAGTACAAACATGCATAGTATTGGTTCAGTAATCCTTGAGATAGACCTTGAAAAATGGGAAAGGTTTCTGAAAAATCTGTTTTGTATTTGGCCAATAGCTGTGGAAAGTGTTAAAATAATATCTCATTAGACAATAATCAATTTCAATCAGTGGCGGGAGGTGGGGGGGGGGGGGGGGGGGGGGGATGGGAAGACGGACATGGGAACATTTAGCCCTCCCCAGACGGATGTCAAATCCAGGCATACATGAAATGAAAAACAATTTCAAATCAAGAATTATCAAGAATTCCTCATAATGAATGAGGAGGGGGGGGGGGGGGGGGTGGTGGTGGGTGGGGGGGGGGTGGTGGTGGGGGGGGGGGGGGGGGGCACTCAACTTTGATAGGGATGTGCTATGATGTGTAATCAGGGTTTCCACAAGTGACAGCTTTGGAAACCAATTTGAATAAGAAGAATAGGTGTCATATGAACTAATACAACTTGCAAATGGAGGCATCTGCAGGCTGTCATATCTATACTTTAAATGTTAGTACTACCAACTTACCCTTGGGCAAGGGCGGAAATCCCAGGGGATGGGGTGGGGGGGGATATATCCCCCTACTTTTTGACCTGGGGGATGGTCAATGTAATCATCCCCCCTGATTTTTCACATCTACCAACAAAAAAAAGTAAAAAAGGGGGAAAAAGGAGAAAAAAAGGAAAAAGAGAAAGAAAGGCGGGCAGGGAGGCATGCGAGGGACATAAGAACGTTTGGAGTTTATTGTATATACGTTGGTCAGGATACATACGCATACGTACGTTGACTAGAATCCATCTTTTGGAGGTAACTAATTAACTTCTTTCTGGCATAGGCCTATCTGCCTATTTAAAAAGCCAATATTGATCAGAAATAAAGTGATGGCTTTTCAATACAATATTGGTCAAAAGTATACACCAGATCGCACCAAATGAGTTTGAAAATTGAATTTTTTTCCACTTCTGAGGGGGTCACATCCCCCTCAGACTCCCCCCTGTTGGAGCTTTTTAACCATCTATACTAAGTTCAAGAATATATCAGTATAAAAAATGCTCAACTTCGTGCATAAAAAAACCCAAAATATTTATTGAAAATGAAGCGATGGCTTTTCAATACAATATTGGTCAAAAGTATACACCAGATCACACCAAATGAGTTTGAAAATTGAAATTTGTTCTACTCTGAGGGGGGCACATCCCCCCTCAGACACACCCCTGTCCGAGCATAGCTCAGAGTGCGGTGCTGCGCACCGCATAGATGGTACCAGCTCAATTTCATTTTTTGAGGCCAACATTCATCATCCCCCCCACACCTAACAAGAATTTTCTGCCCCTGGCCTGGATATGGTACTTCACAATGTGAAAATAAAATTTGAAGAAGCATAGTCCAATAAATCACTGGAGTCAGTTGTTGTAAATACTGTTTAAATAATATTGGGAAAAAACAGTCACAACTTGGCTCACTTATATAGGCTTTTTAAGCCTGGCCCGAGCAATTTGCTTGAGTCTGGTCCCTTCAGGACCCAAGCGTGTGTCTGTACGGACCGACCGTGTAAACAAACAAACAAACAAACAAACACCATCATTTTCAAAAGTTCAAGAAAAAAGAAAGAAAAAGAAGTTATACGGTGAAATCCGAATTTTAAAAGCTATGCACGGGTCTTCTGAGACAAACTTTGTTATTTTGCCTAATCACCTAGTAGCAGTCTAAAGACATCAAAAAAAGTAACTCGGCTGTTGTAAAAGCACCTATAATTTTAAATTTTTTACTCATATTCTAAAAATGAGAACGCCAGGAGACGGACAATTTAATTACGGTGATTTTGACACCTTGTTTGTTAAAATCGATAAAGTATTGTTGTCGTGGTATGTGCTTACAGATAAAAAGTGCCATTTCCATTGTTGCATTAACTCCTATTGAACTTTCTGATTCAGCGTGAAGACAATAGCGGGAATTTTGATTTGCTGTTCTTGTTGTGCTGAAACTTGATAAGCATAATCCGGGACAAATTTAATGGGGATGACAGGCGTACTTCTTTACAATTAAAAAGGATGAATTTAAAACTCCAAATGCTCAGAAGGTCCGAAAAGACAGACAGGACAGGTCATCGCCATGGACAAACTATCAAAATTCCCCCTATTATCTTCACGCTGAATCAGAGAGATCAATAGAAGTTAATGCAACAATGGAAATGGCACTTTTCATCTGTAAGCACATACCGCGACAACAATACTTTATCGATTTTAACAAACAAGGTGTCAAAATCACCGTAATTAAATTGTCCGTCTCCTAGTATTTTCATTTTTAGAATATGAGTAACAATTTTAAAATCATAGGTGCTTTTACAACAGCCGAGTTACTTTTTTGATGTCTTTACATGCTTCTAGGGTATGAATAGGTTGCAAAATTCCTGGGAATTTTCGGAGAGGAAGTTTTCCTTGGGAATTTTCGGAATTAATGGGAATTTTTGGGAATTAAGGGGAACTTTCAAAACAATTGAAACCATTTTTATGAATGAAAATTGCACAGCCTAACTCCTCAGGATAGCAAATAAGGCCAAGGTTTTCAAATGGTAACAAATGACAGAACAATGGTCACAAATGACGGAAGTCAACAAATTGTAAACTAATACTGTTAATTGCGTCAATTTTACATTTTCATTCGGTAAGTTGTTTTGCTACCAGCCTTTTATAAATTAAAGCATAGATAGGAGAAATGCTGCTATATAGAAAATATCGAGCATCGCGGTATAGTCTTCCTAAAAGGCATTTAATGGTGCAATTATAGGAGGTGAAAAAGCTATATAATTGGACATAATGATATGGGATGGAATTATATATAACAGGTAAAAGTGCATTGCCGTTCATGCTAGCGTTTAACATCTTGGAAGTCTGGAAGTATATGCTGTGATGAGCAATGTAGGCAGTGAAATTTGTAAATCTTGAATGGGGGAGAGGAGGGAGAGAGGCAGGCGCGTACCCGCGGCATGTGAGCCAGGGGGGCAGAAGTTGTCGTCCCGACAGTGGCATACATTTTTGTAAAAGGTTGCCCCAAATTTTCCCAGTCAGTCACCTCGTCAATTTGGTCGGTACGCCACTGGAGAGAGGGATGGCGAATGGGAGAAAAGATAGTCCGGAAACTAGTAACTACTGTATAATATTATATGGTTGTAACTTTCATTACCAAAATGTATGTCAAGGAAATGCAGGTTTCAAGTTTTTGTTTGATTGCTGGAGCAATGTGAGGAAACAGAATGTGAGCTCACAGGATGAACACTTTCCATGCAGCTATTAGTTTTACCAAACAGGTTGCAGGGGACACATCCAATGAAACTAAAACTAACTTCATCCTGGTTTTTTTAAGATGAGGAAAGTGAATCCAACAACCTTAGGCCTAAAAAAAAAAGGGTTTGATTGGCGTAACCCGACCGACCCTAAATACATCGCCGACCCTAAATATTTTTTATTATTTTGAGGGGGGGGAAAAAAAAAAATATATATATATATATATACATATATGTATAAAAATTGAACAAAGTATTAAAGTTTTTGACTGTTTGCTTTCAATTTCGGCTATTTTAAGTCCCCATCGAAATGATATATTGTTGAACACAACGATACATTTTTGCCCGGCAATTAAATACGCTAGAGCTATGATTTGTGTGTACTGCTGTCTTTCAAGTGTTCAAAAGTAGGTGATTTGAAAAATAAAAAAATTATTAAAAAAAAATTAAAAAATTCCCGACCGACCTACCCTATTTGTTTTGGTCATGTTACGCCAATCAAACCTCTTTTTTTTTTAGGCCTTATTATAGTGATGAAGCTTTTAGCCTAATCTGGTTAACACCACACAGCTTTTGGTTTTGCCAAATACTAAGCAGATCTTTTCAGAAACCTTTCCCAACTTTCAAGGATTACTGAACAAATACTAAGCATGTTTGTACTTATTTTAATGCACTTCTCGTGGTGATTCCAAATATGGTGATGAAATTCAATAATATAGACATTTTTGAAATATTTTGTGACCTTTCAAACTGTCGTCTGCAGACAACTGCCGCATGGAAAGTGTTAACATCAAGCTATTTGTTGACTTGCAATACAGAGTTACAGTTTGGTTCATAATTTGTGTCCTTCTAGTGTTTCCATGGGGTACATATAGAATGGCACACAAACACTCACAGTCACGTACCATATTTCCTATTATTTAAACATGTCACATTTGTAAATGTTCTCAAAACCTGTTTCCTCTGTTAAGTTTTTTTTTAAAGTGTTTGAAAAAAGTGGTCGTATTCCAATGGCATCAACTTGCACTTGACAACATAGATATATCTGAGCTGCTGAAAAAGAAGCACATAAAGAATTGCCAACCCTTGGCTCTTTTGAACAATCCATACCCAATGCTTAAAAGACAAATTTATTTGATCAATTTCCGATATCCCCTTGACAATTTTGTGTGAGGTTCTGGATTAATTGTTGATGACAATCTGTTATATTAAATTACATTTTACATTTTTACAGGTTATTATTGGTGAAAGCATTCTTATCATAATTATTTGCAGATGCATGAAAAATATAAAACAAATAAACAAAAATTAAAACCAAAACACCTACAATTGGGCTCATTTGGGCCCCACTGCAATATGGACTAAAAAATTCCCATTTCCGTAGAGCCGCAACAAAGGAGTGCGGTTATCTCGCAAAGAAAATTTGAGATTTTAAATTAATACCAACAAAAGGAGAGCTCTTTTTGATGCTTCAAAAATGCCATCTTTGTGGAAAAGATTGGATACGGCTTTCAGATTTTATGGAGACAAATTACTGTAAAATTGTCTTTAATTAATTCCATCAATATCTCAAAATGAATTTTACCGACAACTGCGCCCTTTTGCTGCAACAGTACATATACTTAGAATTGGGCTCTATTTAACCAAATGAGAGCTACCCATTTTGGCACATACTTTTTGTTGCCTCACTGATCCCACACATACCATCTGCCGCCGCCACAATGTCTGCTACCAACTATGGACTCGTAGATAGATTTATTATGAATTATCCCTGATGATTAAAACGTTTTGTCTTTCCCGTAAGCGGATATCGCACTGCGGCACCCTGCATACAGTGGTCTCCAGATCGTGTCATGTCAATGATATTAGGCTATTCCATAAAATGCATACACCCCCTATGGAAGGAAGTACCTTAATCTTACACACAGGGAGTGTGAATTTCAACTGGGTTACCAGCATGGATGACTCCGCTACTAGGCTATTCCAGTGGAAATCCATACACCCCCTATGGAAGAAAGTACCTTGATCTTCTCCACACGGAGTATAGATGTCAAATGGAGTCACCCATGCAGGTAACCTCATTGTGAAATTCACTCTCCCAGCGTGGAAGATTAAGGTAGTATCTTCCCGGTGTATGTATTTTAAATGGAATAGCCCACACTGTATTTAAGCCAATTTGAAACCACAGTTTGCTTCTGACAGTAAAATCATTTTAAATGTTAATGTTAACTAAGTTAAAAACAACAACAACAACAAAACCTCTGTTGGATAGCCCTCTAATTCTTTTCATAACATTTCAAACATCTTTTTACAGAAAAATTAAAAAAATTTAAAAAAATTAAAAAAGTTTAATGTAGGGATCCTGGTGTATGCAAATGCTGCCTTAACCTTTGCAACTGAGACTTATTTTACAGGATGGATAAAGAAGTGATGTTTGCATTTGTTTAATAAAAGAGCTATTTCAGCTACTTCAGCTATAACTTCACAATGCGGTCATTTGGAACTGTATTGTAATGTAAATACTACTTAACTTATGCACAAATGAGGCTTATTTTACTTGACAGATATGCTACTGTATCTTTTATAGAAGATCATTTCAACATTTTTATTTTCATTTCAAAAGAGCCATTTTCCGATGAATCTTTAATGTCATATTCATCTATAACTGGATATAATTGCAATGCAAATGCCTCAAGCGGCAGTTGGAGAGGCCCCATCTCAAATAGCTGCCTGTTGTGATAAATGGGGTTGTTTATATGCTGAGCAATGGATCAAAACTAAATGTAACTCAGAGCAGCTATTGTAAATATGATATTTTGGTTCAGATACCTTGTGATGTGAAAAGGCACTATCCATAGCTGCCATATGTTATGCAGTGCTATAGATCATTTCAAATCTGAAAATATACGATCGGTTCCGATGATTCCGATTGGCCGAGTGATTTGATGCTCGGTTACATGACCTGTCGGCAGCCCTCAAATTAACTGAAGGCACCGAAGGCAATTGCCATCGGTGCCCCACCTAGTTGCCTCGATGCCCTCAACTTCTGGCCGGTTTTTTACTACATTGAAAAGTACATAATTGCCTTGGATGAGGTTGGTGCCCCTTTCAAATTGCCTGAAATTGCATTGCCCTTTCCATTTCTTAATTTGAGGGCTGCCTGTCGGCTCACAGGTCATGTCCATGTGCCGGAAAAAAAACAAACATATTTTTCACCCGTCTGCCCGTGTGGTAGATTGCGCTGGTGTTGGTGATAGATTGTATCCCCTCACAAAGTTGATGTT
Organism: Ophiura sarsii; assembly: GCA_035610835.1. Lineage (NCBI taxonomy): Eukaryota > Metazoa > Echinodermata > Ophiuroidea > Amphilepidida > Ophiuridae > Ophiura > Ophiura sarsii. The sequence goes on along the minus strand of CM069457.1, from coordinate 65,908,230 downwards.
GCGGCATTTCATTAACAAAAACGGTGAGATGAAAGAGATTTCGGGTAATATTTTCACTTTTTACCGTCTGCTCGATACATTTGGAATTTGCCCGTCAACACCAGTGTTGATAAAAAACAAAAATAGTCTCGTTCCACGTTTTACTTCTCATGTGTGCACGCGTGTATGTAAACATAGTAAATAGCCAGGCGGACAACCAACTAGGACAATGCTGTGAATGTGATCAACCGTTGCAGAAAAACGCACAACGCACCTACTCCATGTGACCTGTTTTTCCGAATATTTCCGATCTCAATTTGGAATGGTCTATATGCTGCACCCTTGTGTAAATACAACCTTATGGCAGCCATTGTAGATAGGCCGTGTGGCTCTAAACCCTCTAAATATTACCGGAAACGTGCTCACTTTATGTTTTCGTCAATAAAGTACACCGGTTTATTAAAAATGTCACTGGAATTAGCGTTGAAGTGCAAAAATAACACTGTGACAATTGGAAGATATTTTAATTTCAAATAATATTATTTTGCCTCATGTCGTTGACTGCGGGGTTTGTTTGTGTTATAAGTCTAAAACTGCAAATTTAGTTGGTGGATTTTTATGGGATGGGAAGATGGAACTTGTATTCAAAGGAATAATCATGCTGAGCCTGGGCTAAGGCAAAATAAATCTGTTCTTTAGGCAAGCGGACAACTGGGGTATTATATGGTGGGTCGGTCGGGTGTTTTTTATCCTTTTCTTTTTTTTCAAAACTTTGGTGACATTTTGGTGAATTTTCAATTTTTTGTGTAATTTTCAAAATTGCCAAATATTTCCAAAATGTTTTATTTAAAATAAAATAAATCTAAAAACTTTCACAAACTTTCACAAACTTAAAAAAATGTGTTTAAAAAATGATTTGTTGCTTGGCACTTTTCCCCCCTTTTTTAAAAAAAACAATGCAAAATCACCATTACCAGCATGGTATTGCCTGATTGGTTGTGTCACTTGGATATTTTTATTTTATGGTTCTGGGGACGAGGGGGGGGGGGGGGGGGGGGGGGGTAATACCAAACCTACTTAAAGATACTTGTTGGAATAAAGCAAATCTATTACCCAGATGTAAGCTTTTTAAAATATTTTAACTTAAAAGAAATGGATGAAATAAAAAAAGAAAGAAAAAATTACAGAATTCCTGAAAAAGGATGTGCGATGTACTGTATTGTTAACCTTGGCGTAAGGGCAAATAAAGGAGCCTGTATTGTCCCATTTGACAGTGTGATCCAATGGGACTATGTGCCATCAATATTCTCCAGTTGTACATGTCTTGTGAATGATTATTAATAGCTAGCTCTGTGTGAGAGCCATTCAGTTATCTAACTTATCACACAGGGAGGGGGGGGTACTCGGATTTGATTTGGTTGGGCTGTGCAGCCCAAAACCCCTACCCATTTCTAAGGGTGATTTGGGGGAAAAAGGTACCCATTTCTAAGGATTTTGCTTCATTATAGACCCAATTTTTGCAAATAATCGTAAAATATACCAAATGTTCGTGAATTTTCACGAAACATATTCCTGAAAATAGACCCATTTGTAAAAAGTGTCCCCATTATTAGGGATTTTCCAGCACAAGTCATACCCCATGTTTAGGGATTTTTTGCAAAAAAAGCGGCACAACACTGTATACCGTATTAGACGAGTACCCCCCCCCCCCCACATCACATATTTATATCATCAATAGCAATAGATAGAATAGACTCATTACAAAAGCACTACTTTTAACAAAAGGATGGTCTGTTGCCTATTATCCAACATTATGTTAGATGGTCTATGGCTATTATCTACCAATATGCTTAATTTCTTTTGTATTGCTAGATGCTTTATGCTGAATCAATAAGAGTTACGTGGGGAGGGGGTCTGTCTATAAAGGATGTAAATGTTTGAGGTGTGAATATTATGGATATGGAGAAAACAATAATGAATAATGGGATGTGAAAAATTTGGAAGCCATAAGTAACCCTTTCATGCCATCCCATTATGTTTGCTGGGGTTACCCTTTCATGCCATCCCATTATGTTTGCTGGGTTACCCTTTCATGCCATCCCATTATGTTTGTTGGGGTTGACTACTGTAAAACCACTTAAGGCCAAACAAAGAAGGTCTGTCTCAGAAACATTGTGCAAAAAAGCTAAGTGCTGTGCTTTTTTTTGTGTTTTTTTAGAAAATAGGCTATGAGGTATGCGATTATTTTTTTTTTGTTGCTATTTTTTTGTTGTTGCTTATCCAAGCTTACGGAGAACGTTTTTAAACCTTTTTTTAAAAAAATCAAAACAAAAAAAAAATCAAAAAAAAAAATCAAAAAAAAAAAATCAAAAAAGAAAGAAAGGTTTTTAGCCCCCAGCGCATAGACCTACGCGCCGTAGCTCATTTCACATACCAATGCGGGCGGGCTTCTGAGACGGACCTTCTTCTTTGTTTGGCCTAATTTCGTGAGGGATTTAATTTCGCAAATTTCGTGAGGGATGTGGATTTGCAAATTTAAATACCCGCGAAACTGACAATTTTCATTAAATGTAACGGCAAAATATCCAGATGTGTGAAATTAAATGGCCGCTTAAATAGCAGTTGAATTCGCAAAAAAAGTATCCGCAAAATGTATGTGTTTCGTAGTATGTTCAATGTATGGACAGTGGCATTCACAACTTTGCTCTAACATAAAATGTTCAACTCTGCTCTATAACATAAAATATTCAACTCTGCTCTATAACATAAAATATTCAACTCTGCTCTATAACATAAAATATTCAACTCTGCTCTATAACATAAAATATTCAACTCTGCTCTATAACATAAAATATTCAACTCTGCTCTATAACATAAAATATTCAACTCTGCTCTATAACATAAAATATTCAACTCTGCTCTATAACATAAAATATTCAACTCTGCTCTATAACATAAAATATTCAACTCTGCTCTATAACATAAAATATTCAACTCTGCTCTATAACATAAAATATTCAACTCTGCTCTATAACATAAAATATTCAACTCTGCTCTATAACATAAAATATTCAACTCTGCTCTATAACATAAAATATTCAACTCTGCTCTATAACATAAAATATTCAACTCTGCTCTATAACATAAAATATTCAACTCTGCTCTATAACATAAAATATTCAACTCTGCTCTATAACATAAAATATTCAACTCTGCTCTATAACATAAAATATTCAACTCTGCTCTATAACATAAAATATTCAACTCTGCTCTATAACATAAAATATTCAACTCTGCTCTATAACATAAAATATTCAACTCTGCTCTATAACATAAAATATTCAACTCTGCTCTATAACATAAAATATTCAACTCTGCTCTATAACATAAAATATTCAACTCTGCTCTATAACATAAAATATTCAACTCTGCTCTATAACATAAAATATTCAACTCTGCTCTATAACATAAAATATTCAACTCTGCTCTATAACATAAAATATTCAACTCTGCTCTATAACATAAAATATTCAACTCTGCTCTATAACATAAAATATTCAACTCTGCTCTATAACATAAAATATTCAACTCTGCTCTATAACATAAAATATTCAACTCTGCTCTATAACATAAAATATTCAACTCTGCTCTATAACATAAAATATTCAACTCTGCTCTATAACATAAAATATTCAACTCTGCTCTATAACATAAAATATTCAACTCTGCTCTATAACATAAAATATTCAACTCTGCTCTATAACATAAAATATTCAACTCTGCTCTATAACATAAAATATTCAACTCTGCTCTATAACATAAAATATTCAACTCTGCTCTATAACATAAAATATTCAACTCTGCTCTATAACATATAATATTCAACTCTGCTCTATAACATAAAATATTCAACTCTGCTCTATAACATAAAATATTTTGTTATAATTTTGTTTGTCCATATTGTATGATATTCTCATCCGGAGAATTGAAATTAAAAAAACAAAGTCAAATTCTGCAAATTTGGGTCAAAATCAGGAATTGTTGTCTATTTTTTCCAATATATTAAATTTTGATAATAAAATCTAAGAATATTATAAAAGATTGACTCTTTGAGTCAAACAGTGTAAGCAAAACAGGTGAAATCCTACTGTTGGACCCTACCCGATATTAATTGAAACCTTAGCACTTTCCATGCGGCTATTATTTCTACCATACACAAAACAGATTTTTTAGAAACCTTTCACAATTTTCAAAGTCAATCTCTATGATTCCTGAACCAATACTAGGCATGTTTGTACTTATTTTAATGCATTTCTCATGGTGATTCCAAATATGTTGACATTTTTTAAACATTTTGTGAATTTTTGAAATGTCATCTACAGACGCCTGCCGCCTGGAAAGTGTTAAGAATATTAGGATTATAAGATTAGGATTAGGTTAAATTTCAAATTTGTTCCTTTTTGTGTGTAATTCATACCGGTAGTTTACATTTGTCTGAAATAGAAAGAAATATCTCTTTCTTAATTGAGTTTATTGAAAACAAGACCCTTAGATGTTCATGATACAAAAACAAATTGGGTATGATCGGGATGGTGAACAATTTAATTGAGATTAAAGCGATAATATGTATTTTAACTACTCTTTAGTAATACAATTTGTCAAAACTCCTCTCCATATTATTGATTGCAAATGACTTGAAAAGCGGTGAGTATGGCAAAGTATATGCAAGTAGGCGTGCATATGAGCCTTCTTACCGGCATAGCGATTCAACCATTACCATGCTAATATAATCTTGCATCGTTATTATAAGCTCAACAACGAGTTTACTCACAAGCTGATCTTGCGTGCGTTAAGTTTGTAAAAACATACGGGGAATCGGTGGAAATATAGACTTGCATGAAGTCTTTCAAAATTGCCATTGGTGTTTATAAGATGTGCAGGTTTGTGTGTGCGATTGATAGATAGACTTAGGTCAAGACTACTACAGTTGGGATGATATGAGTTGATAAAAAAAATTAAAAATCCGTTCACTGATTGCAGCTTTACCATCTGATCAAACAAACATAACTGATATAGGATGATTGTAGATAATGATATAATGAATCATAACTAATGTAGGGACCATTTTGACACTTTCAAGGTTATGATTTAATAGGAATTCAATTTATTTTAGAATTAATTGATTTATTTGGACATACATTTTTGGAACTGTGGCATCGGTTCTACTCGACTGATGCATCCTTAGACATTTTGAGCTTTAAATGAATTAAACATTTCATTCCAAGTTTTAAAATGATGCATCGTTGAAGGAAATTTGACTTTTGAAAATTCGACTATTGAATGACTATTATGTGATTTAGCATATTTAAAAGATCATTTACCCAACTGCAATGGTGGCGAACAATATATACAAGAATCACCAAAAGGGGAAGGAAAATATGAAGAAAAAAAGAGAATACACGACGTTCGGCAAGATATGATGTGTTGTGTTATCATTTACGTTATACTATGCCTGCAGTATTGACAAAATTATTATCCTTTCATGTCACATTCTTTTAGGAGTTCCTTTAGTATACCCTACCACTGCATGCTTTCAATGGGGCTTTTAAAGAACGACCCATACACTTACACAGTAAGGTCTACAAATGGTAGGGTATTCTAAAGCTTACCCACAAAAATTAATATATTTAATGAAATGCACAGCAAGAATGCACTGTTAGCTATAACCTAAATTTCATTTCATTCAAATTGGTTATTTGAAACGGGAGATATGTGGTTATTTGAAACGGGAGATATGTGCATTTTCCCAAATTCTGAGAAATTCAATCTGTTCTAACATGTCAATGGAACCCCTATTCCCTATGAATGTAAAAGTTTAACGCGCGCCTTTTGAATAAGTCAATCAATGGCGTGTTGGAATTCACAAATGCTTACAATATGTAAGGACTTTCTATTGTATTTGCGGTTAATTTTTGAATAGACCTACAATCATGTTCAAAACTGTTGGGACACTTCTTGCATGCACTGCGAAAATGGTACTCCCTCCCCCTAAACTCAATGTTGGTCCGAATAAGAGCATCGTCCATCAAAGGGCTGTAGTATAGATACGCTCCAACATTGATTTTGGGGGGTGGGGGGGACTTTACATCAACTAGTTTGAAATATCATACTTTCAACATGTTCAACTGAAAGCTTTACTCAATTTGGTAGATATTCCGTGCGTATGTGTAAAGTGTCCCACCAGGTTTTGAACAAGATTGTATTAAAGAAGTGGAAAAATGGGCTATAAAAAATACGAATATCCTTATATCTCGAGACCGGTAGCTTCAATTTTAATCAATCTTTTTAAGAAATGAAGCACATTATCTCGGTAACATTCTGAGTTGAACTTCATGTCAATTGCGTATACATATTTAATTAAAAAACATAAATAACCATGGTTTTGATACATTTTCATACTTTACAAGTAACTTATTAAAAGCGGCGGGTGTTACAAGCGATGACATCATCGTCCCTGATCGCACGTGACTCCACCTGGTATGTTTAGATATGACCCAGACATTTTGGCTACAATGAGAACAACATTGGAATAATTTCTTAGAATTGTTTTAGTTTTCAGAAACAAAGACCTTAGTGTCTTATTCATGAACGAGATCGCTCTTTTTTCCATTAAACCGAATTATCTTCATTTAAAAGCCATGCTTTATAAAGCGCATGTTAGCTGTTTGATTTCAATTACTTATACTCAGAACTTTGACTTGAACTTCACTGTATACTCTTGTCCTGGTTATAGTCAGATCACTTTGTTCTTAAACTTGACTTTAAGATGGTATTTTACAAAGAGATATCACCTAAGGCATGGGCCTATTGTCGATTACTCATTACTGCTATATTACTATCTTCTGAAGATAGCTATCCGACGCAACGTACTAAACCGTTGTCCCTGTAGACAAATATTGTACAGCACCGTGTATATTATGTATGAATGAGTAGTAGGGGGAGGGGTGCAAGAAGAAGAAGACAAATATTTTATGGTCCTGGTCGACTCAATTCTTTCAAATCTTATTTTTTCAAAACCTTTGAAGTAAAATTTGAAAAAATAAACTAAGCCGCTGTACCGAGATTCGAACCCATGGAAGTGATAATTCCGCGGTCTCAGTTGAATCCACTACACTAGTAAGGCAATGTGCTGTACTAATAGGGACCCATGGTATAACAATGTATCTTGTTAAACCGATGTTCTTCCTAAGACGTTCAAGTACTGGAATACACTTATCATTACCGGTCTACCCGATTAAAATTATATACACGTTCATACTGTTCAAAATAATAATGTATTTTTCGCATTTCAGACGAATAACCACGGTCAACAAGAAATACCCATTCGTAATATAAACAAATAAAAAATCAACTTTAAAATTAAAGGTGACAAAGATTCCACGGCACGCGGAATGAAAGAAAACAACATAACAAACGAAAACAAAGCAATAACAAACACGACGAACTCTGCGGGAGTCGAAACTCCAACCTTTGCGTTCTAAGACAGATCACACGCCACTAAGCTAACAGGGAAGTCAGCTTTTTAAAGAGGATTTTTGGTTATTATACACTAGCGCCGTAACGGTCAACCACGGTCCACACATCATTACAATAGAACGCTATGCACGGTCTACCAAAATGAATAGAAAAGGATGATCAGTACTCCCTTTCTTTTGATATTGCGATCAAAGATTGTTATATCAAAATCAATAGTTTACTTAATGATAATATTTTGTTTTACCTATATCCTATCAAGATGCCTTTGTTAAAAGTACCATTTAGGTGCGTGATTCAGACAATGCCCCTTTAAATTGAAGATAGTGCTGACCCAGTATTTTATTAATTAAACTATACTCTCCGTACATTATCGCTGACTTATATTGCCAAATATGAGATAATTTTAAACATTTTTAAAGGAGTTATAAGGAAGTGTATGAATGCAGTACATATTTTTTGCAATGCTTTAATACAATCATGTTCAAAACTGTTGGGACACTTCTTGCATGCACTGCGAAAATGGTAGTCCCTCCCCCTAAACTCAATGTTGGTCCGAATAAGAGCATCGTCCATCAAAGGGCTGTAGTATAGATACGCTCCAACATTGATTTTGGGGGGTGGGGGGGGGGGGGGGGGGGGGACTTTACATCAACTAGTTTGAAATATCATACTTTCAACATGTTCAACTGAAAGCTTTACTCAATTTGGTAGATATTCCGTGCGTATGTGTAAAGTGTCCCAACAGGTTTTGAACAAGATTGTAGCTTAAAAACATATCCAAACAGGTGTTTGAGTAACAAAGAAATCTTAAGCAAGATGCAAATTCACTGTCCGGACAGGGGTCAGACCCCCACCCTTTTTATTTTTGCCCCACCCTTTTAACAGAGCCACCCTTTTTATTTGGGAATGTTCAACCCCCACCCTTTATACCGAAAAGGGGACATTTTGATCATTTTGTGCATTCAAATTTGAAAAGGCACTCATTGGAAGAAAGGACAAAGTGACAGAAACATCCCGGGACCCGTTTTGTTTTTCGTAGCTCCCGGCGAGTTTCCGTTTTGAAAAAATGTCACGATTTCAACAATAGATTGCGCTATATAACAACAAACCAATTTAAAGATGGCGACTTTTTAATTTCGAATCGAAGTATATCTTTGGATACATATTTATGATATAACTAGCGCTAGCGAGTCGACAAGGTCGGTATTTTGATTATTTTGATGATGGCTGAGAAACCGCCACCCTTTTTATTTTATCTCCACGCTTTATACAACTACACCCTTTATATCAGAAATATTCTGACCCCCACCCTTTTGTTGATTTTTTGATTTCTGAAGTCCCACCCTGTATAAAGCGTGCCGTCCGGACTATGGCAATTGACATTCATTATTATGTTACATAAACTTGATCAACATGGTTCATGGTATATCCATTCAGCAGAGAACATTTATTTTATCTAGCTTCATAAAGACAAAAAGTATTCTGCAAATCCAACGGAGCATGTGTTCACGCGCTTGGTTACCAAATGTTCAGAGGACTCAGTCAAAATGTTGCATACAGGATATCCATACGAAATTCAATGATCATGGAACTGTTAGAAACAGACAAAACTTATTATTATACATGTAATCGAATTTGATATGAGGGAAGTTTGAGAGAAAAACAGACCTCATCGCTTTACACAGTTCTTACTTTAATAACTTACCAAGTGCATACTCCATTGTTATGAATATGTTTGTGCAATATTGAGTTATCATAATTATATCTCAATACTTTGCATGGAATATCGGTTGTATTTATCAGAGATTAAAAAAAAACCATAACAATTTGGTCTATCTTTTAAATTTTGCTTGATTTATACAACAGTTATACAGTTTGTTGTGTTGTGTGAACAAATACTGCAGATAGTGGTAACTTGGAACACTTTGAATTTCACGTTTGTTCGTAAAGTTGTTGTTATTCTGGCATGGAATAACATATTGTCTTAAAAAATTTATCAAGTATGAAGAAGTATTTCTACTCTTATAAACAATGATGAAATTGACCAACTTTTGACAAGAAGTATATTTCCTGATTTTTTTAAAACGGGACCTGAATATTTTGACTCACCCTGTATAGTGACATGAACTGTTACATGATTAATAAATACAACTGTATGGAATATAAACAGTCGCATGGACTGGAGTGGTATCTCTAGTCTTATCCTAAGGCTGGAGTGATATCTCTAGTCTTATCCTAAGGCTGTTTTTATAGAGAAAGGTTACTGGCCGGTGCTCTGTAGAAAGCACACAAATCATACATAGTAAGGCGACTAAATGAATATTGCTGAATTTTTAACAATTTTTTGAAAATTTCAAAACGTTTAACAAAAATGGATCTAATCCACCTAAAAAGAAACAAACATTTTTTTTCAATTGGGTTGTCAATTCGTCAATAATAACAAGAACATCAATTTCAATCATACATTCAACTTCAATACGTTTCCCGTCATTTCCAGTCCTAACCTACTCCTACTACATGCAATACAACCCCATAGCCTCATAGTATTCACGCCTGGACGTATTATCAACATTATATCTTTCATTGGATTTCTATAACCCGACACCTTATCCGAGCGACTCAACGGTGATGAAGAGCAATGCAACGTTTTGGATCCGTCCTTTTATCCCGGCATTAGTATTCATCTGGGCTTGTCGTCTGTCTACGGGGAACAAATGTTATGCTCTGCGGCGATCTCACTCTCCAATGGGAAGGGTGGATAATGAATTGGAACATGCACATGTTGAATTCTTTATCAATAAGAAAAAAGTGAGCGGTGGCGACACTAAAGAGTATCAAAAATGGGATAATTTGTGTCTTGTATGCTGGGACAGGTATTTGGGCCCATAGTGTTGTTTTTCATGTTGAGAAAAATGGTGGAGCGGTTTTGTTTTCTTTCTTTTTTCTTTTTTTGCGGTAGTACTCTCACCTGCCAATGTTAGATTCATGTGAATATTCATGAATTTGATCAATGTCAGAGACACTTATGAATATTCATATTGTAAAAGTGGTAATTTTCGCACCGTGCATTTCACGCATCAGTAATATTTTTGCAAAAATAAGAGGGTGTGAAAATCTATTACTTAAAGGTATATTATACAGGGGTAGAATTTCGGCGCGAATCCGCGAATCGATTCGCGTGAAGATTCGCGTAAAAACACTACAGCATGAATCCATGTGGATTCACGCAACAACAAAAAATAGTAATAATAATAATAATAATAATAATAAAACCCTTACCCATTTCTAAAGGTGATTTTGGGGGAAAACGGTACCCATTTCTAAGGATTTTGCTTCATTATAGACCCAATTTTTGCAAATTATCGTAAAATATACCAAATGTTCGCAAATTTTCACGAATCATTTTCGCGAAAATAGACCCATTTGTAAAAAGTGTCCCCATTATTAGGGATTTTCCAGCACAAATCATACCCCATGTTTAGGGATTTTTTGCAAAAAAAGCGGCACATCCCCGTATACCGTATTAGGCGAGTACCCCCCCCCCCATCACACATTTATATCATCAATAGCAATAGATAGAATAGACTCATTACAAAAGCACTTACTTTTCACAAAAGGATGGTCTTTTGCCTATTATCAAACATTATGTTTGATGGTCTATGGCTATTATCTACTATTATGCTTAATTTCTTTTGTATTGCTAGATGCTTTATGCTGAATCAATAAGAGTTACGTGGGGCGGGGGTCTGTCTATAAAGGATGTAAATGTTTGAGGTGTGAATATTATGGATGGAGAAAACAATAATAAATAATGGGATGTGACAAATATGGAAGCCATAAGTAACCCTTTCATGCCATCCCATTATGTTTGCTGGGGTTTACTACTGTAAAACCACTTAATTTCGCGAGGGATTTAATTTCGCAAATTTCGTGAGGGATGTGGATTTGCAAAATTAAATACCTGCAAAACTGACAATTTCGCATTAAATGTAACAGCAAAATATGGAAAGTGTTAAGAATATTAGGATTATAAGATTTAAATTTAACCTAACCTAATCCTAATCTAAGATTAGGACTAGGTTAAATTTCAAATGTGTTCCTTTTTGTGTGTAATTCCGGTAGTTTTACATCTGTCTGAAATAGAAAGAAATATCTCTTTCTTAATTTAGTTTATTGAAAACAAGTCCCTTATCCCTTAGAAGTTCATGATACAATTTGGGTATGATCGGAATGGTTAAAAATTTATTTGAGATTTAAGCGATAATATGTATTTTAACTACTCTTTAGTAATACGATTTGTCAAAACTCCTCTCCATATTATTGATTGCAAATGACTTGAAAAGCGGTGAGTATGGCAAAGTATATGCAAGTATGCGTGCAGGTGAGCCTTCTTACCGGCATAGCGATTCAATCATCGTGCATATAAGCCTTCTTACCGGCATAATGATTCAATCATTACCATGCTAATTTAAATCTTGCATCGCTATTATAAGCTCAACAACGAGTTTACTCACAAGCTGATCTTGCGTGCGTTAAGTTTGTAAAAACATACGGGGAATCGGTGGAAATATAGACTTGCATGAAGTCTTTCTAAATTGCCATTGGTGTTTATAAGATGTGCAGGTTTGTGTGTGCGATTGATAGATAGACTTAGGTCAAGACTACTACAGTTGGGACGATATGAGTTGATAATTTTTTTCTTCTTTTTCCGTTCACCGATTGCAGCTTTACCATCTGATCAAACAAACATAACTGATATAGGATGATTGTAGATAATGATATAATGAATCATAACTAATGTAGGGACCATTTTGACACTTTCAAGGTTATAATTTAATAGGAATTCAATTTATTTTAGAATTAATTGATTTATTTGGACATATGTTTTTGGAACGGTGGTATCGGTTCTGCACGACTGATGCATCCTTAGACATGTGAGCTTTAAATGAATTAAACATTTCATTCTAAGTTTAAAAATGATGAAAAATTTGACTATTGAATGACTATATATGATTTAGCATATTTAAAAGATCACTTACCCAACTGCAATGGTGGCGAACAATATATACAAGAAACACCAAAAGGGGAAGGAAATTATGAAGAAGAAAAAGAGAATACACGACGTTCGGCAAGATATGATGTGTTGTGTTATCATTTACGTTATACTATGCCTGCAGTTTACAAAATTATTATCCTTTTATGTCACATTCTTTTAAGCCACCCTGTACAGTGTGAGTCATAATATTCAGGTCCCAATTTCACAGATTTTTAAAACCAGTTAAAATGCAAAAATGAATATATTTAATGAAATGCACAGCAAGAACGCACTGTTAGCTATAACCTAAATTTCATTTAATTCAAATTGGTTATTTGAAACGGGAGATACATGTATGTGCATTTTCCCAAATTCTGTGAAATTCATTCTGTTCCAAAATGTCCAAGGAATGTATGAATGTAAAATGTTAACGCGCGCCTTTTGGATAAGTCAATCAATGGCGGGTTGGTATTCACAACGTTTACAATAGTAAAATACTTTCTATTGTTTTTGCGGTTATGTTTTTGAATATACCTAGTTCAAAACATAATTGAGTAACAAAGAAATCTTAAGCAAGATGCAATTGACATTCATCATTATGTTACATAAACTTGATCAACATGGTTCATGGATACCATTCAGCAGAGAACATTTATTTTATCTAGCTTCATAAAGACAAAAAGTATTCTGCAAATCCAACGGAGCGTGTGTTCACGCGCTTGGTTACCAAATGTTCAGAGGACTCAGTCAAAATGTTGCATACAGGATATCCATACGAAATTCAATGATCATGGAACTGTTAGAAACAGACAAAACTTATTGTTATACATGTAATCAAATTTGATATGAGAGAAGTTTGAGAGAAAAACAGACCTCATCTCTTTAAACAGTTCTTACTTTTATAAGTTACCAAGTGCATACTCCATTGTTATGAATATGTTTGTGCAATATTGAGTTATCATAATTATATCTCAATACTTTGCATGCAATATCGGTTGTATTTATCAGAGATTAAAAAACCCATAACAATTTGGTCTATCTTTTAAATTTTGCTTGATTTATACAACAGTTATACAGTTTGATGTGTTGTGTGAACAAATACTGCAGATAGTGGTAACATAACATCCACCAACTTGGAACACTTTGAATTTCACGCTTTTTTGTAAAGTTGTTGTAATTCTGGCTTGGAATAACATATTGTCTTAAAAATATTATCAAGTATGGAGAAGTATTTCTACTCTTATAAACAATGATGAAATTGACCAATTTTTGACAAGAAGTATTTTTCCTGATTTTTTTAAAACAGGACCTGAATATTTTGACTCACCCTGTATAGTGACATGAACTGTTACATGATTAATACAACTGTATGGAATATAAACAGTCACATGGACTGGAGTGGTATCTCTAGTCTTATCCTAAGGCTGTTTTTATAGAGAAAGGTTACTGGCCGGTGCTCTGTAGAAAGCACACAAATCATACATAGTAAGGCGGCGAAAAGAATATTGCTGAATTTTTAACAATTTTTTGAAAATTTCAAAACGTTTAACAAAAATGGATCTAATCCACCTAAAAAGAAACAAACATTTTTTTTCAATTGGGTTGTCAATTCGTCAATAATAACAAGAACATCAATTTCAATCATACATTCAACTTCAATACGTTTCCCATCATTTCCAGTCCTAACCTACTCCTACTACATGCAATATAACCCCATAGCCTCATAGTATTCACGCCTGGACGTATTATCAACATTATATCTTTCATTGGATTTCTATAACCCGACACCTTATCCGAGCGACTCAACGGTGATGAAGAGCAATGCAACGTTTCGGATCCGTCCTTTTATCCCGGCATTAGTATTCATCTAGGCTTGTCATCTGTCTACGGGGAACAAATGTTATGCTCTGCGGCGATCTCACTCTCCAATGGGAAGGGTGGATAATGAATTGGAACATGCACATGTTGAATTCTTTATCAATAAGAAAAAAGTGAACGGTGGCGACACTAAAGAGTATCAAAAAGGGGATAATTTGTGTCTTGTATGCTGGGACAGGTAACTGGGCCCATAGTGTTGTTTTTCATGTTGAGAAAAATGGTGGAGCGGTTTTGTTTTCTTTCTTTTTTCTTTTTTTGCGGTAGTACTCTCACCTGCCAATGTTAGATTTATATGAATATTCATGAATTTGATCAATGTCAGAGACACTTATGAATATTCATATTGTAAAAGTTGTAATTTTCGAGCCGTGCATTTCACGCATCAGTAATATTTTTGCAAAAATAAGAGGGTGTGAAAATCTATTACTTAAAGGTATATTATACAGGGGTAGAATTTCGGCGCGAATCCGCGAATCGATTCGCGTGAAGATTCGCGTAAAAACACTACAGCATGAATCCATGTGGATTCACGCAAAAATAAATAATAGTAATAATAATAATAATAATAATAATTTTTTTAAATTTTTATAAGTCCAAAACAGGACCTTAGAATAGATGACTGGTAGTTGACCCTTAGTCAACAAACATGCCGAATTTGGAAGTTGTGCAAGCTTATAGCCTTATTCTTGATATTATTTCCATTCATTTCGCAAAAATCCATGGATTCTCAAAATTTGCAAGAATCCAGATTCTCACAAAATCCTTCTGCGCGGCTCATAACGAAATTCTACCCCTGATTATGTGATCTTTTCCAAGGAACGTCCTCATGGCCCGTCAACCCTCAAAAAAAAAAAATTGGAATTAGATTTTATTGCAGATTTACATTTCTGATCATAAATCATGAATATATTCCAAGTTACAGAGCGATACGATTCCTAATTACCTCAATATCTTGGTTTTAGAGTGAATTTAGAGTTAAAAATAAGTTGTCGGTGCAGGCTCCGACAGTTTATTTTCACTCTAAAACCATGATTTTGAAGTAATTAAAGAATCTTATCGTCATGTAACTTAGAATGTATGAACAATTTATGATCAAAATTGTAATTCTGCAAGAAAATCTGCTTTCAATTTTTTTCTCTTGAGGATTGAGAGCGTTCCTTGGAAAAGATCACATAATATTAATTGAATAGGTATTTATGTGAAGATATGGACAAAGCAAATGTTTACCATTATCCAATTTTTGATTAATTTAACAAAGGGTTAGACATAGTATGCAAATCAACCCCTTTTTGGTAAGTTTGTAATGTAATCAATAATTATTGATGCCATTTTCTATCAGATGTATTTTTATAATATGTGATGCGATATGTGAAAACCCGTCGGATGTTGCAAAATGTGAACTAGGGATTATGGGTAAAATTTAAAAAAATAGAAAAATAAAAAATAAAAAAACTTTTTTCTTTTTTAGATTTTTTTAAAGAAAATTAGTTTCCAATACTTTGTATCATCATCTTTCATGAAATTTCACCTTCAAAAACTTGCTTAAGTCACTTTTATTATTAACCTTATAATGTTATTATATTGAATTATGTATCTTTTTTGGCCTGTTTTCATGATTTCTTGTTTTGTAGCTTTTGATGACATCACAATCATCATTCACTCATAACCTTTTTTGTAGTGATCGTAGAACAATGATCGAAACAGTTCTGTAATCAGCACAATTTTATCTTTCTTATGATATAAATATATCCAAAATGAAAAATGCCACCATGTGGCGGGTTTTCACAGATCGCATCACATATTATTATAATTATAAGTGAAGTGTGCTTAAGCACCTTCTTGTGTGGATTTGGAGTCTTTCTTTTGTGTGGGAAAAATCGACAAATTCAATTTTTGTCATGACAACATCTGATACAAAATATCCATTTCAATACCATGGTATTGATTAACTGTACGTTACATGCAAGAACATGTTTTCCATGATCCCATACAGGGTGAGTCAGAAAGAACAGGTACTGTTTTGTGAAAGGCGTCAATAATAAACGAATTGTTTTGCTCGTCTAAATAATTCTGAATTGCTCATGCACTAGGGTTGCCGGCACGTTTTTGTTTTACAGACGGGCGTGGTTCACGTTTTTAAACCAATCCCGAGTCGGGATTCGCCAGCCCGCGAAATTTGCTTTGTGTTTCAGTCATGCATATCTCGTCCGGTTTGGCCCCTTTCTCCTTGTTTCCTCGGCGGGTCATATCGTATTCTGTTTGCAAACCAGAAGGATCAAATAAAAATTCCCCACCCACCAACCATCGTTACAAGAGGTCGTTGTTTTTTTACTCACAGTGCACAGTGCGGTTTGGTATACACTTTTTGATCACCCGAGTCACTTCATAATTGTTTTAGGTCAATATCATATTTACTTTTCAGAGAACAAGATATATATTGGATAAATGGATGTTTATTAATAAAGCTTTTTTAGTAAACAGTTTATCTTGGTTACCATTGCGGTGGGAAAAATTATGTTCGGTTTATAACTCCCTCAGGTACTACCTGGTTAAATTAAATCGCCCTACATTTTTCTTGGACATTGGACATTATCTGATTTGATTTTGGGTGTCAATGCAATGATGTTTATCTTGGTACCATTGCGGTGGGAAAAGTATGTTCGGTTGTAACCTCCTCAGGTAAATACCTGGTCAAATTCAATCGCCCTAAACTTTTCTTGGACATACATTAAATGGTTTTAATGTGAATGTCATGCAATGAATTTTTATAATTGTTTATCGACGGATAACAATTGAGCGTAAACGACCAAGTGTCGTCTGATCTTTCACATTATTATTCTATGTGTCATTATGAACTGAAAATTACAGACACAATAGAATGGAGTGACCTTTAAAGTTTGAGCGTAAACGACCAAGTGTCGTCTGATTTTTCACAATATTATTCTATGTGTCATTATGAACTGAAAATTACAGACACAATAGAATGGAGTGACCTTTAAAGTTCGAGTTATGATTTAATGGTTTAAATCACAAAGTACATTTTAAAATGTGAAAACTATCAACTAACCAATTATGGTCTGGTTTTCACTTGTCAATTATATGTGTCACCATGAACTGTTAATATAGACACATTTATAAATCAGGTGATTATGCATTTCAAATCATAAAATACATTTTAAAAATGTTTCGACTATTAACTCCCTTTGTCAAAAGTGGAGGAGTGGAGTCTTCAGGTATTATATACCTGGTTGAATTTAATTATGATAAATTATTAAATGCATTTCTGGTTTGCAGCGGAATCACGCTTCACATAAAAAATTTCGCGTACGTGTATTTATTGTAACCCTGGTGTCTAGCAGCAATAGTATACAAAAGATTATTTATTTAGCTTCGATTCAGAACAGAATTGTTGAGATCGGTAATTGCCCAAATCATGCTATTATTCATTCTATTCAAATACTGCGCCTTATCAATCAACCAGTCATATGACAATTATTGCGAAGTATTGCAATCATGTGGGTTGGATCGTTAAAACTAAGAGGGTTTTATTAAAATTGATGCCACATTATAACGCAATGATCGATTCGTAAACATCTTCTTAAAATTAAAGCTAATGAAATCATCTTTCTTACTCTTTTGAATACACATGCCTGAAATTGTTGCAATGTCTTTAGCGAAAAAGTGCCCAGTTCTTTCTGACTCACCCTGTAGCAAGATCTATCATACAACCATTCCTGTTTCTGACTCACCCTGTAGCAAAATCTATCATACAACCACTCCTGTTTCTGACTCACCCTGTAGTAAGATCTATCATACAACCACTCCTGTTTCTGACTCACCCTGTAGTAAGATCTATCATACAACCACTCCTGTTTCTGACTCACCCTGTAGTAAGATCTATCATACAACCACTCCTGTTTCTGACTCACCCTGTAGTAAGATCTATCATACAACCACTCCTGTTTCTGACTCACCCTGTAGTAAGATCTATCATACAACCACTCCTGTTTCTGACTCACCCTGTAGTAAGATCTATCATACAACCACTCCGGTTTCTGACTCACCCTGTAGTAAGATCTATCATACAACCACTCCGGTTTCTGACTCACCCTGTAGTAAGATCTATCATACAACCACTCCTGTTTCTGACTCACCCTGTAGTAAGATCTATCATACAACCACTCCTGTTTCTGACTCACCCTGTAGTAAGATCTATCATACAACCACTCCTGTTTCTGACTCACCCTGTAGTAAGATCTATCATACAACCACTCCTGTTTCTGACTCACCCTGTAGTAAGATCTATCATACAACCACTCCTGTTTCTGACTCACCCTGTAGTAAGATCTATCATACAACCACTCCTGTTTCTGACTCACCCTGTAGTAAGATCTATCATACAACCACTCCTGTTTCTGACTCACCCTGTAGTAAGATCTATCATACAACCACTCCTGTTTCTGACTCAACCCTGTAGTAAGATCTATCATACAACCACTCCTGTTTCTGACTCACCCTGTAGTAAGATCTATCATACAACCACTCCTGTTTCTGACTCACCCTGTAGTAAGATCTATCATACAACCACTCCTGTTTCTGACTCACCCTGTAGTAAGATCTATCATACAACCACTCCTGTTTCTGACTCACCCTGTAGTAAGATCTATCATACAACCACTCTTGTTTCTGACTCACCCTGTAGTAAGATCTATCATACAACCACTCTTGTTTCTGACTCACCCTGTAGTAAGATCTATCATACAACCACTCCTGTTTCTGACTCACCCTGTAGTAAGATCTATCATACAACCACTCCTGTTTCTGACTCACCCTGTAGTAAGATCTATCATACAACCACTCCTGTTTCTGACTCACCCTGTAGTAAGATCTATCATACAACCACTCCTGTTTCTGACTCACCCTGTAGTAAGATCTATCATACAACCACTCCTGTTTCTGACTCACCCTGTAGTAAGATCTATCATACAACCACTCCTGTTTCTGACTCACCCTGTAGTAAGATCTATCATACAACCACTCCTGTTTCTGACTCACCCTGTAGTAAGATCTATCATACAACCACTCCTGTTTCTGACTCACCCTGTAGTAAGATCTATCATACAACCACTCCTGTTTCTGACTCACCCTGTAGTAAGATCTATCATACAACCACTCCTGTTTCTGACTCACCCTGTAGTAAGATCTATCATACAACCACTCCTGTTTCTGACTCACCCTGTAGTAAGATCTATCATACAACCACTCCTGTTTCTGACTCACCCTGTAGTAAGATCTATCATACAACCACTCCTGTTTCTGACTCACCCTGTAGTAAGATCTATCATACAACCACTCCTGTTTCTGACTCACCCTGTAGTAAGATCTATCATACAACCACTCTTGTTTCTGACTCACCCTGTAGTAAGATCTATCATACAACCACTCCTGTTTCTGACTCACCCTGTAGTAAGATCTATCATACAACCACTCCTGTTTCTGACTCACCCTGTAGTAAGATCTATCATACAACCACTCCTGTTTCTGACTCACCCTGTAGTAAGATCTATCATACAACCACTCCTGTTTCTGACTCACCCTGTAGTAAGATCTATCATACAACCACTCCTGTTTCTGACTCACCCTGTAGTAAGATCTATCATACAACCACTCCTGTTTCTGATTCACCCTGTAGTAAGATCTATCATACAACCACTCCTGTTTCTGACTCACCCTGTAGTAAGATCTATCATACAACCACTCCTGTTTCTGACTCACCCTGTAGTAAGATCTATCATACAACCACTCCTGTTTCTGACTCACCCTGTAGTAAGATCTATCATACAACCACTCCTGTTTCTGACTCACCCTGTAGTAAGATCTATCATACAACCACTCCTGTTTCTGACTCACCCTGTAGTAAGATCTATCATACAACCACTCCTGTTATTGACTCACCCTGTAG
Organism: Ophiura sarsii; assembly: GCA_035610835.1. Classification (NCBI taxonomy): domain Eukaryota; kingdom Metazoa; phylum Echinodermata; class Ophiuroidea; order Amphilepidida; family Ophiuridae; genus Ophiura; species Ophiura sarsii. The sequence continues at coordinate 65,887,840 of CM069457.1, read as the reverse complement.
TAAGATCTATCATACAACCACTCCTGTTTCCTCATTATAATATGGTGCCACCTGCATGAAAGCCTACTTTTTAATCATTTTCATTCAAAATGATTCATTTTTACTCAAAAAGGAACTAATTAAGCTTTTAAAACCCCCTATTTAATGATTTAACCCAGATTTGGGCTCGTTACGGTTAACACGTTCATCCATATACCGTCGCTGTTCTGTCAAAACATTGTATGTTTTTCTGGCCCTTCAGCATGTATAAAGTAAAACTGCCCAACAGCTATGCATAGGAAGTGTAGCAGTATACATGTTCAGGGGCAAGAGCACTTACAGAGTTTTGATTATGTGTTTTTGGCCCTTGAACATGTTTTGAGCAGACTGCCCAAATGTTACACATAGGGAGTTCTACTTTATACATGCTGAAGGGCCAGATTGGTTTTGACAGAACAGCGTTGATTCATTAATGTCATGGAATGTTCACACAAATCAGGGCCATTGTCTCATGGTTTTCTTGTCAAGAAAATGACTCATTCATTGATCAGAGGAAGATTGATGGCAGATAAGCCATACTGTCAGGGATGAAGCATTGTGTGCCTTCATTACATGCATTCAGCTATACACAAGATCAATCATACCATTTCTCCTAATGCGATGCTGGCCTATATAGTTGCTGTTCTCTTATCTTCATCTGGCCCTTCAGCTTGAATAAATTAATAACTCCTGTGTGTAACCTTTGGGCAGTCTGCTCTAAACATATTCAAGGGCCAAAACACATCTATCAAAACTTTGTAAGCGTTCTTTCCCCTGATCATGTATATGGGCCAGAAAACATACAAGGTTTTGACAGAACAGGGATGATATGGTGCATGCATCTTGATATGGTGCATGCATCTTGTACACATGGCAAGAGTGTTGTGCTGGTTCTTGTCAAATAACTTGCTTGACTTGGGCTTAAATCACTATTTTTGATGAATTGACTTCTTAATTTGGGTTGCTAAGAGCGATTAGTTGACTTGGACCTTGTTTCAAAACTAAACTTAACCCTAACCCACACCTCCCCCTCCAAATGCTAAAATGTACAACTTCTAAACCTATCTCCAAGCATATGTGCAGACGGTTTTCGATGACGTAATCAACGGAGTCCATATAGTGAGCACAGTATACTGCGTGAACAAGTAGCTGAGGGTCGTGGCTGTGTGGGTGGGATGACGTGTGATTCACTGCTGGTCCCCAGCAATTTAGTTGGTGTTTTCTCTTCCAAGATTGTGATCCCAGTTAAAAACCGGGTAAGGGGGTTAGCGATAAGAGTTAGCTCTAGAGCGTGTTGGCGCAGCGGTAGATACCCTCGCTTTGCACCAATGAATCCCGGGTTCGAAATCTGTGCTCGGTCGGGCTTTATGTGCATTTGGTTTATCACGATCCATACACGCTCTCGCAGGTTTTCTCGGGGATCTCCGGTTTCCTCCTGCTTTCAAAATCTGTGATTAGTTGTTTCGGTTTATCAAAAACTTCCTTGACCCAATGGTATTTGGGGAGCTGCATTTGAAAAATGGTGGATGTTACAATCTAAGTGCGGATAGGTTTGCGCTAGAAATTGGCAGCACCCTAGTTGATGCGACCTGATTCTGATGAATCACCAGCAGCGAAATTACAGCGCTTTGATCACTTTGAAAAGGCGCTATATAAATACTAATTATTATTATTGGCTTGACATTTGTCGCTTGATTTGACTTGTGTCACAGATAGCAATACTTTTGACTGTTATTGGTTTGATTTAAAAAACGTTTCAGGAATAAAAGACGGAAATGCATTACAAAGTTGGTGAATACTTATGGCCACACTACTAAATGTACCAATGGCAACGGAAGCATCAGAACTTAGGGGAGGGGGCGGACATATTTATAATACATGTGTAGGGACGCAGAGGAGGTCGTGAAATCAAGGGGGGTGGGGTGGTAAGGTTACCTGCCCCCCCCCCCCCCCCACGTCTGACACACATGAAACATACCCTCATTGAATCATTGACATCTGTGCCATGTAAAAATGCTTCCAGTCCTGTAACAGCTCTTTTTAACACCATTCACCACAGTTTTAGTTGCAAATGTCTGTTTCAAGAAAAGAAACACAGAACCAGCAATAGATTTTTGTTAGCCAATCTTATAATGATTAATAAAAACATAGAACGCCCTATTAGTTGCCTTCAATTGAATCGCGATACAAGCCAACCTAGAATTAAGAGGCCTCTTCTAGATTGTTTTAACACATGGAATTCAAACGATCCGTTATGTGCAGAGAAAATATTTTCTCTTTTGATTTGTTTTTCTCCTTCTATCTTTCCTCATTTCAAGGATACATTTGTGGAAGTTGTAAACCTCATAAACACGGAATGCTAAATTGATTAGGATTAAAGATCTGTTTAAATTCCTATGACTCAGCGTGTCTTGTCTTAACATCATTTGCCTGCGGCGTATTATGCTAAAACTACTGTCACAATTTAATGCTTTCTAAATCACTGGGTTTTTCTCGTACGCCAGTGTACTTGAATCGCAAATGGGGAAATAAATGCTGAAACAACAATATAACGGAGAATCGAATGCAATAACAACACAATAATACTCCAACACTGTATCTTTTTAAAATACACAACTTTAGGTATTTTCGGATTTGAAGAAAATGAGAGCGTCACGGTAAGAAATGTGTTGAGCTAACTTGATGCAGTGAGCGTTGCCTAAGGGTGAACCGTTTATCAAGTGACGATAGCCGCATTCATCACTTCTGTGTTTGGCAATGTGCAGTCGATTTCCCTAACCAAAAACATGGCAACAATCTTTGAATAATAGATCCTTATGGCCACATAGTCATCTCCGAGATTTCGCAAACCGGCAATTCCAACCGGAATTCAATAAATGACGGAACCTTTTATTCTATAATCAATTAATTTATGCACCCTTTCATCACATTCTATTAGTTGATATTTTATCCCGTGTCAAATTCAAAAAATGTCAGAGTTGCCATTTTTTTTCAAAATTGTCAAATTTAGACAAAGTCAGAGACTTGATCAGAATGTATGGCGCTCTGGTCTGAAAGGATAACGTAAAAGTGGTAATTAACGCGCAATTAAATGTTCGCGCTTTGCTGATTTTCAGCCATTTCGCTTGTTTTTAAATTCGCAATTTGAAAGTTCATTACATAGACTTCTACACAAATGTGATGCGATCTGAGAAAACCCGTCGGATGTCGCAAAATGTGAACTAGGGATTATGGGTAAAATAGAAAAAAGAAAAAAATAATAAAAAAATAAAAACACTTTTTTCTTTTTTTTAGATTTTTTTAAAGAAAATTAGTTTCCAGTACTTTGTGTCATCATCTTTCATGAAATTTCACCTTGACAAACTTACTTAAGTCACTTTTATTATTAACCTTATAATGTTATTATATTCAAGTATGTATCTTTTTTGGCCTGTTTTCATGATTTCTTGTTTTGTAGCTTTTGGTGACGTCACAATCATCATTCACTCATAACTTTTTTTGTAGTGATCGTAGAAAAATGATCGAAACAGTTCTGTAATCAGCACAGTTTTAGCTTTCTTATGATATAAATATCTCCAATATGAAAAATGCCACCATGTGGCGGGTTTTCACAGATCGCATCACAAATATGTTCACATGTTTTTACTTTTGTGGTAGCTGCTTGGAGCATGAAAAGCGTGGAAATTAATGTAGCGCAAAAATGTCTACGTTTACAGTATTTTGTTTTAACCCCCTGGGCACTACCTGTCTTTCGTACAATAATTCCCATTGGTCAATTACATGATATAATCATTTCGATGACCAATTACAGTTTTGCATATAAATATTTTATGCTAATATTTTTGAAAATTGTAATTATTCTAACGATGTCTCCGATTGGCACAATATTTGACACATTCTAAATTTCAACCAATCGGCCGGTAGTTCTCAGGGGGTTAAGGGAGTCATGGACATTTTTGACTTGATTTTTTGAATTTTGTGAGTGCTGTAATTATTGAACTATTAATCAAATACATATAAAAGTATACATTTTTGGAAAGGAAATATATCAGAGAATCCAAATTTTTACCAAAAATGTTGATTTTTGGAGAAAATCACAATTTTTTTTTTTTGGACCCAAAAAAGTTAAACAAGGCTAACAAAAATAATTTTGAGTAAAAAATGCCCAAATTTATAGATTAGGATGTTAAGACACTAACTATTAGGGACGTGTTTTTTTTTTAACCTAATATAATATTTTTATAAAAAGCGCCAAAAAAGTAGTTTTTTCATTTTTCCCCCCACTTTTTTGGCGCTTTTTGGTCAAAATTAAAAAAAATATTTGAATAGGTTTTAAAAAAAAAAATCATCCCTAAGTTAGTGTCTTAACATCGTAATCTATAAATTTGGGAATTTTTTACTCAAAATTATTTTTGTTTGCCTTGTTGAACTTTTTGGGTGATGATTTTTTGTGATTTTCTCCAAAAATCAACATTTTTGGTGTTGATTTTTGGTCAAAATTAACGCAAAAATTGGATTCTCTGATCTATTTCCTTTCCAAAAATGTATAATTTTACATACATTTGAGCAATAGTTCAATAATTACAGCACTCACAAAATTCAAAAAGTGACTTCCTTGAGTCCCCCCTTAAAATGCTGAGACACTTGTTACTAGTTAGTGTTACAGATGGTGACAGTCAACGTGGAAATGTTCGCACAGCATTATTTTTTGCGCTTTTTGTGCTTCAAGTAGCAACCATGAAAATAAAAACACACAAAGATATTTCTTTGGTCCATAACTCTATGTAATGATCTTTCAAATCATGAATTTATAACAAGCAAAAATGGATCCAAATCAACAAAATGTGACAAATTCATTGCGCGAAAATTCTCACTTTTGCGGTATGTAAGCTTAAACTGACTTTGATAGCAAAGAAACAGCCAAGTGTTGTTTTTGCTCGGGTGTTTTAAAACAAAATACCGGTTGTGTTTTTGATGAAAATAATAAGTTGAAATGAAGCCTATTATTATGCTTGAGGCTGTTATATTGTCTTTTGCTATCAGTTCCATAAAACATATTTTGGAAAAGAAAAAAAAAGGAACTGCTGGAATTTTTGTGATACATTTTAGTATCAGGTTGGAATTAATTTACATAATAAGACGAAAGAAAAAAAACCTGTTCGACGGGCTAACAGACCTCTCAAGTAGGTTCGATTGGGCAGGTTTTTTTGGTTTTTTCCCCACCAAAAAAAATCAGAAAATGTTCGTGAATTTTCAGCATTTCAAATTTTTTAATTTTTTTTTATTATTATTATTATTATTTTTTTTTTGGGGGGGGGGGGGGGGGGGGGTGAACAAGTTTACAAGAATGGGTCGGTCGAGCCCGTAGAACAGGTCTCCACCCCCACCCCTCTGTTGCCTAAGATAAAAAGTTTTGTTTTTCTTCAATAAATCATGGAAGTACGATCCATGAATGAATTAAAAGTATCATTTGAGAATCTCAAGCAAAATAATGATTAAGCTTATTCCTGAATACTCCATTGGTTCTGAGATGAGACAATGAAAATGATTTGGATTAATGAAGATTTACATGAAAGTTAGTCTTAAAAATGTAATCGTAATTCCTATATTAATTATACGTTTATAAGTCACATACAGTTGTATTAATTATAGGAAGACAATCAAATTGAAATCAGCTGAATACAAGGCAAACAAAAGAACTCTACCCTTCATAATAAAACCAAGGTAAAAGACATCATCAACAAAAAATCAAGGAAATGAAAGGGAGATGGGCAGGACATATCTCAAGACAAAATGATAATCGGTGGACCAGGGGTTAAACACTTTTTGGGCTATGAGGGCTATTTTGAGCAAATTCTGCCAAAAATCGCCCCTTGAGTACATTTTACCATAGGCCAACATTTTCTCAGGGGGCTATTTTGTGAAAACTGGGGGCTAATCGCCCTTCACCCCTGTGTATTTTGAGCCCTGCGGTGGACAATAAGAACAACAGAGTGGCAACCCCGTACAGGCAAAAGGGGAAGAGGCAGGCAGAAACAAAGATGGAGAGACGAGCTAACTGAATACAGAGGAACGACATGGACAAGAGAAGCACAAGACAGACACAGATGGAAGATGCTGAAAGAAGGCTTCAGCCTACAGAGGTTGACAAAGCCAAGCGCGGATACGGGGGGGGGGGGGGGGGGGGGGGGGCTTGATGGGCCCGGGCGTCCCCACCCCTCCACCAAAAATAAAAGGGGAAAACAAAGGGAAAAAAGAAAGGAAAAAAGGGAAAGAGAGAGGAAGAAGAGGGGACAAACAAAAAGACAAGGGTGGGGGAGGAGTGAGGGGGGTACAACAAGGCGGGAGGGGAGGCATGCGAAGGACAAGAACGTTTGAAGTTTATTGGAAGTTGGTCGGGATACATACGTGTACGTACGTTGACGAGAAATCTGATATTTTGGAGGTAACTAAATAGTTTAACTTCTTTCTGGCATAGGCCTATATAAAAAGCCAATATTGATCGGATATAAAGTGATTGCTTTACAATAAAATATTTCTCAAAAGTACATACCAAATCGCACCAAATGAGCTCCAAAATTGAAGACTCCCCCCCCCCCCCCCCCCCCCCCCCCCCCTGTTCGAGCTTTTAAACAATCTCTACTCAAATCAAGAAAATATCAGTATATATATGCTCAACTTCTTTTGTGCATTGATAAAAACCAAAATATTTATTGGAAATAAATAGGTGGCTTTTGGATAACATTTTGGTCAAAAGTATACACCAGATCGCACCAAATGAGTTAGTAAATTGAAAATGTTTCTACTTCTGAGGGGGGCACAGACTCCCCCCCCCCCCCACCTATTCGAGCTTTTAACCATCTACACTGAAACCATGAAATTTATCAGTATATGCTCAACTTCTTTCGTGCATTGATAAAAACCAAAATATTTATTGGAAATGAAGAGGTGGCTTTTTGATAACATTTTGGTCAAAAGTATACACCAAATCGCACCTAATGAGTTCGAAAATTTGAATTTTGTCTACTTCGGAGGGGGGCACATCCCCCCTCAGACTCCCCCTGTCCGAGCATAGCTCGGAGGGCGAGCGGTGCGCAGATGGTACCAGCACAATTCATTTTTTTTGCCCCTCCCCCCTCCCCTAAAAAGATTCTGGATCCGCGCCTGGGCGAAGCCTAGGTAAAGGTAAAGGTATAGGATAATATTGAAACATCTATCAAGTGGCTACTTCAGTTCAATGGTGATGGATAGAGGGAGAATAACCTAATAATGATTAGGCCAAACAAAAAACATCAGGTTTGTTTCCAGTAATGCGCGCACATTTTTCTGAGACGCTTGATTCTTGCTCATTTAATTTTTTTATAGAAAAATCTGGAAACACTATAGGGCGCCATGTTTTGTCAAAATTGTGTCCAACATGTTTCAAGATGGCGATTGGCCACATATGGCAAACACGAAAGTGAAAATCCATGGTGAATATCACATTTAGCGAGTATAAGAATCCACTTGTTCATTAATATCAAGCATTATTAAGTAAAATATTCAATATTGTGTTTGGTTTCAAAATACAGTAACTTTACCGAAATAGTCATATCTGGTAAACGGTACCATGAAATGTCATGATTTTTTTTGCTGATGATAGTAAATAAATGCATCTATTGCCTGCCACATACCTTGGTTGCCTTCACATTCTGATAATAAATATTATTAATAATTATTTTACTGTGAGTAGGCCTACACTTTTTTATTCACCTTGTATACCCCAGACTGCCCCTTGTCATATAATGCATCAAAGACATTCACATTTTATAAGCCAAACATGTGGTCCATGTAATTCAATATTGTTTTCTTATTGGACCAAGATGGGCAGGGACAAACTCATCATAATACTATGCTATATCATTTTAATGTATGTATAACCAGAAATGTTCACAAGTTTAAAAGTTCACAAATCAGCAATAGTGGCCTAATTCATGTCATTTAAAATTTCACGAATGTAACTTTGCAATGCACTGCTATTCAAAGTAGATTGGAAATATTTGTTGCATGACATTTGTGCGAGTAAGTGCTCCTCACAAAATTAGATACATTTAAATGCATGCAAACATTTCTGGTTTTACAGTATTCGATTCAACAGTGTTATTAATATACCTGTTCAAAAGTCCCGCCAACAGACCATGAACCATTTCAATGGCTATACATGATCGCATTAGGCTAAGCTAGGATAAGGCTCTCTAATAGCATTGAATCAATGTTAAAGATATGCAATTTGATTGGAGCTTTAATCATGGATCATTGTTATTGGCAAAAGAATAAGGGATTTCCTGTTGCTAGTATTTCAATGGTCATAATGAATGAGGAGGGGGTGGGGGCACTCAACTTTGATAGGTATGTGCTATGATGTGTAATCAGGGTTCCCAAAAGTGACAGCTTTGATAACCAATTTGAATAAGAAGAATAGGTGTCATATGAACTAATACAACTTGCAAATGGAGGTATCGTAAAGACCATTAGAGGCATCTTCAGGCTGTCATATGTATACTTTAAATGTTAGTACTACCAACTTACCCCTGGGTGCCTCCCCACCCGTTAGCCCAGCAGGAATGCAGAAAACAGTTGTTGGAAATAGATACATCAATTGTTGTATCACTTGAATAATAAAGGAGGCCTATTAAGAGCAGTGATACAAACAATCAAATCAAGAAACATGTTGAGGGTTTATTCATAAGTATTTGTGACTTTGTTATTTAAAATTCTCCATTGTGAATACAATAAGAATTGAAAATTAGCTTTTGATAATTTATAGAGGGCCAATTTTGTATATTGACATGGTCTTCACTTACATAAAATATCCCCCAAAACACCATAGATTCCATATGCATGGTGTTTGAGTTACATATATAAGCAGTAGTAAAGTAAAGTAAAGTAGGCTGTGTTGCGGACTCCTCACGGAGTGATGATAGTCTTTTAGACATGTTTAGCAATCCGCGGTAGCATTTCGTTACACATAGCTAGTGTTTGGTGGTTACTAATGGTGTCTGGGCACTCTTCCCAGGTACACAGATTAGATACTAGTGTTGGCAACATACATGGTCTAGGGGCCGTATCTAATCTCCCTTAACTGTAACCACGTCCAGTCAAATGTGGAGGTGAACCTAAACATGTCGGTGTCAGAACCACGAAGGCTGGCTTCGCAGTACAGGGAGCCTCGTCGTACAAGGCATACGGTTTATCTTTTGATATTTTTACAATAGTATTAGTCAAAATGAGATACAGGGCCAACCTTTTCATAATACTTGGAAATACATGATACAGGATAAAACAGATTTTCACGAAGACCCATAATGAAACAGGCCCCCGTATATGACCCAATTTGTAAATGCAACAAGTGTGGTATTGTCTACCCCCTCCTCCCCCTTCGCATGAAATGTAAAATAACAGGTGAGGCGGAGCCAAACTTGTTATTCAAACATTAATTCACTGCCAATACAGCCATGCATTGACTTAAACCAGGCCTTCTCAATTATTTTTTGAAAAGCACCACTTTTGAGATGTTAGTGATCTAGAAGCGCCACTATCCCTGCGAGCGTAGCGAGCGAATAGCGGGTGGGGTCTTCGCCCCCTGGAAGCTCATGGGTTTACCCCCTTTCAAGAGGCTTAGGTGGCTCTATTGGCTGATGAAAATTTTAGATTTCCTTTAAAATCTGAAATGTTCTAGCCCTTGGTTTATCAATTCTGGAACTGAAAATTTTATTTAAATCGGACATTCGGATGCCGAGATATGGTAGGTCAAAGAGGCATAATACCAACATCTTTGGCAACAACTTTCTTTTAATTTTCTTTATTTTTTCCAATTCCAGTTGCCATGAAATGTCCTAATTATGGCTAATTATGTATGCATGAAATATGCAAAGTATGGACTAATGAGATGAGCTATGATGCTGTGACTTGGTACATGGGTAGAACACTTCAAGAGCTAAAAACGTATGTTAGTTTTTGTCTAATTTCCATTTGCATAATTAATTAGGCCCACTAATTAAAATGTTTAAACATTTCTTAATAAGGACAAATACCTTGTTACGGGTAAGGACCCATACCTTGTTACGGGTAAGGACAAATACCTTGTTACGGGTAAGGACAAATACCTTGTTACGGGTAAGGACAAATACCTTGTTACGGGTAAGGACAAATACCTTGTTACGGGTAAGGACAAATACCTTGTTACGGGTAAGGACAAATACCTTGTTACGGGTAAGGACAAATACCTTGTTACGGGTAAGGACAAATACACACTGTTTTACAGGCCCACCAACCCAGATTTTTTTTAGAATTCGAGGATTTAAAAAACAATAGGGCCTATTTTGAAAATGTGTGAATAAGATTTGGAAAAGAAAAAAACAATGGGAATTTTAGAAAATGCCTGACAGACCCTTCCTGAGGTCAGAGAATTTTTAGTTAACATAAAATGGTTTTTTGGTCGCCTAAACTAATTAGGGTAGACAATTTACACTGAAAATGTATTAAGTGGGATGTTAAATTCATGGTTTTTAATATATGCTACCTTATATGCACTCATTCTTAATTGCACTTTTATGCAGGTTTTTAATTTCAAAGGTGCCTCTAAATCTGTAAAATCTGTGAAAATCAAGCCACAAAAAAGAGCTTTTATACACAGTGTTACAACTGCGAAAAATAACTTGTCTTACAGCGTTCTATCTCTTTAGTGGATCACAATGCATAAAGCAGCGGCTGTGTGTGCTGCAGTGACAAGCTATTGCGTGTGTGAGGTTATTGAACTTTATAACTGGTCTATCTTATAGGTTGATGGAATCAGCTATTATTATGTCAAGCGTGTTAAGAGGAAGCCATTTGGGGGTTTTGAGCGCTCTACCTTATTTAGGGATTGGGTGAAACAATGAATTTTGTTATAAATAAATTGTTAATTATTGCAGAATAAATCGCATGAAAACAGGTTTTTTTTAAAGTGTACATGGTAACGAGATTTATATTGATGTTCCTATCAACGATACAAAAAACAATTGTTTTGACATCCAGCTATGAAATAGTTATTTTAACTCCTTGAGAACTACCAGCCAATTGGTCAGAAAGATGGATACATTATTGGTTGCACCAATCAGAGACATTGTAAGAATAATAGTATCCTTGGAATAGATTAGAGTTAAATATTTCAGATGCAGTATTTCAATTGGTTATTCAAGGGAGTATATCTTGAAATTAACCAATCATAAACGTTGTTAGATAGACAGGTTCAGGAGTTTAGATACAATTGCTCATTATTTGTCCCGTAAATAAACCATGTTATCTTTGATACACATTTATTATAAACATTCATTGCATATTTATATTGAGTGCGGCGCTTTATTGAAAATCAAATTAAAAATAGCAAGTTCTGATAGATTCCTAAATTGAATGAGTATTATGTCAGAGAATTCTAATTAAGAATACCTAGCATTTCTACTGAATACTGATGGAATCTGGTTGTGTGTGTGTGTTTTCGGCGCCGTTGCAAGTTCTAAAGAAACAGGTGGTCGTCACGTTAGCGGCACACGTCTTCAGCGTAAATGTTTTGTTTGTTTTGCGTTATAAGCTGGAAAATAGTCCATCTTCTTTTTTTACTCGCAACTATTGTGTGTACACGTTTTCTAAGATAGGTTAAGGCAATGGTATATAATAAGGATCTTCTTTTTTTTGTTGGTCGGAGGGGTATTGGAAAAAGTAGGGCTGGCATGTAATTACTTTCGACGTTATAGGTGGAGAGAACATCAATCAGGGGGTCAAACTCTCAAGCGTTCTTGCATAGGGGGGACAAATCCCCTTCGATAAAAAGAAAGCAGCTCTTGCGTTCAGTGGGGTATAAATATATTTGGTTATTATACACAAGTTGTCTTTTTTGCTGGCATGGGAGGGGGGGGGGGAGTTGCAGGGCTGTGATCAATGAATGGAAAGGAATAATGACTGATTCTGAAATATTTACATGGGATTGTTACTGTGGTGGTTTTTTTTGGGGGGGGGGGAAGGGCATCAGGGGCCACACCATCTGGCATAGGGGCAACCCCCTTTAAAATATCTCAAGTAATTCATGAATGGTTAATACCCAAAATGTGTTAAGAGTAGCAATAGGCTATTCCTTATATCTTTGTCAGTCAAAATCTTTTCTTCCTTGTCACCATATGGCAAAAAAAGGTTGTTTGCTTGCCCATAGATGCTCTCCAAAAGGTAGGGTCGGTCTGTCGGATTTTTTTCTTTTTCTTTTTCAAAATTAGGTACCTGAATATCAGAAATAAAGAAAAATTTAAAATTGTTTTACATTTTTTCATTGACTAAGTCCAAAACAGGACCTTAGATGTCCAATATGGGGGTCAATCAATGTCATATACGTGACTTGAAAAAGATTTTTTAAATTAAAAAAAAAAAATTGTAAAAATAAAGAAGGCAAAAAGGTAGACGCGGTCGGGACTGTTATACACGGTCGGTCGGACGAGGGCAAGCAAACTATTTTTTGTTGTTGGCCTAACTCAGTGGTTCTCAACCTTTTTGGCCCACGACCCCTTTTGACATTCTTGGTCAGTATCGTGACCCCCTGCCCCCCCCCCCCCAAAAAAAAAAAACAGTTAAAAAAAAACCCCCAATTTATTTTGAAACTGCTAAGTTATATGATGCGAACACAACGAGCAGAAAATTTAGCATTTTCAAAAGGTTTTTTAGGTGTTTCTAAGCCTTTTTAGAGCGAAATATTAAAATGGTTCCCCAAAAAGCTATATTTATGACCCCTTCATGACCCCCTGGGAAATCCCAAATGACCCCCATGGGGGTCACGACCCCCAGGTTAAGAACCCCTGGCCTAACTGAACCAACATTTGATGGGTTTGTAGTGTTTTTATGTGTCAGTTAGATTCCGCCAAACATAATTTCAGATGGCTTATTGCAAACACTAACACCCGCGGTAATAACCCATTCCACACAGTGGCAGGCACAGTGTCTCTTCTACTAGCAACCCTCAATGGGCTATTCCATTTGAATTCCATACACCCTCTGTGGAAGACATTACCTTAATCAACCCCACAGGGAGTGGGAATATCAAATGGGGTTTACCTGTATGGGTGACTCCATTTGACATCCACACTCCCTGTGTGGAAGATTTAAGGTAATGTCTTCCATAGGGGGTGTATGGATTTCAAATGGAATAGCCTAATACGCTTCAATCACGGTACACACAATAAAGACAGTGGGGAAACAAACATAAAAAGTGCAAGTGAATATATGCAGTCAACAGTGTTGACATACTGCAAGATTTAACCAGTTTTGGAGTGCCAGTAATTTGCTCATTTTCCCCATTTATGTAAAAAAATAAATGAATGAATGTAAATATTTCTGAAGATCCGTGTATACATAACAATATTGTTCAAGAATTCCTCTTTTAATTTTGCTTTACTGTGCAGGCTTTTTCATTTATCTTATAATTTCCGTAGTTAAAACCAAATTATTTGCGTATACATTTTTTCCCAGGCTTTTTCAATGAGACCATGTGGCATTTCAATTAAAGGTGGATGTTCCTATCACTTAAGGGGGAGGGGTGGACCCTCAGCACAGCCTCCGTAAAACTGCCGTAACTTCTTCATTATTCATTTAATCTATATAAACGTATACATTTTTTGCAGAAAAGGGTTCAATGAATCCAACCATGGTCATGAAATTGACCATTTTGGAGAAAATTATAAAAAACATGTTTTTTAACCCATTTTAGGTTTGGAAAAAATAACTAAAAATATATTGTGTCGAATGTTGTCATACACGTTTTATTATAATCCTGATAAAATTCCCTAGGAAGTGGGTGGTTTTTTTAATATCTCATTTTTTTTTGAATTATAGACCGACCAAAAGGTGCCAAAAACGTGTAAAAACGTCTATAATTCAAAAAATAAATAAGATATAAAAAAATTAAAAACACTCTTTTAATGATGACCCATCATGTAGAATAGAAAACATAAAGTTGAAAATCAGGCCAGCAATCAGAACACCCGTCTCTAAACCTGTGTGAAAATCTGGCCAGCAATCAGAACACCTGTCTCTAAACCTGTGTGAAAATCAGGCCAGCAATCAGAACACCTGTCTCTAAACCTGTGTGAAAATCAGGCCAGCAATCAGAACACCTGTCTCTAAACCTGTGTGAAAATCAGGCCAGCAATCAGAACACCTGTCTCTAAACCTGTGTGAAAATCAGGCCAGCAATCAGAACACCTGTCTCTAAACCTGTGTGAAAATCAGGCCAGCAATCAGAACACCTGTCTCTAAACCTGTGTGAAAATCAGGCCAGCAATCAGAACACCTGTCTCTAAACCTGTGTGAAAATCAGGCCAGCAATCAGAACACCTGTCTCTAAACCTGTGTGAAAATCAGGCCAGCAATCAGAACACCTGTCTCTAAACCTGTGTGAAAATCAGGCCAGCAATCAGAACACCTGTCTCTAAACCTGTTTGAAAATCAGGCCAGCAATCAGAACACCTGTCTCTAAACCTGTGTGAAAATCAGGCCAGCAATCAGAACACTTGTCTCTAAACCTGTGTGAAAATCAGGCCAGCAATCAGAACACTTGTCTCTAAACCTGTGTGAAAATCAGGCCAGCAATCAGAACACCTGTCTCTAAACCTGTGTGAAAATCAGGCCAGCAATCAGAACACCTGTCTCTAAACCTGTGATTTTTTAAAAATTGGGAAACATTAATTTTATCCACATGCAAAATGTACAATCCATTTTATTTACGGCACAGTATAATAGGCTGGGGTGTATGACCGCATGATATCAATACATATGGAGGCTACACGTCGTAGACAAGTGTGTATCTACGCATTGATCAGCTACTCTGTATGTGATATTTTGCGGATATTTGTATCTATGATATAATAGAGAGCAACAAATACGCACATTGTAGTCTGTATCGGGGCATCGATCTGACGCCGCAGACGCTACGTGATATTTGGTGGATATCAGTTTGGAGCTATGTAAGTAAATCATAGTGCAGGGTTGTAATGCTATGTATTGGCTTTTGGAAATAGCTATAGAAATTGAGAGTTTAGAGCCATAAGGTCCTATCTCCAATAGCTGCCACGTGTTAACTTTAAGGCAGCCTCTATACTGAGCAATTGATATGAACTAAATATGACTCAGAGCAGCCATTGTAGATATGCTCCTTTTGCACTATCCTCTAGTGTTGAGAAGGCACTATCTGTAATAGCTGTCATTCTGGTGCTATAAGGTGTATCCTTGTAAAAACCCAATCTAATAAAGGGCAGCCATGCGCTAATCCCTCAATATGTCTGTCTGAGAGTCAGTTTTTGGGTATAGATGCATGGTGGAGATCAAAGGTGGTTTGTTTTAAAAAGAAGCTATCTTCTGTAGGAAGCATTGGGGCTATATTCAGACAATAGCATCAAGTTATTATGGTGATAGCAGAGGTATGTCTGTGGGAGACAGTTCAAGCTATCTTCAGAAGATAGCTTGTATATGTGTATGGGAGACAGTTCAAGCTATCTTCAGAAGATAGCTTGTATGTCTATGGGAGACAGTTCAAGCTATCTTCAGAAGATAGCTTGTATGTTTATGGGAGACAGTTCAAGCTATCTTCAGAAGATAGCTTGTATGTCTATGCCA
This sequence comes from Ophiura sarsii, assembly GCA_035610835.1. NCBI lineage: Eukaryota > Metazoa > Echinodermata > Ophiuroidea > Amphilepidida > Ophiuridae > Ophiura > Ophiura sarsii. Next base: position 65,872,153 of record CM069457.1, on the reverse strand, counting down.
GAGATAGTTCAAGCTATCTTCAGAAGATAGCTTGTATGTCTATCATGGGAGACAGTTCAAGCTATCTTCAGAAGATAGCTTGTATGTCTATGGGAGACAGTTCAAGCTATCTTCAGAAGATAGCTTGTATGTCTATGGGAGACAGTTCAAGCTATCTTCAGAAGATAGCTTGTATGTCTATGGGAGACAGTTCAAGCTATCTTCAGAAGATAGCTTGTATGTCTATGCCAGAGATAGTTCAAGCTATCTTCAGAAGATAGCTTGTATGTCTATGGGAGACAGTTCAAGCTATCTTGGTACATAAACCAATTGTCTGGAGATCACTAAAGCATACATGTAGTATCAAGTTTTTTGTCATATGGCAATAAAAAAAGAAACCCTGTTGTACGGGCCTGACCGACCAACCCATTTGTTAGAAATTCATAATGTCATGAATAATCGCGATAGCTGCGCACCAAGTGCGTTCCGAGCGCAGGTTACTAATAATTGCCCGAAATAACTGCGCCAAATTGTTTGATTGATTCCATCATTGACCGACCAATCAAATTAAAGCCTCACGCCCCTAACTGAATATTTAATGAGTTATGAGGAAACACGATTAAAGCTTATTTCTGTTTGGTTGAACGATAACAAAATTAATAAGGGGATGATCCGATTTGGACTGTTCAACAACTAAGGAGGGGTGGACAAAATAAACAGAAAACTAATTAATTATAAGCGCAATTATATCGGTACTCAACAATTTCAGTAATGAATGAGAATAATTACTGCTTAACAACTGTTGTTCTGGTCATTCGAAATTGTTCCTCAGGGGCTGCGCCCATTCTGGACAATTCCTCAGACCAGAACAAAAACCTCTGATTTTAAAACAAATTCACAACAACAGTTGTTAAGCAGTAATTATTCTCTAATCGGTGAAAAAAAGCCTGACCGACCTGACCTGAGAGGTGCGTTTGCCCGTACAACAGAATTTCTTTTATTTCATTGCCTAACAGGGCTGTATTTATGGGAGACAATACAAGCTATCTTCAGAAGACAGCATAAAGCATGAGATCACCACAGCATTGTGCCATAAAGCTACTTGAGTGAGATTAGCATGGGCCAGTTCAGAAGATACATAGCTTGTAGGCAGCAACAAAAGCCTGGGCCCAACAGAACAATTTTATTATTTCAAAATGGATTTTATTTTAACATATATTTCGACAATTTGTTGAAATTTGTTTGAATTTTTATTGACATTTTTATTTTTGACAAAAAATCTTTATTACATTTTTTCACAAATTGTTGAAAATTCACCAAGATTTTCACACTGAAAAAACACACATACCAACCCCCCCCCCCCCCCCGCTAAAAATGCCTGACCCACCGACCCTACCTGGGAGGTCCATTTGCCCAAAGAACAGGTTGTTTTTTCCTCGCCATATCCATCTGTAGGCAATATAATGAGGCTGCAATATGTAATACCCAGAAACCAATGTTCCCTATTATAACCCTTCAGTGTATGTGTGTCAATGAACTTTGCCCATGTGTTGGAAGCATAGTAATCAGAAGGTTGTGTAATTTGCAAGTACCTTTATTGCGCATGTGATTAAAGCTGGTATATGCGACTACAGGAAGATTATATTGGATTTGCCGTCGGGTCGGTAGGAAGAATTTTTCCCCTTTCTCTACTTTCCCTCGTTTCCTGTCAGATAAACATGCCAGTAAATTATGTTCATCAGCTGACAGGCATATCGTCTGTCAAAACCTCTCCATCTGGCCCTTCAGCATGCATAAAGTAATACTTCTTATGTATAACCTTTGGGCAGTCTGTTAAAAACATGTCCAAGGGCTGAAAAACACATCTATTAAAACCTTGAAGCGCTCTTGCGCTTGAACCTGTATAAAGCAACACTTCTTGTGCATAACTGTTGGGCAGTTTTACTTTATACATGTAGAAGGTTTTGACAGCACAGCGATGATATTACAATGTGCGTGTGTTGCATACCCTTCATGTTATACGGGGTATAAAAGTAATTACAAAAGTTGGATGGTTACAAGGAAATGATAGCTATTAAGTGCCTGCTAGATGCACAGAAGACTTGCCAGAGGTTTAATAGAACTACGATCATAGACAAATGTGTTCCAACAAAGCTTCAACAATGGCAATTTAGCACAGATAGGAATAATAAATTTGTGAAAAATAATAAGTAATAAATAAGAGCCTCCATCACTGACTTTTAAAAAAAAGTCCGGACAAGAAACACATTTGTTTTTAAATTGAAAATGTGATGTGCCCAGTTCTAGATGCGGGTATAGACTCACATTCAGGTTTGTGAGTGGCTTTAGAGATGTTAAAGAAATGCAACAAAAATGATGCATTTTGTTGTTGTTTTGGGTAATGTTAAGCTTATTTGAAGGAACATTATGAAGAAGAAAAAAGATTGGTGTCGGGCCTGCAAAGTTGGGTTGGTTTCCACTTTCCACCCAGCTGTTGGTTTTACCAAATATATACAAAGCAGATTTTTCACAAACTATTCTCAAATGTCAAGGTCTATCTGAAGGATTACTGAACTAATACTAGTCATGTTTGTACTTATTTTAATGCATTTCTCTTGGTGATTCCAAATATGGTAATGATATTCAATAATGTTGACATTTTTGAAGTATTTTGTGACATTTTGGAATGTCGGCTGCAGCAAACTCAACCGCTCAATGAATTATATCTCCATCAGGCAACAACAAAACAACCACCCTGTTCTATGGGCAAACAGAAGGTTGAAGGATCAGTGTCTTTTTCTTCAAAATTTGCAAAAATGTTCTGACAATTTTTGTAAACAGTTGTAATAAAAAATAAAAACCCCACCCAAAAATGGGGTCGGTCGGGCCTGAAGAAGGGTTCTATTGTCACCTCAGTACTCTTAGGCTGAGTAACAAAAATAATGTGTTTCTCCTCCGGACTTTTTTAAAAATCAGTGAGGGCGGCCATAACTATTTGTTATTTTTGGATTTTTTGTTATTTTTCAGAAACCAAATTACAAGCTTTTTGCAAGAATTATTTCGATATTCGTATCACTATCTATACCAACGAGTGTTTCCCGCGTCTTTTTCATTGAAATATAGTTGAAAATGATGGACACACTCACACACAACAAATACAGGTATGATTTTTGATTTTTTTTTTCAAACTTTTTTTGGAATTTTGAAGGAATTTTTGAAAATAACAAATAACAAAAATATTGGAGCGGCGTCAAAAATCGGTGAGGGCTGGGACGTGAAACATGTAATTTGTGTTACTTGGACTTATAGCAGGTGCATTTATCCTTCATTTATTGTTTACTTTTTGAAATAAAATAACTATCCTTGAAACCTAATTCATAATATTCATGAAAGAAATCCCAGAAATATTAATGATAACAAATAACATCCCCAACTACTGAGATATAATGTTCCGCCGTCGCCAGTTATCTTGCCAAATGAGTATTATATCATCTTCGTATATATCATGGATGCGTAGCACGATAATGGATCTACATTTAATAGAGCTTAATCACCATTATGAATAAATAATTGCCGTCAAACGTTCTAAACGTGCGGTTACTAAGCTGGGGGAAGATTGTTGAATGTCATGAAATTGGCTTTGAAATTGAATGATGGATCGAGGGAATTAGCTGGCACACAATGGTAGATGAGGAATTATTACTTATTAGCTGCAGTGTTTTAAGTGCATTGCCTTTGACGCTAATTTGACTCTGATATAAGAAGCTTTGGAATGTTTTAAAGGTATATTATGTGATCTTTCCAGGGAACGCCCTCAACATCGAAAAAAAAATAGAAAGCAGATTTTCTTGCAGATTTACATTTCTGATCATAAATCATGCATACATTCCAAGTTACAGGGCGATACGATTCTTAATTACTTCAAAATCATGGTTTTAGAGTGAAAATAAACTGTCGGAATTCCGACAGTTTATATTTTCCACTCTAAATCCACTCTAAAACCATGATTTTGAGGTAATTAGGAATCGTATCGCTCTGTAACTTGGAATGTATGTATGATTTATGATCGGAAATGTAAATCTGCAAGAAAATCTACTTTCTAAAAAAAATCATGAATAGAGGGCGGTCTCTGGAAAAGATCACATAATATGCCTTTAAATCCAATTGCAGAATGTGAGCAAATGTCTTGTTCTTTATTCATTTGAACCCAAATATCTATAAGGTGAACAAAAATATTCAAATCCAGACTTTTCTACAGGTGTGAACAGACTTTTTTCAAGTAAGGGCTGTCATTTGACACTTGATATTTTTGGATTTTATTTGTTAAATCTTTTTTCCCCTAAGAAATTGGAATTTGTGGATAAAAATGTCAAAAATTAGCAATTATTAAAAAAATAAAAAGTAAAAAAAAGTAAAAAAATAAATCCCCAAATGTTTACAAAAAATTGTCAGCACTTCAAATATGTGATGCGATCTGTGAAAACCCGCCAAATGGTGGCATTTTTCATATTGGAGATATTTATATCATAAGAAAGCTAAAACTGTGCTGATTACAGAACTGTTTCGATCATTTTTCTATGATCACTACAAAAAAAGTTATGAGTGAATGATGATTGTGATGTCACCAAAAGCTACAAAACAAGAAATCATGAAAACAGGCCAAAAAAGATACATAATTCAATATAATAACATTATAAGGTTAATAATAAAAGTGACTTAAGTAAGTTTGTCAAGGTGAAATTTCATAAAAGATGATGACACAAAGTACTGGAAACTAATTTTCTTTAAAAAAATCTAGAAAAAAGAAAAAAGTTTTTTTTATTTTTTTTAATTTTTTAATTTTTTAATTTTTTATATTTTACCCATAATCCCTAGTTCACATTTTGCGACATCCGACGGGTTTTCTCAGATCATATCACATATTTTAAAATTAAAAATTGAAATGAAATGAAAATGAAACAAAGGATTTACCCTGCCTTAAAACAAGAATCTGTGAGATCTCATGTCAAGTGTCTCATATGCTAACGTTTTCCATATAATCTTATATATTATTTTCTCATACTAGGCTAACATTTTTATTGTTCTGATAGAGGTTATCCATGTAGCTATGTGCAACGGACTACAAAGGGAATCGCACCCGACCTATTCAATTGAATTGGTGCATGACTTTCGATTAATTCCGTGTTAACAAATTAGCCTAATATCATGAGACGGGTGGTCTTCTTTCTGATTCCCGATAAGATGGCAGCTAATCTGTGACATACTAGGCTAACTTTTTTTTCTCTTTCTTAACTCGGTGGCTTATTTTTGTGCTTGTACTTAGGCCCAAAAAAAGAAGGTCTGTCTCGCATACATTTGGGGAATTAGCTATACGAATATGCGGTTTTATTTTGTTGTTTTTTAGAAAAAATAGCTATGCTAAATGCAAAAATTCTTTTTTTATTGAGTTTTTTGCCCACTTCCCCCCCCCCCCCCCCCCCCAATCGAAGCAATTTTTCATTTTTTTCTGACAACTAAAATAAGAAATAAAAAGCCAAAAATTGGGCTCATTGCGTATAGTTATGCGGCAAATGTGACTCCACATACTTAAGGGCGCGGGTATGTAAGACAGATCTTTCTTTTTTTCTTGGCTTTATTATAGGCTTATATTTTTGTATACTCTGTAGGCTGCCATTTTCTCTTCATTTTAAGCTTATTCTTTCATATTTCTCTCTTTTCTATTCTATTTACATTTTCCTTCTCTTATAATCTATAGGCCTATCTCCCTATAGGTTAAAAATGTCCTTCTCTTATCCTCTATAAGCTTATAATTTTGTTATTTTATTCAGGCTAATAATTCTTTCTCATTATAATCTGTAGGTTAAAATGTTTGTTTTCTATTACTCTATTGGGCTCACATTTTATTTTTATTTTACCGAGATTTTGTACCTTTAAATGGTATTGAATAATTGATGTATTTTTCGCCTTGTCTGATCATTTATTCTCCAGTAATATCTATTTTGTCCGCCTTGTTCGGTCGTGCGTGACTTCTAGACAATTGATTCGCTACATACTAAATTCATATTCAGAGCGTGTCCCGCGGTCTTTTATGCCAGCCATGCTATTACTATACAGTCATCAAAAAAAGTAACTATACAGGTAATAAATGGGCTTCTAACTTTTAAAATATATATCCTACCTATAAATATTAAATTATAAAGTTGTTGAAAATTTTGTCTTCTTTAATATGAAATATTGCATGCTAGGTCTGGGTGATTATCGAGGAAGTGGCACTCAAAAATGTAAGGAGAAGGCCGATTTTCATTTTCACATTTTTATTTTCGACACGCGGACCAATCTATGGGTACCTTATTGATTACCGGTAGTGCAATTGGGGGATGCATGCGCAGGTTGGACAGTCGGCCGCATTGTTCCGATGGATCAATACGCCACACACACGCTAACTGTCATTCTCTCCCCCGTGTTGAAATGTAAAATGTGAATTTGAAATTGTGTCTTTACCTTACATTTTGGATTGGCCCTTCTTAAATATTCAACCGATTCTAGCGTGCAATATCTCATATTAAAGAAGATAAATTTCTCAACAACTTTATGATTTAATATTTCTAGGTAGGATATATATTTTTAAAGTTAAAAGTACATTTATTACCTGTATAGTTACTTTTTTTGATGACTGTAGTATGTTCAGTACAAAATAGGCAAGCTTCATTACATCGCAGATTGATTTGAACTTTGAGTCAATGAAAAAAACCTGTTCAATTAGCGAACCGACCTCTCAGGTAGGGTCGGGCATTTTGGTGCTTTTTCTTCTCAACATATTTGTGAACATTTAGGTGAATTTTCAACACATTTCTAAATTTGTTATTCTATTCTAGTAAGGCTAACTTTTTCCTCATAATTTAGGCCTATGGGTAAAAACAAATCTTTTCTTATCCTCTGTAAGCTTATAATTTGTTCTTCTTTTTTATTCAGGCTAAAAATATGTTCTTGGAATTCCTTTAGTATACCTTACCACTGCATGTCTTCAATGGGGACTTTTAAAGAATGACCCATACACTTACACAGTGAGGAATACAAATGGTAGGGTATTCTAAAGCTTACCCATGTTCTTCCTCATGACAATCTGTAGGTAAAATGTTCCTTTTTTCATACTCTATTGGGCTCACATATACTCTATTGGGCTCACATTTTATTTTATTTTACCGAGATTTTGTGCCTTTAAATGGTATTGAATAATTATTCTAAGCTTCTATTGCAAATTGAGCGAACAGACCTCTCAGGTAGGGTCGGTCGGTTTGACATTTTGTTTGTTTTTTCCTCAACATATGTGTGAACAATTTGGTTAATTTTCAACAAATTTCAAAATTTTCTAATTTTTGTTAGGAATTCCAATACAAAATCAAATAAATAAAAACATTTGAGCAATTTTTTTTGTTGTGCTGATAATTTGATGAAAAAAATAAATAGGTGGGGCCCCGCAGAACAGGGATTTGTTGTCACTTTATGAAACACAAATTGGCATGCTGTTTGTGATACACACGAGGTATATACGAGGGTCATTCAATAAGTTCTACCTCCTCCCTCATAACATCGCTAATATTAATGTCAACCTCATGACATTTGTCATGAATATAGCTCCGACTCATAGCTACAAATGTGTAGTAAATGATAATTGATACCTATTTTACTTTTGTTATGACGCGGTCAAAGCCAGAGAGAGATTTTGGACAACGGACACAGAAAAATACCTTTAAAATATACACATGTTTTCGGGTGTTTTTTCGTATTGTATGGTTAGATATAGGAGCATGATTTAGATACTGAAAATGGAAATGAATGAATGATATCTGAATGTGTTACAGTATTATCATGTACAGATAAGATTGTAAACAATATTAACTCTTGTATAGGCTTGCAAATACTATCAACTCAAATGTATTGCTATGCCTTTGGCATACCAGAATACTGCCATCAGTCAAATTTTCGTTGTTACAACTTAAGCCACAATGATGCCTCAAATGTTAAATTTTTACCATAATAGTCACTTTATGAGTTTTACTTATGTGCAACCTTCAGAATAGTCAATCAGGTAGTCAATGATATAGAAAAGTATAGCTTTGACAGACTTTAAATCTTGTATTCCTCCATTTAGTTTGATATATTGAAGATCGCTTAGTTATCATGAAAGTCAAATATGACTTTTACAGGGTTCTCTAGGGGAGGGGTAAACTGAATGGTTGTCCTGACCTGGATCTGGCTAATCAGGGGGCATATTTTGTCCAAACCAATCATTCAATATTATTGTTACAGTCTGTTATTAGAGATATCTGACATTTAGAACGGTTATAATTGACCGATAGGTATGTTTTGCCTCTTACAACAGGCCAATTGAAAAGCACTTCGGCGATATTTTGCTGCTTTTCATCCGTTTCCGTCACACTAAATCGAGGTTTGGTTCTCACTGCATGTCCGGAAAAGTACAACCAGTACTCAGATCAATTTACATTGGATTTGTAGCTGAGGTTCCAAGCTACAATCGTGTGTTAAGACTGGCTCATATAATAATAAAGTTATGAGGTAGGAGGTAGAACTTATTGAATGACCCTCGTATAAATGCTTTTGGCAAAAATTAAGTAATATTATATAGGCCTTGGTTTGGAATAAACTAGGATGATAGCGCAAGGGCTGTTTGTCATCATGGTGCTGGTCTCATGCATCATAATCATAATGGATTTTTGTTATGTACAATATTAGTAATATTTTATTCGAATTAGGCTGATAAAAAAGGCTCAAAGCTCACCCAAAGTTCATTTCAAATATTAGTGTTAATTAAACATTTATTTTTACCTAATAACTTGAAATTTTAAGATAAATTGTACCAACACTTGCCTGTCTTTTTAATGAATGACTTATCCAGTATAAAAAGGTGAAAGTGTAATCCTCTCTGGTTGTGTAATAGTAATATGTCACAAAGAAAGCTATCTTCACTTTGAACCAGTTCTTAGCTATAAGCTGTTAATTAACTTGGGTTCTTAATTAGACATTTATTTTGTCTCAAAACAACCCATCCCAATAATGCATTAACCAATGAATATAGTTTGCCTGTCTCACCTGGATTTATCTCAGTCTTCATCCTGGGATTTATTTCTTGCTGTAACAACAGGTCACATGGAGCCATAGGAATCTATTGGCCTGTTCAGACGGTCACTAGTCTCGAGACTACCGCTAACCCAGAGTGTCTGTCCAGACTACAATCTTAGCCTCAAGTCTAGCGATACCACTGCGGTAGCTTTGAGACTAACCCGAGGTCGAACGATTCTCAGATTGCCAGAAGTAATTGCATTGATGGTCATAACCTCACTCGCGGCTAAACATGATTGAAGGATTCACACGGCCCACGGGCAGACACGCTCTCGGTTAGTGCTTTGGGACTAGTTAACCACTAGAATTTTTAGGATTAAAATCCCAGCTTTAGACTTGAGGTTAGTTGACCATGACACGATTCACACGGCTGTTAACTGAGAGTTTAATCTTGAGACTAGTGAATTTTCCTCTAGTCTCTAGCTTAGCGCCATCATCTGAACACTCTTTCTGTGACCATCTATGCATCTCAAAGCCTTAGGAGTCAGATCCGATCTGTCCTATCAGGCACGATGAAATACAAGTTTAATGCAATTAATTTCCCCTCATTTTCCCTCTGCCAGTACATATCGCGGTCAATTCAATATCTTCTAGGTTATTGTATGCAGCTTGTCAGGCGACCGGAAACCCCCACCTTGTTCTACACATTTTCGTAGCGCTAAGGTAAGGTAGTCTGTCAGTTGTTGGGCGTTTTGTGGTTGTTGTTTATTTCTTCATAATTTTTGTGAATATTCAACAATTTTTTCATTTTCAAACATTTTTTCTTTTTTATAATTTCCAAATTAATTTTCAAAAGGTTTCCAAAATAAGGTCTAAGGATTGGTCAAAATTAAAAATTGAAAATAATGGGTCAGTCGGGCCAGTAGAACAAAAACAAAAATAGTGTCGCCTAACTACAGGTCATGTTGAGCTATAGGAATAATACAATGAATATCCTTTGACAACCTATACATCTCAAAGCCTAAGGAGACAGATCCAATCCATTCTTTCAGGCACAATGAAATAATACAAGTTTAATGCAATTTCCCCTCATTTTTCCTCTGCCAGCACATATCTCGGTCAATTCAATATCTTCTAGGCTATTGTATGTATGCAGCTTGTCTTTTTCTTGTGATAAAGTGACAGAAAAAAACCCCAGTAACCCGGGAGCACCGCAAAACTTTTAAGTTTTCAAAACTGAAATTTTGCTATTTTAGGTTGCTAATGATTTTTGAAGACTTTATAACCCCTAGTATCACCCCTCTGCTGGATACCTATCAAAATATTCACACAGCTCATTTTATAGGGGGGTCAAAGTTTGGTTTTATACAGGGAAGTATAGGGAAAGCTGAACTTGTTTTAAACCTGGGGTGCATTTCTTTGTTGAAAGGTGTATCATGATACATTTGGTATTAAATGATAGCTGTATATCATCACTATTTTTCCCCATGTTTAAACCAGCATTTTTTATAGCCTATATGATGTAATAAATCAATTGAAATAATTAATTATAGGGCGCCCTCACTTGACCTGTCACAAAATATATTAAATGTATGGAATGCCATTAGTGTAGTAACTCAATTATCAGTGTTTATCACCTATGTTTACAGCCTGTTCTACAAATTTTCGGAGCGCTTAGGTAAGGTAGGGTCTGTCGTTTGGGCATTTTAATTTTTTTAAATTTTATTTCTTCATCATTTTTGTGAATATTTTTGTGAATTTTCAACAATTTTCAACATTTTTTTTAATTTCCCATTTCTGTTCTCAAAACATTTCCAAAATAATTTCTAAAAATTTCTAAAATATATATATATATTTGTTGTCACCTAACAACAGGTCATGTTGATTCATGGGTATAATACAGTGTGCATCATTGTCAATACCTATACATCTCAAAGCCTAAGGAGACAGATCCAAGTTCTACTTTCACTCAGGCACGATAAAATACAAGTTATTTTTCCTCAGCCAGTACATATCGCGGTCAATTCAATATCTTCTAGGTTATTGTATATGCAGCTTGTACAGGGTGTATCAAAAAAATAGGACACTTTTTCATGACGGTGTAATACTTGTTATAATCATTGGACCATGACCAATTTAGTCTCAATGTAAAACTCAATTAAGTATTATGATATCCTGAAAATATGAGATCAATCCGATGAAAAATAAGAAAACTAGCATCATTTGCGTAAACCATGTCATTTACTGGTTTGTACAATGGGATTTACATGTTTAGTTTAGTTTAGTTTAGTTTTATTTGGCATATCAAGACACAGAGATACAATACATCAGATCAAATATACAAATCTTAAAAACTTACAAAATTAACACAACATATTAATACAAGAAAACATATAATGCCAAGGATAGCCCAAGAAAGCTCTGAAAAGGGCTTATTTCCATTGGGGTCCTTATTAAAACAGCACATTATAAAAACATCATATATATTTGCACACAAAATAATATTGCACTTTTTATGAAACAACTGCATATAAAAATGGATGAAAAATCAAGATAGAAAGTGACTCTTTACTGCCTTTTTGAACTGCCCGTGGGTTTTGGATGTTTTAACCTGAGTTGGTAGCAAGTTCCATTCCCGAATACCAGTAAAGAAAAATGTATTGCACTGCTGACCTTTAGCTTTGGGAACCAGAAAATTTGTTGCACTGCCCCTGGTATTGTATCTGTGAGTGTTGGACAATTTGGTAAATTGAGAATTCAAGTACATGTATGACCAGTAAATAACATGGTTTACGTTTCAATACGTTACAATAATTATAAACATAGAAAATAATCTATCAGTCAATAGCAAAGATCAGTTTGGTAATCCATTTAATTCTAGCACAAATCTTGACTTACTTGACTTATGGCGGATGATTTTTCCGAACCACAATGCCTCTCAAGATCTTCCTTTCCAACATAGCTGTCTTGATTTCTTCCACCTGCAGTCTTGTATCACGTTTTAGTATGTCAATGTAGGTTAGGGCTGGTCTGCCACGCTTTCTTACTCCATGCTTTGGAATCCAATGTATGAGTTTGTGTACAAGCTCCTTGGACCCCCTGAAGCAGTGTCCAGCAAATCTTGCTCTGCGTTCTCTGATCTTGTCCGAGACTTTTGGCATGTCCCCATACAGGTCTTTATTCGTCACATGCTGACTCCAGTTGATGTTGAACACAGATCTTAGCATCCTAGTGTAGCATCCATCCAGTTGTTTACCAAGCTTTGGGGTGACTGTCCATGCCTCACATCCATAAAGGAGGACTGATTCTACTGTAGCTATGAACAGTCTTTCTTTAAGCTTTCTGGATAGTGATTTAGCCTTCCATAACTGACTAAGTTTGCCACAAGCTCTCCATGCAGCTGCTTTGCGTGTTTTGATGTCCTTTTCAGTGCTGCATATCAAATCCTAGGCGCTCCAATTCATGCATCGTTCATGCATCATGAATACCGAATTAAAATGTCTATGGAGCGGTCGTGTAAAAACATGTTTTTTTAACATTTTGGATCCTAGAATTAAAAATATACAATAGGTCATCTATGCAAACGAGCACATGTAAGAAGAAGTCATACTCTATCTAATAATGCTTAAAAAAACCTTCTCCGACACATACAACCTACGTTTATTTTCCACTAAATAACCCAGCTTTTGCCTAAATCTGGTCAAATCTCTGCGGAGCACGGGCCGTTTCACACTAAAGTGTACTTTCAGACCGCTATATTTACGGTATGAGCGCCCCCTTTAGTTATGGAAAGTAAGTCATTGAACCTCGACATCTAGGCTTTCATATGACGCTAAAATTATTGTGATCGAACAATGGTAAGGCACGTGAATTTGCACTTATAAAAAAATGATCAATCGATGATTTTGTTTTAGCCAGAATCAAAAACCATTTCATTATAGCAATAGGGAGGGTTATTGAAACATAACAATCGGGGTTTCGTTTTCTCTTTATTTTAATTACTGCATTCACAGTAGACAGGAGGCATCGGTCGAAAACACTCATGCCACTGTTTCAAAAGTGTATGTCTAAATAAATAGATAAACAAACAAATAAAGTATTACGTATTTATTATTGATACGGCCGTAGTGGTCCCCCATGTAGAATAATGGTACAGTCCAAAACTGCACACAGGTTTCGTAGCGGTGTTTGTTTAGGTTATCAATTGATCAATAAAGTATTGCAGTGTATTGACTGTGCGTAAAGGCTAGTTTTAATAGGAGCGCTTTATCACCAAAAGGATTTGATATGTTCATCCAGGCTCCAAGGTATTTGAAGTCCTCCACTTTATCAAGGCGCATGCCTTCACTTGTGGTGATCACAGGTACTTGTGTCTGGTTGAAGGACATGTACTTCGTCTTTGCAGCGTTCATTTTGAGCCCAACTCTGCCCACTGAAGTCTCCACTCTGTTGAGTAGTGATTGCGCTTGAGACACTTCCTCAGACAACAGTGCAATGTCGTCAGCAAAGTCTAAGTCAGTTAGTACGGTTGGTCCTATTCTTCTGCTGCTTCTTTTTGTGAGGTGGAATCCTATCTCTTCTTCTCTGCCATCTATGGCCTCTCTTAGGGCATAGTCAAGAACAATGACAAAGAGATATGGAGCCAGGGTGTCTCCTTGTAGTACTCCAGCCAGTATCTCAAACACTTCTGTTTCTCCGTCTGGTGATATAACCTTTGCCTTGGTGTCTTTGTATATCTCTGCTATTGCATTTGTAAGCTGATCAGGTACACCATAGGCTTTCAATATTTGCAGCATTCGTCCCCTATGTATTGTGTCAAACGCTTTCTTAAAGTCGATAAAGGTTATGATGGCTGGCAGGTTATTTGATCTTATTCCCTCAATAATTCTTCGGGCACAAATCAATACTGGCTAAATAATCCACAAATCAGATGCATGCATATTCTGTGCAATTTTTAAACAAATAATCTCGAACCCACTGTAGATGGTTCATTAGCATGATAAGATATAGAATTGGTATAAGGGGTGTGCCTTCATGTTACTCTACTGTTACTGTGGTATAAGGGGGGTGTGCCTTCATGTTACTCTACTGTTACTGTGTATATGACCATTGTACATACTACAAAATAGATTGCCTGGCCTAATAGGTCACAATTTCCTTAATTAATGATGGATTTTTCTCATCTTTTCAGGATTTTATCTTTATCGGTGGTACTTTACATTGAAATAAAAATTGGTCATGCTTCAGTGATTTAACAAGAATTTAGACCATCATCAAATTTATTTTTGATACACCCTGTATGTATTTTTTCCTTGTGATTAGGTGACAGGAAATGCCACCCTGTTCTACACATTTTCGTAGCCCTGAGGTAAGGTAGGGTCTGTCAGTTGGGCATTTTAAGGTTGTTGTTTATCAAACATTTTTTTAATTTTCAAACATTTCCATTTTTATTTTTATATTTCCATATTTATTTTCAAAATGTTTCCAAAAATAAATTCAAAACATTTGTAAAAATTAAAAATTGTAAATAATGGGTCAGTCGGGCCAGTAAAACAAAAACAAAAAGTGTGTCGCCTAACTACAGGTCATGTTGAGCTATAGGAATAATACAATGAATATCCTTTGACAACCTATTTTACATCTCAAACTCAAAGCCTAAGGAGACAGATCCGAGTCCTACTTTTAGGCATGATGAAATACAAGTTTAATGCAATTAATTTCCCCTCATTTTCCCTCTGCCAGTACATATCTCGGTCAATTCAATATCTTCTAGGCTATTGTATGTATGCAGCTTGTCTTTCAGTCAATAGTTAGGTCACCCAAGCCCTATATGAAAGCTATGAAGATTGTTAAACGGGGTCAGTCGTCACAAACATGCGCAAACACCATAGCCAAACGACCTTGCTTTTGTCAACACTCCCTACACAGAGGACTGCAGTGCAAATCTCTACGATGTTTGCTATGTAATCTCTATGGCGGATTTCATTCCGTTGTATGAAGCTATGTTTGCGTGGTCTTCGCTATCTCCAAGCAGATAGAGCAATACGTACATGGACTTTTTTGTAGGCGAGGGTTCATTTCATGATTTGGTGAGGCTTAGAATGAGTTAGGATTCCTGTAATTTCGAAGACCACAGATTTTCAAAACGTGAATTTTCCAACATTTTACGACATAAATTTGGTCACAAAACGTGTTTAATACTATACATTTTACCGTTCTGCATATGCTAATGACCCTCCTCTAAAATTCTACATGATTTTTAACACGTTTCTCAGTTTTTGAGATGCCCAAATAGACCATTTTCCGAAGCTATTTCTAGCAAATATTGCAGTCACTGAGATTCTATTGTTTTCTTGCATATAACAAAATCTGACACGCAGCGTGACCTCCCTGCTGGCTGTTTTTCTTGTGATTAGGTGACAGGAAAAGGACCCCAACCTGATCTACAGTTTTCGCACCTCTTATAGGTAGGTCTATTGGTTGGGCATGTTTAGGTCATTTTCAAAATGTTGTTGAATTTTCAAACAATTTATAAAAAAAAAAAAATCAATTTTGTATTTAGATTTTAGGGGAAAAAGTTTTACAATATTATCAACAATTATTCTAGCTTTAAAACAAATTTCCATAATGTTTCCATTTTCCCCAAAAAATGTTCAGCAATTCGTCAAAAGATTTTTAAAAAATAAGAAGATAAGAGTCAGTCTGGCCTGTAGAACAGGGTTTTTTGCCTTATCACATATATGTCTCAAGATTTCTCATTTGTCCCCAAAATAAACTGAATACATCTGTGACCCACAATAGAAGGGGAGATAGGGGGTGCTCAGATTATTTTTGACTGGGTGTGCAAATGGACATCTCTAGTCTAATTTCAATTTCTTTGGAGGCTTTGTCCGCGAAAGAGTAAAATAAATTAGAATGAGAGTTGTGTCATTTATCAAATTGTCCTGGGAATCGGAAAAAGGGGTATTTTGAACCAAATGTGTCCTTGTTTTTGCTCAAAAAGAGGGACTTCTTAGAAAGTGTCCTTGAAATGGTGAAAAGGGGGGGGGGTATTTTCAGACAAAATGGCTGCACTTTTGGGGGGAAAAGAGGGTCAAATTAGCCAAATTGTCTGCGAAATGCTGTCAAAACGCTTTCAAGATCCTGGAACGATCATGTGTTACCCCTTTGAATACGAAGAGAGAACACCGGGAAAAAACCCCCAAACAACCTCAAAAATTCCGTCGGACCTACAGCTATACTGCAGTACAATCTATCGTGCCACGCCTTGAGGTATACTACAACGTCATCTAATCATCGCTATCCCGGCAGGAATTTGTCACCAGAATTGGCTCATCTTGCCGTTAAATATGCTCTCCATCAGTCAGCCTGCATCAAGCTTTGCATACCAAATAACCCAATTGGGTCGTCCTCTGAAATGACAAAGATGGTTTTGACATAAAGATGGGTTGATTTGTGACACTGATGGATTGATGCTTTCCCTTTTGGGGTTTTATGTTAGATTATTGGAACGAAAAGAAATCACTTGGTTTTTTTTAAACTTTCCGGTGGTTTTCTTTGTAAAGTGAAATGTGTAGACATTATTTTAATTTTTAAAAAAACACCGTACATTTTTTAAAAGCACTCTTCGATGGGCCTGACTAACCCACATGATTTTAGTGTGTTTTTTCAAGAATTTTCACAATTCACAATTTCAAAATATTCAAAAATTGTCTAAAAACCAACAACAGCAAAATTGTGATACCTTTCAAAATATATAATAAGGATGATCTTACAGGTACATTAGAACCACATAAAAATGACTGACATTATTTCATTTTATGCTTGTTATATGTTAATATTAGGTCTGCCCTTACAACACATTTTTTGTTGTCACTTCAAATCCGTCCATTAAGGATTCACACCATTAAATAAATCCCCATTGCCTACTGTGTAAAATGACTCCTAATAAAATGCTATTTTCTTGTATATAAAGCGACTGGTTACTCCAATTTTTCACTTCGGAAGAAGATCAATTTCGAGATATGCTCCGTCAAAGATAAGCACGCATGTTTATTGAGGGCCCACGGCTAGTCCAGGTTTAAGTAATTCTAATCAGTTATTGAAATCTCTAAAATTATTGAAAAATCATACAAAATTTGTCAAAAGAAGAAAATTTGCATTGATATTGTTTGATCTTCATTAAGGAGCAATTTTTTCACTATTTTTCTTTTTTCATTTTTTTCTAATTTTGGTCTCATTAACCCTAACACTCTTGAGTCCTACGAATCACTACGATGCGGTGTGCTTTTGTCAGCCGGCTCGGCAGTTTTTCGATGAAATAATGGCCCCAGGGTACATACAGGGGGAATATACTCCCCCATGTATAGATCATCTGCCTCTGAACCCAGAGGTCCGGGGTTCGAGCCCCGGGGGAGTGGGGGCACTTTTTCCCCTCGCTATTTGGTCCGTGAAAAAAATCTTTGGAAAAGGTGCCTCGGGGGTTAGGGTTAATAATCATTCAATCAAAATTTTAGCCAAAAACACAACTTTCATTTAGAGGAGTATAATCGCACCAAATTCAACAGGCCTTTCGTCATCTAAGCTGCTTCATTATTCATTTAGTGGTGTGAACTCTGAAACCATGTGCCCAACAATATTTTGCGGTATATCTTTGCAACACAATAGTTATGAGTTATGAAAAGTGACATACCCACAGGCAATTCATACAAATTATGACAGATTGTTTAAAATCGGCTCATCAGTGATTTGTTGTTTTCAGAAATAATGTTGAAACTGGAACAATATTTATTAAAAACAATATCAAAATAGGAAGTCAAATATCATCTCTGTTCTGTCAAAACCTAGTATGTTTTTGTGGCCCTTCAGTATGGATAAAGTAAAACTACCCAATGGTTATGCATAGGAAGTGTTGCTTTATACATGTTCAGGGGCAAGAGCACTTATAAGGTTTTCATAATGTGTTTTTAGTCCTTGGACATGTTTAGAGCAGACTGCCCATAGGCTACCCATAGCAAGTATTACTGTATACATGCTGAAGGGCCAGATAGAGATACAAGGTTTTGACAGATCAGCAATGATATGTCTCTTTACAATGGTGATAGATAATGTGTCCTATACATCACTTATATGACCCAGATTTGTGCAAATCTGGGTGTTCATTACCTTCCAGCATTATTATACGTCAACATATCTTTTCACATATCCTCCTCTGGGGGAGGGGGTGCACTTAGACGTTAAAGTTGTAAGTATCTGCGAGAATGAAAACACAGATAAGGCGATGAAAACACCCCCTGTTCTTCGGGCCGGGCCCAACTGACCAATTTTTTAGAAATAGGGGGAGAAAATGAATGCAAATGAATACCAACCCATATGTACAAAACAATTGGGTTGGATTTTTAGTTTGTCCAAAAATGCCATTTTTTTTTTTACAGATTGTTGGGTTTTACTCGGATATTAGTATTAGTTTTACCAAAACAAAACAGATTTTTCAGAAACCTTTCCCAACTTTCAAATTATATCTCAATAATTACTAAACAAATACTAGGCATGCTTTCCTTTTTTCAATGCATTTCTTTCTCATGGTGATTTCAAATATGGTCATAAAATACTATAATTTTGACATTTTTGAAACATTTTGTGAAATTTTGGAAACTGTCGTCTGCAGCATCTACCTCATGGAAAGTGGAGGTTGATTCTAAGTGTGCATTCATGCAACTTTTATACATGAGTGACACCCCTCCCCTGGTTAAAAAACCATGCATTCTGTATTTATTGCCTCTTGGCGTATTAAACTGTAGTAGATAACATATTTCCTCCTGAGGATGTGATATTGGTTAGATACACACAAAAATGAGTGACATTGTTTCATTAAATCGCTGTAATTTGTTATTGTCAGGAGATGAATTCTCATAGACTGAAAAGTGACCCAGTTTTTTATCAAGAGATACCCCTTTTATTAGATAGCGTTATATTGACTGCCGAGTGAGAGGTTCAAAATCATAATAGTGTTTTAGAGAGCGCTCTATTACATTTAGTGTGCACCAAAATAGGATAAGTCGAAGAAGAAAAAAAACCCAGTTCTATGAGCAAATGGACCTCAGGTTGGGTCGGTTGAGTTATTTTTTCTTTCTCTTTTTCCCTACAAAAATAACAGTATTTTTTTTTTAAATCTGTAAACATTTTGCTGTTTTTTGCTTAAATGTTGGGTAGGTATTCACTTATATGGGAAATTTGTTCACCAATTTCTAAAAAATGGGGTCGGTCCGACTCATGGGTCGGTCCGACTCATAGAACTTTTGTTGTTGTTGTTGCCAAACCTACACTTGCGGAGAACAATGTGGTGGAGAGTTGATGTAGGTTTTTTACTTTAAATATAAATTCAGTTAAAAATGGAATGGGAGCGATAAAGAGAAAGAGGCCTGTTTTGTAACAATTTTCTGGAAGGTATGGTAGGGCTTTCATGGAGCTGCATTTTCTTAGACAAGAGTGCAATTTTGTCACTATATTTTTATTAATGAGTCAAAGAAGTGGAACTAAAACAGGCTGAAAAGCAAATGTTGGATTCATTGTAAATTGCTCCCCACGCACACACAAAATAATAAGAATAAAAATAGTAATAAATAAATAAATATATATACACTGAGCCAAAAAAGAAACTTATAAAATTTGAACAGATCACCATAGGGTCAGTGCTCATTTCTCCTGTGTCATTGAAGCAAATAATTGGTTATTGACTGCCATTTGAAGCAATACATTGCTGTAATATTGTATCCAAATTTGGTACATTTTCATGCACAGAATTTTATTTGGTGATCTGTTAAAGTATTTATAAGTTTCTTTTTTTATAAGTTTCTTTTTTGGCTCAGTGTATAAAAAAATATCAACATTAATTCATGAATATTGAAATAATAAGAATAAAAAATAGTAATAAATAAATATATATATATAATATAAAAAGAAATCAACATTAATTCATGAATATTGAAAAGATTTCATGGTTAGACTATCTTTTGAATAAAGATAAAGTGCTCAATGCCGAAACGGCAGAATGTAATACAACTCGGAGTGATGGCCGGCCCATTTTCCGGAAGGTCTGTACTTCTGAATTTTTATATACAAAAATATATTTTAAAAAGAAAGAAAAAAGATTGTTGTTTATAACTAAATTAAATACAAAATATAAAACTAAAAGTAATCATAAGAAAATATAAAATAAATAGAAAGATATGGTTTATGATATAAATTAATGAGTTATTTGTGCCAGCAAAACAGTTTTTGTTTTGCTAATGGACAATCGTGTCCTAATACTATTAATTTGTTTTTCCGAGTTATACCAAACTCTCTCTGCTAATTTGCCAACCCACCATAGCATACATGTACCCCTGCCACAGAATGAAAAAAATTGATGTACAATGGTTTATGTTATTTCCAAACTGAAATGGGTGTTAATAGCCAATTAATTACCTGTTAATAAATGGAATGGCCTTTTAATTACCCCTCCGCTAAATGAATGGAATGGCCCTGTTTTGATTCTTGGGAATGTCAGAGAGAGAGAGTCACATGAGAGAATTGCCAGTGGCAAATGACCTGGTCAAACGTGACCCCTTACGATGAAAATTCCGCCATCCTTGAATTTAAGCTTCGTTTGAACAGAACGCTTGCTAAGTGTTTATTATCCATGTAAAAAAGAAATGAATTGTGAACAAAGATTCTGTCAGACGATTAACATCCTTACTTGTTATCATTAAATAAATATAATATTTTTATCAGCAGAATTTGATTCATAAGTATTTTTTCTTACTTGATTTTCCAATTTGAATTTTGATGAATAATAATCTTTTGAAGGATGCTAACAATATCCATCCAGCTTGCTTTTGTTCGTTTGTCACATCCATCAATGTCTGTCTTTGTGACTGTATTACGATGGTGGAAATCTACATGCAATAATACAATACATACAGACAAATGATGGCAACAAGCTGGAGGAAGTTCAAGATTTTAAATATCTTGGTGCCTGGATGGAGAGTACGGTAAAAGACATTAAGCAACGCAAAGCATCAGCATGGAGAGCGTGCGGCAAAATGAACAAAATATGGAAGTCAACTCTATCTCGGAAGTTCAAACTTCGCCTGTTTGCCTCAACGGTGGAGTCAGTTCTGCTATATGGATGCGAAGCTTGGACCATTACCCCCAAGCTACAGAAAGAGTTAGATGGCTGCTACACCAGAATGCTGCGAGTAGTACTCAATGTCAACTGGAAACAACATATACCAAACACCCAACTGTATGGTGACCTCCCCAAAATAAGTCAGAAGATCCGGAAGAGAAGAACAAGGTTTGCTGGCCACTGTTACAGAAGTGAGGAGCCAGTATCCAAACTGGTGCACTGGATTCCCAAACATGGCAAAAGAAAGCCGGGACGACCTGCCCTGACATTTATCGATCTACTCAAGCAAGATACTGGACTGGAGACGAGTGACATAAAGACAGCAATGAACGACAGAAGAGTGTGGAGAAACATCGTAGATCGGGGACACGACCAGAATTAAGCAAGTAAGGCCAAAACAAAAAATTGTTATATTGGCGTAACGGGCTGAACAAAAATAGGGTAGGTAGGTAGGGATTTTTTTTTTTTTTTTTTTTTTTTTTTCTTATTTTTTTAGCAGCTGTTTTTGAACAATGTTAACCGAGTTTAAACATTCCCTATTGTTTGTTAGAAGTACCCCTCAGTACAAGTCTATATACAAATAAAACACAATAAACCATATTTTCGGAAGGAATTTCCGTTTATTCGAGGAGCACCGTCGTATTTCGTTCGAGAAAAAACATTTATTTTTTTCATTTTTTTATTTTTTAGGGTCGGTCGGTTGGTTTTTTTTGTTTTTTTTCACTGAAAAAAAAGAAAAAAGTGTAGGGTCGGGCGTATTTTTAGGGTCGGGCGGGTTACGCCAATATAACAATTTTTTTTTTTTTTGCCTAAGTAAGCAATACAATAATCTGTTACCAAAATTATAAATGACAATTTGTAATTACAATGTCTTTGTGATATCTTTGTGATATATTTTTAGATCATTGCTGAAGAAAAGAGATGGTAATATAACAATACATTTGCCACCTTGAATCGGCCAATTCTTGCCTAATATAACTTCTGGAACTCAATTTCATAGTGTTTGCTACAACCTTCTTGAGATATCGATGTGGGTGGGGGGGGGGGGAAGGGTTCAATTATCAAAAAATGTAAAATTGAGAACTGAATTGGAGCTGTATTTGAGGTTATGAAACTGGAGGTTTTCACACATTTGCGTTTGGCTGAAATGGGAGGGGGAGGGGGGGGGGCTTGGAATGGCCTGAAACATGCAATTAGGGGTCTTCTGGAACTGCCAACAGGCGTAAAAAGGATTTTCTGAGTCACACAAATCTGTTAGTGACCTCTCTCGGGACTTGGATGGTTGGTCTGATAGATTTTTAAAAATATTCCTATTACGGAATGACATCATGTACCCAGCTGGGAAGATTCATTATTTTTATTTTATTTTATTAAAAAAAATGTAAGCTTTATTTTTTATGTTTTATTTTTTTTCAAGCAAGTGCTTATAACTTTATTATTTGAGAGCCCCCAAGCAACCTTACAAGTTCTATGTGTTTTTTTTTTGTTGAGTAAAATTCTTGCACAAATTAACTTGGGATAAGAATACGAGCGTAAATTTACCAAGTACAGGCATAGTTCAAAAATAGCTGCATTCCCCATGCTTATTCGTTGAGTTTCTTAACAGTTGGGTGAATGTTTTTGCCAAATTAACTCCAGATCAAATTTACCACTAAAATAGTACTAAGTTTGCCTCGTACAGGCATCAACATATAACGGCTTAGTCACTCAATTTCCTTACAGATGGGTGGCATTTCTGCAAAATTAACTCCACATAAAATAATCATTAAAGAGTTCCAAGTTTGCTATGCAGGTGTCTAAATATAGCAGTATTGCCCATGCCTAGTCCACCGGTTAGGGGTTGGTGGGGGCTCCGACATTGGAAAAGGTATAGGTATGTGCCACCCTGAAGATCCCCCTTTTCACCCTCTTCTGCTAGCTCTTATGACCCCCTTTTGAGCCTGCATCAGTTCTTAAGACCCCCATTTCATTGAAAATTCAAAAATGGCAAAAATGTGCGTTCTTACTAATCAAATTTGAAAAACAAACCTGTGTGGAGTTCTAAGACCTACATTTTTAAGATCCTATTTTTCGTCATTATATTCTCCCAATTCAGTTCTGAAACCCCCTTTTTAGACCCTGGGCGTTACATCCCTACCAACAACAAAAAGTTGAGTCCCCCCCCCCCCGCCTAATCCTCAAGCGTTTTTACAGATGGGTGAAATTTCTGCCAGATTAGCTCCAGATATTATATATACACTCCCGCCCAGAAGTGATGGCGCAGCGATCATATCCTAGAAAATCCATCTTCTATGAACATAGTATTGAATAATTTCACAAGTAACGATGTTGTATGTGTTCATTATATAGTTCTTCTTCATAAATTCATGTTTGTTGCATGTTACGATCACCACATTTCATGCAAAACTCAATAAATCGAGACAAGTCAAAATCTACACAGTAAAATCCCATAGACATTTGCCTCATTAATATTCATGAGCTCATTACCACTAGTATGGGAACATTCTCTCTCATCTACACCTTCTCTGAAAAATTAAGTTTTTTAATAATTAATTGTTATATTCACAATTGTAATTTCCTATATAATGATGCGCAGTCCTTATAAATCCCTAAAACATGGTAATTTTCTGAGGAGGTAATTTGAATTGTCAAGAAAAACCTGACATTTAAAAGACAATTTCAATATTTTGGTTTACAAATCAGTGATCCAATACACGACAGAGAACCTCGCAGTTTGTCTGTATCTCGCACGAGGCAGCACAGGACCCATGGCAGGTTTTAAAATTACCGCGACAATGATTATGCATTCCATAATACAATGAATATGTAATGTACAATTTTGCGAAGGTCAGTCGATATCTTTTCCATCAGTTGCGCTCCTGCTATTGGAGCAACATAGCCCAACAGCCTATACCACCATACTATGCAATCGAACTTACAGCCAGATGTGTTTTAATTGGGCGATATCTCTATCTTTCACATGATTGTAACGGTCAACTCCATTCATAAAAGAATGCGCTAAAAGGGTGATCGATTCTAGTCTAACAAAGGATTCGAACAAGTCCATTCAAAATAATGTATGTTGGATCACGCGGTAACTAAACTTATATTGTGTGATTAATATTTTCTAATAGCGTAGGTCAGACTTGGCTAGTCTCAACATTCCCTAAACGGACCTGACAAGCCGTCTCGCTAGGGGGTGTCACAACTTTGAGCATTTTTCTAACTCAAAAATGGGAAGATTACAATTTAACCAGCCATTTTCACCAAGAAGAGCTCAATACTGTATACAAAATGTATGGTGTGTTTTGTGTTCACTTCATGTCCACCAGTTTAATGTGTTTTATAACCCATGTTCTATGCACACATTGCAATATGACAGAATACCCCTGTATGTAAAATTGTAATTGCTGCTGCCAGTTTTAGTTCGAGAATTTTGCTGGTTCCCAGTACGCCACAGGTATCATTCTACAACCAAAACTTTAATAAAGTTTTGTCTCGAAATATCAGCTTTTTGGGAAAATTCCAGTAACCTTGTCAAAACACGAACCATGTTTTAGGTATTAATGAGCATTACAGATCCCCGTCATAATAATATTACGTGGTTGCATTTTGTAAAATAATGTAAAAATAATGATTTGTCGGAGATGATTTTCGCATGCAAGGATATCCCATAGCGCTATTACAGCGATAATGAGCTCATGAATATTAATGAGGCGAGAATTACATGGGATTTCCCCATAGAGAAAATAGCGACCTTGGAAAGATATTTATTGTGACAAATGTGTAGGCTACAAGGTCAAGGAAAGATGAATTTATGAATGACAAGATATCCAGGCACCTATATAAATAGGATTTGACCTTGATATGGGTACATTTACAAGACTGTTTGTAGAATAAGTTCTCCCGATGGTGTGCGCCATCACTTCTGGGCGGTAGTGTATATATTTCTTTATTTGTACATAAAACAGTGGCACCTGTCTACCCAATGGTGCGTTTTTATACAGAAAATCACAAGATTAATACAACATTAGTTTTACCATGAGATACACATTTAATTATAAATGTTTGATAAGAGTACCAAGTTTTAATGCCAATTTACAGGCGTTCAAATATGGCAACATTGCCCATGCCTTGAAGTTGAGTTGCTTTTCAGTTGGATGAAACTCTCATAAGATTTACTCCATAAATAATATATGGACATACGTTCACTCTACATCGATTTTTGTGGTTTTCACGCTTCATGTAGCTACCAGGAAAATAAAAAAGTCATACATATTTAATTTATCTATGATATGAACTCTCCGATAATGAATTGAAAATAAACAAGGGCAAAGTTAGCAAAGTGAAAAATTAAATGAGCAAAAATTCCATAGTTCCAAGTTTACCTATACAGGCATCTCACTAAATGTGGAAACTTTCGCGCTTCATATATTTTCGTGTTTTTCACGCTCGAATGCGCTGCCTGGAAATTCATAATATGCAAATAGATTTCTTTTGCGTATAGGTCTATGTGATGAAGCTACAAATCGCGAATTTAAAAACACGCAAATCGGTTTGAAATCGGCAAAGCACGATCAATCACACACAATACAGTGTTTCTATCTATTGAATGTTGTTTGTGAATAAGTAGGAGTTGACTGATTGGTTACTTGAGACATGAGAATCAAATGGATTAATTCTTTTCTTGATCATTTATGCTTAGGACTGTGGCATTATACAAAATGTCAATAACAATGCCATGGTGGTGGGGCCATAGTAATAATGTGGATTGTTTGTCAGGGTGGTATTGTTGGCAACAATTAAGGACATTTCTGGTGGTTTTTAATTATGTGTGTTAAATTTGATAATATATTTTGGGAAAGTATAATACTATTATTATTAACAAGCTATGTTCAGAAATATATACTTAGTCTGAATTTACAAAATAGCTACTTTTTATCAATTCTGTTTAAAATAGCCCCCGTAATCAAAAAAGTATTTTGAGCACTGCACATAGGTGTAGCAAATGATTTTATAACTGTCCTTCATTATTATTATTATTATTTACTTATTAAATAGTCATTAAAACAATGCATACAGGAATTTGAGATCAGATAAATTGTTTTTGCCGTACTCAAATTGTAAAGTCATATTTATGCCAAACACAATTTTACATTTAATTTAATTTAATTTAAAATGTGCATGGACCGCATACCTTGTATGATTCTATGTTATCATGTAAACATGTGTATAATTATACTCTACAAGGCCTTCAATCGTTAATCAGTCGAGACACTGTTTCAAAAGTGTATGTCCAAATAAAAGAATAAATAAAAATAATAAGTCTCACTGAGTTCCTTGGAAAAAATAATGTCGAACTCCATTTGTTATGTGGATGTTGTTTACCAACCAACAATTATTTTATAATTTTCGCGCGATAACATTTTCGCGCTTTACTGATTTTCAGCCATTTTGCCCTTTTTTAAATTTGCGATTTGAAAGTTCATTACATAGACTTATATACAAAATAAACATATTCACATGTTTTAATTTGCTTGGAGCACCAAAATTAATGCAGCACGAAAATGTATACATTGACAGTATTTGTTTATTTATTTATTTAGTTAGTTAGTTATTTAGTTAGTTAGTTAGTTAGTTAGTTAGTTAGTTAGTTAGTTAGTTAGTTAGTTAGTTAGTTAGTTAGTTAGTTAGTTATTAGGTGGTTTTTTAATTTGTGTTATTTATATATTTGTTTGTTTGTTTGTTTATTACTAGCATTTTAATTTTGCTACTACTAGGTCCAAATCTTTGAAATATATTGCCGCCATTTGTATTATATATGAATGGTTATATAAATATAGGAAGATGATACAAATCAGTAAAATTAAATTGCCACAAAATATTGAACAAATTTGACATAAAGTGTTTTACAGTATTCAAAGTTAGGAAAAATAAAAAATAAACCTGTCTAGTGTTCCCTCCCGCTTCCTTTTTTGGGTCCGCTTCAATTTTCTTTTTTTTCTCTCTCTTTATTTTTGTCATAACTTTTTTGTTCAGGGGTTTCAGAGTTTAAGATGTTTGTAACATGTCTGTATCTTTCTTATGCATTTTACACACGTTTTATAGTGACCAACCCTCAAAACCATGAAATAAATAGATTAAAAAGGGCCTCCTCCTTTTTCAGGTTTGTAAAGTTTATCGCTAACCAGGGCAATTTTTTACTAAATATAAAGGGCCTCCTTCCTTTTTTGAAAAAAGTCCGGACGCTAAACATGTTTTTATTTTTATTTTGCCTAAACCTCTTCTGATGGAGTAGTGGCCCAGTCAAACACGCTCCCATTACCTGCTGGATTGGTAGTGTGCCCTCTTGTGTCCCATAGCCTGCCTGAATGGATGATAACAACAGAGCCAAGGTTTGCTATACACACACACACACACACAGAGCTCTGCTATAGACTTGGTAGTGTGCTGGCACTGATCTCTTTGTGTACATATTGATAGCATTGAATAGTAGAGGCATTACTCACATAGGACTAGCCAGTAAAACTACACACTGGCAAGGACAACGTTACTATTTCCATGGATTAGTTTCTTGATTTTACAACACAACCTATGCCAGCATCTTGAACTCCATCACTAGGACTATATTTCAAAGTTAATGTCAGGAGGATAGTTTGATGACTGAAATGGATGTACTGCACTAACTGATGATAGGATAGGATATTATAACAAGCGGTGCCGGCATACCGTTTCATATTAAAGTAAGCAACTTAAGCTTGGGCTATTCTTCTCCATAGTTAGAGTACTGCTTGCTCACTCAAACGGGGCAGCCAGCTAGCGTGCTGTTATGTGCTGATCAGTCTTGTATAGGACTTGGTCGTTGCTTTAGTGTGTGACCGCCCGACATATATAATACTCCATGTCGGAGCTAGTCGGTCTATGTGTAGTATAGATTTTGCATCGATGGACTGCCAAATTATGTAGCGATTTACCGGGCAGAATTTGAGTTGAGAGTCGTACTCGGGTATAGTTACACTTGGGCACGAGGAGTTTTAAAGTTGACAGCGGATTTGTACGGATATATAGCTAGCTACTCTCTAACAGTAACACGGTACAAGGTTTATATATCATGAATCCGAGTAGAGTACTTCATTGAGAAAGCTTTACAGATCTATAGACACAGACACGTCATATACATGTACAGGTGAATGGGAAGGGATACTTTATATCAAGGAGGAAGATACCAACACTGGCAACAGATGAAGGCTGATGAATAAATGTGTTATGAATATGAAATGTGTATTTCCTGCTTAATCAATCAATCATTGATTGATTGAATGTACAGTTGAAGAGGAGTTAGTTGATGCTCTATTGTATGTAGCTATAGCAAGTTTAGCTCACTTTATAAGTTGATTTCTGTATAAACTATTAACCCCCTGAGAACTACCGGCCGATTGGTCAGAAAGATGGATACATCATTTATTGCACCAATAGAGACATTGTTAGAATAATTGTATCCCTGATAAAGATGGGAGTGAAACATTTTAAAAGCTGCATTTTAATTGGCTATTCATATGAGTACATCTTGTAATAAACCAATCGGAACCACTGTAAGATAGACAGGTAGACCCCAGGGGGTTAAAGCTGAACTTGTCAATGTCATGCTGAATTTAAAGTGGTACAGCTTTTGTAATATTTGCATAACAAACTAAAAAACTGTATGGATTATATACTATAGTCGACTAGAAATGTTATCGACTTCTGAAGTCATCATCTCACATCATCTGCGCTTCATGGCCAATCTCGCCAAAATATAATCTTGCATTTTATAATAGATTTCTAATAACAACAGATTTATCTGTCTGTTGTGTTGTTAACTTTTGAAATAATTGTCTCAAGCCGGCTATGCTTCATGGCCAATTATACGCGAAATTAGAATCTTGGATTTTATAATAAATTTCAATTAATACAACGGATCTATCTGTCTGTTGTTTTGTCAACTTTTAAAGTCATCTCAAGCCGTCTACGCCTCGTGGCCAACTATACGTCAAAATAGAATCTTGGATTTTATAATAAATTTCAAGTAGGGCCCTAATACAAATACAACAGATCTATCTGTCTGTTGTTTTGTTAACTTTTGAAGTAATTTTCTCAACCCGACTACGCTTTCAATTATACGCCAAAATAGAATCTTGGATTTTTATGATCAATTTCTATACAACATCTATCTTTCTATTGTTTTGTCAACTTTTGAAGTCATTATCTCAACCCGACTACGCCTCGTGGCCAACTATACGCCAAAATAGAATCTTGGATTTTATAATAAATTTCAAGTAATACAACAGATCTGTTGTTTTGTCAACTTTTGAAGTCATCTCAAGCCGTCTACGCCTCGTGGCCAACTATACGCCAAAATAGAATCTTGGATTTTATAATAAATTCAAGTGATACAGCAGATCTATCTGTCTGTTGTTTTGTTAACTTTTGAAGTCATCTCAAGCCGCCTACGCCTCACGTCCAATTACATTTATACGCCAAAATAGAATCTTGGATTTTTATGATCAATTTCTATACAATTACAACATTGTTTTGTCAACTTTTGAAGTCATCTCAAGCTGTCAACGCCTCACGTCGAATTATACACCAAAATAGAATCTTGGATTTTTATGATCAATTTCTATACAATTACAACATTGTTTTGTTAACTTTTGAAGTCATCTCAAGCCGTCTACGCCTCACGTCCAATTTAACGCCAACATAGAATCTTGGATTTTATAATATAGATTTCTAATATAATAAACAAAATCTTCTCTTTTCTGTTGATTTTTTGCAGCTTTGGATCATAAGGATTTATACTCTCTGTTACAATTCAGGCTAGTGAGCCGGCCTACCCTGGTGCTCACAATGGCTGCCATGTTGTCAACCAGTAGACTGTTGGGTTTCATTACACTGTGTTGTTATTGTTGGACTTTTAACCTGGTATCTGCAGGTGAGTAATCTATTTAGTGATAAACACAATATGGTGATAATTGAAGATCAATAATCGTAGTGATAAGCAGCAGCTAGGAAATGTTTTCTTTGTTGGTCAACAACACTTTTGAATTATGTGCTGGAAAGAATATTTATACTTTGTGAATTTAGAAAACACATAATTAAACAAAAGATTTTGTGACATTAACAAATACATCTACAGAAAACCTGACATCACTACATGTAATCAACCTCATGCACTAAAACAAAAACAAAACCATTGATTTTTATCATGGTAGACCAGATAACAACAAACAAGTAACATTTTTATTCAGGACAAAATTGATAAATGAGATTTGAATTCAACGGTGTAAACAATTTACAGGTTTTGAGTGGACAGTTTTCCTCTTCTGTAAATGATACAAACTGCCATGATACAAACTTCCTGAGGAAGACAACAGACAAGTTGTTGAAACCCGTATGGAAAAATAGTAAGTTTCCATTCTGGAATTTTTCTACGAAAAATTCATAATGTTCTTTTGAATTCCTGATGAAACTATTTCATACAAACTTCCTGTAATCAATAATAATTATTATAATAATATAATAATATGATAATAAACCTTAGCAGTATCTTTAAAATATGTAGCGTTTCCTTTCAGGACTTTTGAAGCTGGGGGTAAAATTTGATATTTCATGACATTTTATGTTATATGGTACCTTTTTAAATGTTCTCTAAATTGTCACCAGGTAACTTAGCTGTGTCAGTTTCATGCCATATGAAATGACCTTATCCAGCAAACACAAACAACTATAAAACTACTTAATTTCGCGACTTTCGCAAGGGATGTGGATTCGCAAAATTGAATACCTGCAAAACTGATAATTTTGCATTGAAAGTAACAGTTAAAATTCCAGATTCACAAATTAAAATGCCCGCTAAAATAACAGCAATTAAAAATTAGCAAAATAAAGTATCCAAGAAATGTTAGTGTTTTACAGTGTAAATAAGTATGGAGAATTTTGATATTTTCACTTTGGGCCTAACACAGTACATAGCTTTTTCCCCTTCAAAATTGAAAACTGCTCAACTTCAAATTTCAGTACTGCTGCCAACTTAATTCCATCATCATTATTCTATTAAAAGGACCATTTAAATGTATGAGTTTTGAATTCATCTCAAGTTATTTCCACTACAATGGGCACTTCAAAAGAGTTAATACAATTTACTATAATCCCATAGCTTGGCATTGATTGAGTCATTCCAAATGTACACTCAACTGTGGCCTATTCATTCAGTATTCAGAGAAAAGCTCTCATGAAAAGAGGTCTTATTTATTTTTAAAAAGGGAGTTTTTAAAAATCAATTCTCATGAATATTTCAAGTCCTGTAATGTTAGGACTCTAGACATACGCTTTATGAAGCTTTATGAAAGCCTATCCCGGGAGCCTATCACACAATTTTAGCTTCAGGAATCATGACAGTTGAAGATGATAGCAAAAAAATAAATAACAAATGTGCATTGAACCAGGGTTTTCATTCATTCCATACAAAGGGTGAACCGTGATTCATATTTTAATCAAAACACTACGTATGTTCGGACATTGAGCAATAATTTTTTTTTTTCACTCTCAAGAATTTTACACAGTGAACTTGCTTTTAAAATAATATGTGCTAGTGTTTGTCCTATTACATAAAAAATGGCAGCTAGAACTGACACTCATGTCTAAGCATGAAGTTTTAATATCAAAATACCATCCACAAATTAGTGGGAACATCACATACATGTAGAGAAGAGAGTGGGTGGGTTTTAGACATAATGCATAATGCACAGAAATATCCCTACACAAAAAATATATGTATTTATGTTATCCGTTATTTGTCAAATCTTCTGAGAAGTAGTTTTCTGAATGTTGATTTCCAACAGCAAAAAGCGTTGTTTGGAAAGCAAACACCAGTCATCCCGGAGCCAGCTTTTGCATCTGAAAAAACACAAATAGAATTGCAAATGTTGCCTAAAACTCCTCGCTTGGATGTTGGGAGGTCAAATCAATACTGAAGAGCCAATACCATTGAACTGTGGCACTGGTCAGTAGTAGTGGTCATTGGATGGCTGGTCAACTTACCATACCAGCTGTTTTCATGGATGGTACATTTTATTTTCGCGAAGCTTTTACATTTTCAATTCAGTTATAAATGTGTCAATTTCAAAAACGAGATATGCATGACAATTTTTGGATGGTTTAGGCTTAATCTTTCTTTTGAAATGATTTCAAAATCAATTTGGTAAATGTATAAATAAATGATGCATGAAAATAACTTGTGTGTGAAAATAGTTTGCATATCTAGGCAGATTAAAGCATTTGAGATTACAGTGTTTTTTCTGCATATTATTTGCTGTGCTTGACCTGACTGGGTATTGGATTAGCCTAACCTCACAATTAACCACATAACTTGAAATTCTCAAATCAAATACAGAAAAAGACAAGAGGTATTTGCAGATAGCTGTTGAAATATTTTATTGCTTTTAAAAAAAGCACAATTCAAAGAAACTGCTCTACACAGCATTTTAAGTGAAATGTGTAAAGCCCATCAAAATTGAAAGAGTGCAAAAATGGGGGGGGGGGGGGGGGGGGGGGGGGTATGACTGGCAACCTTTGATTTAACATGATCCACACACTTATAAATTGTTTGACCCTGACTTGAGTGAGGACTCTTTCCTGATCTTGTCATACATACAATACTCTTTTTCAAAATGCTCCTACATTTGTATAGCTAGCTGAAGCCATTTATAGAATAGCCATTAGGTATCTTGTTACCCATTTAATGTTAATGGCCAAGTAGAGGCAAAATTATGAGCCCTTTATCCAAATTGATTTATAATTACAGACGAGTGGTTTGAATATTGGATGGCTTATTAATATCGCAAGTGGAATTTAGGGACAAATACAATAAATCTATTATTTCCTACAGGGTCAGTGTTGGGTTTTAAAATGAGGGTTATTTCTAACCCTGAATTTAAGATTGATATAAAGGAGGGGTTATGCTATATTGGATGTTATGCCAATTTATTGAAACGTTAAGATTGTTTAGAAGGGATAAGACTGCATTCTCTGCTCATATATCCACCATTTTCTCAAAAGAGATTACAGCGGCGACGAAAAATACCAACCTATTCTACTGGACTGACAGACCCATTTCCCCCAAATTTAGATTTTTGTTGTTGAAAATTTTCATTTTTTTAATTGAAAATTACCCCTATATTTAAGCCCCGGACGTTCCCGCGATCACGGTTTTCTCGGCGTGAATCGCGGGATTTACCATTTGCCTCGGTTTTCTAAAAGTATGCCGAGATTTCGCGGAATTGTTGGTTTTTTCCTCAACAAAACAAAATTTCAAATTTCTACACAAAAATCGACCGTAATTAGTCCAAGAAAATCTTGAAATGTCATGTTAAATTTCGATCTATCGTACCAATCATACCAATGCAAACTTGGTTGGGAAAATCCCCCCGGAAAATACCTTTTATATGTAAACAATGTCTGGTTCCCGTATGTTACTTTCCCCATGTTACGCCGCGCCGTAAAATTTGTATCATCAAAATTTGATCAAATTGAGATTGCACATGTTCTGACGTAATGCATCCCATAATGATTCATGATGCGAGATCATGCCGCCTAGGTTGCTGGAAACGGGTTTCATCACACAGTGGTTTCATAAAGAATTGACTAAGACTCTGCCGCCCTCTACATTTTGCTATCAATTTAACGCACGGTAATTTTTCGGATCGACTGGAAGCCACTGGGGGATGTACGTACTCAATCATTCAAGATGGCGGCGCGTATTCAAAACAAATATTTCTTCCGTATCAAAAATGTTAAAACGGAGGACATTAATTGGAATTTTACGCAAATTATTAAACCCCTCTGCCAGGGATTAATTTGGAAATCAATATATTTTCTTGCAGAGAAGAAAAATGGACTATAAAGTAAGCTTATTTACTTTTTAAAGAGGTGATATTTGGGGGTGATTTTTCGGGTCACATTTTTGGTCGCGGTTTCTCGCATTTGGTTTATTTTCGCGGTATTTCTTGGTTTTGGTTGCAAATCCCGCGAATCGCGGTTTTAGTAATCTCGCCTCGCGGTTTTTGCCTAAAAAAATCGCGGGATCCTCCGGGGCTTACCTATATTCCTGAACCCCTCAACAACAAAAAACCATCCGACCAATGCCCCTACCAGAGAGGTTTATTTAGAAAAGGATGTTGTTTTTTCGTCGCGTACCATCTTCCATCATTCAGTGTTGTGTACTTCAGTACTACCCAAGCATCAATATGTTGTATAGTAGAACACCCAACACCCAAAATGTGTATTAAATCAGGCAGTATCAATATGTTGTATAGTAGAACACCCAACACCCAAAATGTGTATTAAATCAGGGATTTGGAATGACGGCAATGTGCATGACTGTTGATTCGGCACAAATCACTAAATTCATTAATACGCCGGTGGCATTGATGAATTTGGAGGGGATGAAATGAACGGCACGGCGGACTGGGAAAGGAGTGACGACGCGTGAAGATGTTGCAAGAGATGTGGGTCTTGATTGATATGCGGTAATTGGGAGGGAAATTATTTGCAATTTAAAATTTTCATGTTAGGTGACGAAAAAAACACCCTGCTGTACGGGCAAACGGACCTCTTGGGTTGGGTCCGTCGGGCTTTTTTCTTCTTTTTTAATTTTTTAAAAAATTCTGATCAATTATTGATGTCAAGATTCAAGAGAGATTTTTATAATTTTTTGCCAACTGTTAATTACAACTGTCAATCTCGCAACAAAAAAGTGGGAGCTCCTAACAAAACATGTTGGAAAATTTAGAACTACATGCTCTCCTTTGTAGTTATGCAATTTGGAATGCAAGGCACGAACCTTCTTGGATAGAGTGTCCATATATTAAGACTTAGGGCAGGCCCCATTTCCTGCTGGTTTCAGGTTTTAATTATTTTATAGGCTTGTGATGTACGTGTGTGTAAATCTTTTAATATATGTATAATTGTTGTTGTTGTCCCTTGTCTTTCCTGTATGAGATGGATCCGTCCATCCCGTATCCTGGAATTTCTGTACGGTCTTTTAATTGTTGAATAAAGATTGATTGAGTATAGTACTCTTTCCATCAGTATTCAATCCCAACCCAAGAGGATTGAATACGATTCATACACTCTTGTGTGTGCCGTTCAATGCGCGCACCACACGCTTTGTTTTGATTCATTGTTCAGGAATCACAGGTTAGCCAATTTTCACTGCGGATGTTAGCAAACTTGTTAACATGTGTTTATTCGTTTTTACACAGATCAAAATTATGCTCAAATTGTGAATTTGGATTTGCATAGTGTCGTGTATGAATTAGGTCGATACATGGTATGTTTTGTTTCTCGAAAAATTAGAAAAATCAATGCACTTGCGCGAATGTTGATATGCTCATATTTTAGCACACCCTGCGGGTCGTACCATTATTCACTCATCAACATCAGCACGCGTGCATTGATTTAATGTCTACTTTCTCTCGAAACAACATATACGCATTTATTGACCTACAATTAGTCCATCTTATGTTTATGTGGTTGCCATTGTGACTCATTTATCAGGCAATATCTTCACTTTTTGCCCTCCCCAATTGTGCCGGCTTATAAGATTATAAGAGCATCTCCGAGTTGGCACGCACATATCAACTCAAACTCTCATAAAGTGCAATAGTGCACAGTAGCAGCAATAATCATGATTGCTCTAAATGATTGGAAAAGTTAAACATAGACCATGACGACGGCGGCAGTGAGGATGATAGCGGCTTGCGGACAAGATATCACAATTCCCTCGTGTCCTAAGCTGCCAAATGTCAAACGGACAAGATGGTCAGATTTGCCGGCTACGGAGCATTCAGGGTCAGAGATGCGCTCCTCGGAGCCAAACAGATTTTATTTTTTACAATTAGAACTGTAATGAGACACTATGTTTGGAAGCGCTGTAAGCACATGGCCTGCTTAAAACAATGCAGACATCATAAATTGGGCGTCATGGCCTGCTTAAAACAATGCAGACATCATCAATTGGGCGTCATGGCCTGCTTAAAACAATGCAGACATCATCAATTGGGCGTCATGGTCTGCTTAAAACAATGCAGACATCATCAATTGGGCGTCATGGCCTGCTTAAAACAATGCAGACATCATCAATTGGGCGTCATGGCCTGCTTAAAACAATGCAGACATCATCAATTGGGCGTCATGGCCTGCTTAAAACAATGCAGACATCATCAATTGGGCGTCATGGCCTGCTTAAAACAATGCAGACATCATAAATTGGGCGTCATGGCCTGCTTAAAACAATGCAGACATCATCAATTGGGCGTCATGGCCTGCTTAAAACAATGCAGACATCATCAATTGGGCGTCATGGCCTGCTTAAAACAATGCAGACCTCATCAATTGGGCGTCATGGTCTGCTTAAAACAATGCAGACCTCATCAATTGGGCGTCATGGTCTGCTTAAAACAATGCAGACATCATCAATTGGGCGTCATGGTCTGCTTAAAACAATGCAGACATCATCAATTGGGCGTCATGGTCTGCTTAAAACAATGCAGACATCATCAATTGGGCGTCATGGCCTGCTTAAAACAATGCAGACATCATCAATTGGGCGTCATGGTCTGCTTAAAACATTGCAGACATCATAAATTGGGCGTCATGGTCTGCTTAAAACAATGCAGACATCATCAATTGGGCGTCATGGCCTGCTTAAAACAATGCAGACATCATCAATTGGGCGTCATGGCCTGCTTAAAACAATGCAGACATCGTCAATTGGGCGTCATGGCCTGCTTAAAACAATGCAGACATCATCAATTGGGCGTCATGGCCTGCTTAAAACAATGCAGACATCATCAATTGGGCGTCATGGCCTGCTTAAAACAATGCAGACATCATAAATTGGGCGTCATGGCCTGCTTAAAACAATGCAGACATCATAAATTGGGCGTCATGGTCTGCTTAAAACAATGCAGACATCATCAATTGGGCGTCATGGTCTGCTTAAAACAATGCAGACATCATCAATTGGGCGTCATGGCCTGCTTAAAACAATGCAGACATCATAAATTGGGCGTCATGGTCTGCTTAAAACAATGCAGACATCATAAATTGGGCGTCATGGTCTGCTTAAAACAATGCAGACATCATCAATTGGGCGTCATGGTCTGCTTAAAACAATGCAGACATCATAAATTGGGCGTCATGGTCTGCTTAAAACAATGCAGACATCATCAATTGGGCGTCATGGTCTGCTTAAAACAATGCAGACATCATCAATTGGGCGTCATGGTCTGCTTAAAACAATGCAGACATCATCAATTGGGCGTCATGGTCTGCTTAAAACAATGCAGACATCATAAATTGGGCGTCATGGTCTGCTTAAAACAATGCAGACATCATAAATTGGGCGTCATGGCCTGCTTAAAACAATGCAGACATCATCAATTGGGCGTCATGGTCTGCTTAAAACAATGCAGACATCATCAATTGGGCGTCATGGTCTGCTTAAAACAATGCAGACATCATAAATTGGGCGTCATGGCCTGCTTAAAACAATGCAGACATCATAAATTGGGCGTCATGGTCTGCTTAAAACAATGCAGACATCATCAATTGGGCGTCATGGCCTGCTTAAAACAATGCAGACATCATAAATTGGGCGTCATGGTCTGCTTAAAACAATGCAGACATCATAAATTGGGCGTCATGGCCTGCTTAAAACAATGCAGACATCATCAATTGGGCGTCATGGTCTGCTTAAAACAATGCAGACATCATCAATTGGGCGTCATGGCCTGCTTAAAACAATGCAGACATCATCAATTGGGCGTCATGGCCTGCTTAAAACAATGCAGACATCATAAATTGGGCGTCATGGCCTGCTTAAAACAATGCAGACATCATAAATTGGGCGTCATGGCCTGCTTAAAACAATGCAGACATCATCAATTGGGCGTCATGGTCTGCTTAAAACAATGCAGACATCATCAATTGGGCGTCATGGTCTGCTTAAAACAATGCAGACATCATAAATTGGGCGTCATGGCCTGCTTAAAACAATGCAGACATCATCAATTGGGCGTCATGGTCTGCTTAAAACAATGCAGACATCATAAATTGGGCGTCATGGCCTGCTTAAAACAATGCAGACATCATCAATTGGGCGTCATGGCCTGCTTAAAACAATGCAGACATCATCAATTGGGCGTCATGGCCTGCTTAAAACAATGCAGACATCATCAATTGGGCGTCGAAGAGAATTAATTAACTTATTTATTGAGGAACAGCAATAATGCTGGCTAGCCAATAATCAATATGATTAATTAATACTCATCGGCTGCATTGGTGGACTTCCAATTTCTGCAGTACGCGAATACAGTTCTAGCCTGGGACCCTACGGCCATAATTCAATGAACCGTTGCCTAAAAAGAAGCTTACCTGTAAATGTAATATTCACTTTAAGCATATAATGTTTTGCTTTTTATGTCAATGCTTTGTATCCAGCACGGTCATATTATTGTAACGGATCACAACTGATAATTATGATTACCAAGGTGCATCCTTTCAATGTGAAGTCATTTCAGAATTTCTTTAGATTTAGAACAAGACATCAAACAGCGTTCGAAATAGCGGGAATCCGTGGACCCCAAATGACCAAATTTTGACACCAAAATAACTGAAACAATTGCGGATAACAACAAATTGTGGCGGATAACCAAAATGTTCTGCTGGGTTATCTGCTCGTTAACCCGTATATTTTTTTAAATTTCAAACGCTGCTACCAAATACCTGTTTAATTGAATTTACAAGTAATTACAGATTTCAGTAAAATAAAAAGAACGAGACTATACAGATATCTTTAGCAGGGACATTTAAGTTTATATGTTATTATAGAAAGTTAAAGAAAGAAATACTGGAGGGACACTTTGTTTTCTAGGGAGATTTCAATTTCCATATATTCATTAAATATATATCTGTTGCTCTGTGTAGATTATGTGTGCCATTGTGTATCTTGTTTCTGAGCTAGGGTATCCGTTCGTCGGATGAGGCTATATTAAAAAAATCATTCGTCTCAAAGCTCCCGCACGCGTTAGTTAATTGGTGCGCGTTAGAAAAAAATTATGAATTTTTTTAAAATAAAATAAAATAAAATAAAATAAAAAATCCCAAAATTTCACAGATTTTTCAGATTTTCATTGATCAAATCCCAAAATTTCACAGATTTTCATTTATCACATCACTTTTACAAGGATTTCAGTATTTTATATTTATAAAAATAAAGAAAAAAAACTTTTAAAAAAAATTGCATTCTGCATTAGGTTTCGAAAAACTGAAGAGCTTTGAGACAAAAGATTTTTTTTTAATATAGCCTGATAGTTAAAATTCTATTCAGGTCAGGTATGGCTGTTGCAAGTTTGGCAAAATTTAGTTGATTTTGAATATTGTAACAACAATTGTATCAAGTAATACCTATGTAACAACAGTCCAGGTAAATTAGACTGGGACTGTGAGTCAGTATTGCCTACTGAGCAAGTCAGTAGGCTAGTTGGGCTAATTCTTTTGAATAATTCTAGAATTAAACTTTTGGATCAATTTTATAAATTAGGAAGCTATGCTTTTTGCAACCAACCATTGGTTGAGATTTTAAGTGAGGCTTGTTTTACTGATCAATGTAATAGTGTTAATTTTCCCTCAATATAATTGTTCACGATTTGCCAATTTTTAAACTGTTCTGTGTGTTTTTTAGCTTCATCACATACACATTTAAGCAAAAAAGAAATACATTCGCTTGTTATTTTCACGGTAGCTGCTTCGAGTGTGAAAAGCGCGAAAATATACGTAGCCCGAAAATTTCCACTTGTAAAAGTGGTAATTTTTGCGCCATTATATGTTCACGCTTTGCCTACTTTCAGCCATTTCCCTTGTTTTTAAATTCGTTATTTGAAAGTTTATTACATAGACTCATACACTCATACACAAAATTAATATTTTCGCGGTAGCTATTTGGAGCGCGAACATTTCCACGTTTGCAGTAAGTGATGTCTTACTTTGTATTGGGCTGCTTTTCATATGGCAACACTGTTAGGAGCTACAAGTTGAATTACCTGAATACAAATAAGGTCAATTCTTGAGGGAAAGAATAGATAGCGATAGAAAAGAAGATGGATTGACTATGAAATTTACAGGTTTAGTGGCAGGATGGGTCATTTAGTGCGATGTCCATTTAACGGTCCATTATACGTCAATCTTTCACTGTCAATATCAAAGTAGGGCAATATATTTGTGTGATTTGTAGACATTCTTGTTTTCTACCTGAAAACATTTGTTTGGAAACACAAATATTCAATCCATATTTGATTTTACACATGGTATTGTCTAAATTTGCAAAAATACAAAGGGAGCTTAGTGAATGTATGTTGATTTGAAATCGTTAAAATATTGTGGTGCAAAAAATAACTGCTTTGTTTGCTGTCAGGACAGGCTGATTTTGACCGTTAAGCTTGACCATTCAAAGCCCGACCATTCGAAGGTTGACCGTCATTGGAAAGGAATTGACCGTACTGTATGTATGATGAATATATACATAAAGGACAAGTGTGTGAGTCAAGAAGACAAACTGAATTATATGTTTCTGGACTAGCAAAATATCTACCTATCAATTTAGTAGAGTTGTCAACATTTCTTTTAGGAAGAGATGCCAACAATTTGAACCAAGTGCCCCACCCCTTGGACAAATATCAGTTGTTTTCACATCTTGTGCCCAAGACCAAAATAAATGCATGTTACCTGACAATTTCTGTCTTTTTGGACTGTAGCACTGACCTGACAAGTATTGTTGCCAAGTTTGTCGATAAGAAGCCCAATTGAGCGATTTACTGGTAACATTTTCCTCCACATCAAATTGTGAGCACTATCCTTCTGTAACAAAATTGGGCTTCACAAACCTGTCTTTGATGGCAAGTTGGCAACACTGCTAGCCATCCGAAAGTCTTATTTACATTATGAACATTGCCAACGGTTGTTCAAGATGGTTACAACGAAAATTGATGGTATGCCAATCTGACGGGCATAAAAGAAAACACATCTTTTGGGATGAGCGGGCGGGGAAGTTTTGATGTCCGGCCGATTGACAGACAGATAAGGTCAGAGCTGAGAGGGAAACGGTCAAATTATAAAACTTGCCGGTTGGATAACAAGCTTATGGGTAGCGAGGTGATGTGTGCGTGTGGTGGGGCTGGAGGGCGGAAGCTAATCATGTACACCTGGGTTCATTAATGAAAGCGTGAAGAGGAATTCAGCAGGGGGGTTTGGAGTGCGTGTGGTAGTTAACACTTTACTGGTCGCCGCGATACATGTGTTATAATCACTTTTTGTTCGTTTCAAAAATGGATTTGGTTGAACTTGTTATGAATCGGTGTCCAAATATTAAAAGAAGATGTAACATATCATCGTAGACTAGATGTATGGAAAAGACCCAAAACATTTATAAGTCCTAAAGAGGTTTTGTGTTTACATTCAATATGTTGAATGCCATTCCTAATGGGTTACCTAAGAAGATGTAAAGACCGCTAGGACAGTCACCGCATCAGGTCTTATAAGATGCAAAGGTATAGATCTCTATTCCTCCAGGAGTGACGCAGCACGGATGGTGACAGATACTACCTAGATGAAATAGCTAGATAAGACACAGGGAGTATTAGCCGTTATCAGATCTCGTTGAATTTTATTTTGTACATCTTTATGATGAAGGCTCAGCGATGTAGCGTTGTCATGTTACAGCTTGCCACGCTCCGTTTCATATCTTATGTTTCATGATCGGTTTGGGTTAACGGGGCTTTTCAACTGTGTTAACCGTTGTCAAAAAAGGAAGGGAGCTCGGGTCATTGTGAGGTGAAGAGGAGTAATAATATACATCTATTGATTACTTATCATCATTGGGATGGATGGCCAATTTATTTCTCCTGTAAATTTTGAAGACAAAAATTGATGTCTATAAAATAGCCATTTGAGGGTTTGTTATCACTCATATAATAAAAATCATTGCTTTGGTGCCGCATTGTATCGATTCTTGGTGTAAATATTATGTATAATGAAAAGCATGACTATGTAATATTCCACATCTTAATGCCACTGATCATCAATCACATCACATGACCAGTTACAAAATATAACACACTCAAGTTTTATGATAAATTAGCTCTACAATGTATTTCTCCAACTTACAAACTCAAAGCTTATAATTTTTACACCCAATCATGCTCAAATCCTGCCCAAACCCTCGCTTAGCACTGATCATATTTCACATCGCAATGGATCCAGAGAGGGTATACATGTACAACTAAACAAGCATTTTACCAGACTTCCCCTGCTCATCTGTTTACCCCCACACACTCACTCCGCTGCGAAGTATAACAACATTAACCATCAAATGTCCTTATTTGGTCAAACACAATGATTGATGCAGTAAAGGATGTTTGCCAGAGTTGGTGGGGCAGTTGAATTCAGGAAAGTAGCACAATTGTGTTGGTTTGTTACACAGCAGCTCAATTGAGCTAAATTGTCAAGTTATGTAATTGGCAAGTATTGTTTGAACCATAGATGTGTACATATCTGAGAATTGATTACGATATGTGATGCGATCTGTGAAAACCCGCCACATGGTGGCATTTTTCATATTGGAGATATTTATATCATAAGAAAGCTAAAACTGTGCTGATTACAGAACTGTTTCGATCATTTTTCTACGATCACTACAAAAAAAGTTATGAGTGAATGATGATTGTGATGTCACCAAAAGCTACAAAACAAGAAATCATGAAAACAGGCCAAAAAAGATACATACTTGAATA
Organism: Ophiura sarsii; assembly: GCA_035610835.1. Lineage (NCBI taxonomy): Eukaryota > Metazoa > Echinodermata > Ophiuroidea > Amphilepidida > Ophiuridae > Ophiura > Ophiura sarsii. The sequence continues at coordinate 65,829,037 of CM069457.1, read as the reverse complement.
TAATAACATTATAAGGTTAATAATAAAAGTGACTTAAGTAAGTTTGTTAAGGTGAAATTTCATGAAAGATGATGACACAAAGTACTGGAAACTAATTTTCTTTAAAAAAATCTAAAAAAAAGAAAAAAGTTTTTTTAATTTTTTTTATTTTTTATTTTTTTCTATTTGACCCATAATCCCTAGTTCACATTTTGCGACATCCGACGGGTTTTCTCAGATCACATCACATATTTCATCTTTGTCTTGTAATACCCAATTGAGGCACTTTCTTCTAAGTATGGCGTGACTCCTGCTTCCCCTTTGGCTTTGCAGATGTGTTGGCAGTAAGGTCATTCCCTGATGTCTTCATTAGCGCATTTATTGAACGAAGCGAGACAAGATACGCTCCATAGTTAGTTCAATTTATCCAATTATCGCACAGAGTTGGTCCACGGCTGTAAGGGTCACCGATGGCTGGCATAGTGCTATCTCATCTCTCTCTCTCATACACTGTACATACAAGTATAAAATCTGGATTCCAAATTGTACTTGATGCTAAATGTGAATGGTCCGAGGGGTTAATTAGGCCTGACGAGATAGAGAGAGAGAGCCAAGAACCCGGAGATAAACCATCTGTGCGGCGGATGATATTTAAAAGCATCATCGGTCGTTTGTGTCGTTCTGAGAATACACATGTGCGTTTCTGTTGTGATTTGTCACGACTGAGGGAGAGAGAATCTGTTGACAGCGTAGTATACACTGCCATAGGGTGGTATACATTAAAAGACATATTTTTGTGTGGGTATTTATTTGCGGTATGCCAAATTAAAAACAATCTTAGTTTGTTATTTTCCGTACCCTTTACTTTGACTTATAACTTATTTATTCATTGTCATTTTCAGGCAATCCTTGTAACTTTACTTTTAACTTTGTGTGAACAAAATGCCAACATATACATTTGTAAAGGACCATAGAAATGTCTATTTTAGTAATGCTTGCTAAATCTGCTTGGAGTAGAATGTCACATTTGGAGTTTGTTAACCTATGAATGGGAGGCAGGGCAGGAATAAGAAAATCATGTCTTTATGGAGATAAAAAAGTTCTTTTTATAAAGTTTAGATACTTGAACTCCTGCAAATTACTATAACACACCACATAACACACCGCATATCAAAAAAAGATACAAATTGTTTCATAAAATAACAAATTAGTCTCACACATGTATCTTGGCCTGATAGTTATCTTGTCTTTCTTGAGAACGTTGACTACCCGACTGTTGTCCTAGTATTAGAGGGTACGTTACGTTTGGGTTTCAGTTTAATGACCTTATTTGGTGTAAAGATGGCGTGAAAGCAAAGCAGAAATGACATTTTGTACTTCCATACATACAAATAGCGCATTAATCTAGCAGCGCAGCGACGAGTGACAGTTTGGTGGCTTTGCATTCATTGATACGGACCTGGTTGCGCTCGCGGACGTGCGAGGTAAAAGACTCTCAAGATCCGGGGAACATCGGAGCATGATACGAAATAAAGGAGACAGGGGATTCGATCGTGAGGGGGACTCTCCTTGGCTCATTATCAATGATAGCTACTAGTGTTGCCGAAAGAAATGACATTTTACGAACTTAATGTGGTTGAAAGTAGCCCAATTGGAGGTAAAAAGATACTAATTTCTATTTTTTGTAACAAGATCTCAATTCTAAAGAAATGGTATGAATATACAATTTTTGTCTCCAGGGACCGACCGTATTTGGCACTTATTTAACAATGCATGAAAACAATTACAGGTCTTCTTATTGTGAAAGACTGTACACGAAATTCATATTTGATATTTCCTGTACACACAAATAAACGTATGCTATTTGATATCTCTACAAATGTATCGTCAAATCGTTGATATTGTCTAATGTCTTGATGTTGTGATAAATTGTCTTATTTAAGGGAGCTTCGTGAAACAAGTTTTGCTATTCAAACCAGTGTCGGGACCAAGTCACTAATCCTTGAGTTACAAGTCACATAAAAACACTTTTAAAACATTGAGTCACGAGTGAAGTCATATCAAGTCCTTTCAATAATAATAAAATAATAATAGAAATAATGGACAGTTCTTATAATATAGCCCTTTCCACCGAAGTCCCAACACCTTTTTTTTTGTGTTAATTATTTTTTGTGAATGTGCTTTTCAATTGGACTGAGTCATCAGATGCAGGGCAAGTCATTGGGTAAAATATCAAGTAGAGTCATAAATGTCACAACCCTGATTTAAAACTCTCTTGCCACCTTAAGATGAACACATTATAGTTCAATCAGTTCCAAATTGGCGAGAAATATTCGTTTTTTATCTATCCATGTGCAAAAGTAATCCAACATCAGCACGATTTTGGCACACGCAAGCGTCATGCATACAATATTGCAACATTGTGCGCCACATAGCTCCATGCGAGCGTTTTGCAAGCGATACTCTTCTGAAATCAATCGCTGCTGTAAACAGGTTTCGCCAATTTGGAACTGACCCGAACTATAGTTAATGATTAAAGGCTGAAGGCAAATGTGATGCTTCAAGATCAGAGAGGTTTGCTATTATCGTTTATTACATAATAACCATACCTACCTATTCCCCTGTCATTTGTGCCATTTACAAAGGGTAGATGACCTATTCAAGTTATAAGTTTTGAAGGGGAATTCCCGTAACACCTACCTTGCAGTCTCTACCTTGCAGTCTCTATAGTTACTGTAACTTTACAGTGTTGCCATGTATGTAGCCCAATATGCTTTTTAATATGTCACTTCACAGTGTTGTCAGCCATGTATGTAGCCCAATATGTTGTTAAATGTGTGACATATCTGCACATTTTCTATACTCTATTTCTCTTCCTCTGGACAGTGACGTATTGCGTATGTATCTTCCGTCTTTCTTCGTGTGTGGGGTGTGTGTGTGCACCAGCGCCTCGAGTAGGCGCACACATTTATGTTATGTGATTAGTAACAACGATAGAGTACGCCACAAAACGTGTTTAATTAATTGTATGTGCAAATTTGATAGCGGTAAAGTGAGATGGTGTAAAATCCTTCTTATATTGTTATATTTAAATTGGATTCTAGGAAACCATTTAGGAAGCTTACATTTAGCGAGCGGGGTTATGTCATAGTCGAAACATTGTTGTGTTGTGGGGAATTGAAACATAGAAAATCTCTCATTTTGAAGTTGAAAATGCCATTCATTAAGTGATTTCTTATCAACATTCACCCACGGCACACTGCAGTATTGACATTGAAAGACAGTCTGCAAAAAGTGATCCGTGACCGAGTTGTGATGCTATGAGTTATTTTCAGACTAATTTGAATGAGACTCTTTGCTAGCTCAGGTGTTTGCTTCTGGTGTGTTTGTGTTGCCATTAAAAACACTGCAGCAAGCAGAATAACAAATTGACACTAAAAGTTGTGTGTGCGCGCGTGTCTGGGTAGGCTGTGTGATTCAGTTCCATTCTGCTGAGAAATGGGCTATTCTAGGTAAAATCCCCCCCTCCCCTCTATGCAAGACGTGACCTTATTCAACCTTAACTCTCCACTCTCCTTTTTTCAGAAAAAATGTCCGCGGGTCGAAAACGGATCCAAATAATAGCCGCAATTTTGTGGTGTTTGTTAAGGTTAATCCATGCAGGGAGTGTAGATTTCAAATGGAGTCACCCATGCAGTTAACCCTATTTGAAATTTACTCTCCCTGTGGGGAAGATTAAGGCAATGTCTTCTGTAGGGGGTGTAGGGATTTCAAATAGAACAGCCCAATAAATGAACAAGAATCACAAATGTTCATCAGATCTGTGATAGTTCATATGGAGATGGTTATAGGCTGGAACAACTTATTTATCTGTTCACCATTATTGTCAGCGGCATAATTCTAGAATACCCTACACTCCCTGAATTATAATTTAAATACACTTTAGGCGACGAAAAAACACACCCCTGTTTTACGGGCGGACTGACCTGTCAAGTAGGGTTTGGTCGGTCGGGTGTGTTTTTTGTTTTTTTTAAACCTAAAATGTCACCAAAATCTGCAAACATCTGGAATGTTTAAAAAAAATGTGAAAAATTGCGAAAAAAAATTCACCAGATTTCGGTCAAAAGCGGCTGATTTTAAATGATTTGAGGAAAATGTATCTAAAAAGGGGGGGGGGGGTGTCGGTCGCCTTATTCCGTAAGAAAGTGTGACTGGTACGATGTGAAGGGTGTTACATAATCATTCTGTGTCAGCTGAGGATGCTGTTCAATTAATAAACCTGCCTTGTAGTATCCGTACATTTAAAGAGGATGGATTGGGGGGGGGGGGGGGGGGGGGGAGGCGGTGCATTATTAGAGTACTTATTGACTCATGTTGACCAAGTAGATGATGCACAGATAGCTAGAACAAACATACCCAGTCATTGCTTCGCAGACATGATCGTGATAATGTCATAAATGCGGCCGGAAATGAGACATGTTGTAAACGGCTCGCGGCGGATCAATAGTTCACTTCATTGCATTGATATCAGACTCATCATCAGGATGGATGGATAATGGGGTCTCCATTGCTGCTACATAACACCGCTGTTATGTCAAAACAGTGTATCTCCAGCTGGCCCTTCAGCATGTATAAAGTAATACATACTATGTTTAATCATTGGGCAGTCTGCTTTAAACATGTTCAAGGGCCAATCTATCAAAACCGTGTATAAGTAAGTTCTTTCGCCCCTGAACATGTATAATGCATCACTTCCTACGTATGCATAACTGTTGGATATATTTACTTGTATATACATGTTGAAGGGCTCACAAAACATACAAGGTTTTAACAGAACAGTGCCGATAAGGGTTTTAGTATGTTGATGTACAACTAATGCATATCTACAGACCATGCCTAGAGGTTGTCTATCTCACTCGCTACATGATAGAAATAGAGAATTAGATGAAATAAAAGCCAAGCTTTCAGTGTCATAGTTAATGTTAGCCGCTGGTTATACTTGCGATACAATGGAGATAAAGTTGGGAGGATACACACACACACTGGTGTAGATTACAATACGTATGACAATATGACCAGGCCTCCAAATAAGAAGGGCACTCCGGTCAAAAGACCTAACAAATTGGTGAGGACCCTTGACTCTTCCATCATATGGGTACTCAGGACCTAGACTGGATCCTCATGTTCTCCATATTATACACACGGCCCCTACGAGGGTGCTCAAATGTGAAAACTGGAAAAAATACAGTTCCAAAAGTGTGCTCTGATAAACTCGTGTATAAACATGAGCTTATTCATGCACCAGTGCGCCGGTATGCGATAGGGCGCACGATTTGCATCCCCGTGGCGCAGCGTGACGATCGTTCGATGCACTGCCTTTGAATTGGACCAATCGGATACTGTTTCTGTTGTTACTGTGTACAATTGCGCATGCTCGGTATTGGTATGAATATTCATATATCCTAAATACTCATGGAATTCCACGAGTAAATGCACACTTTTTGGACGTACTATTTTCCCAGTCCCTATATTTGGTCCGCCATTTTTAAAGATGGCGGCCATAGAGGGACGCGGGGACCTAGTCTAACTCAGGACCCACAAATATCAAATGCAAACACACAAAATTGTGAGCATTTTTTTGAAAAGGGAGATGTTGCTGACGACAATGCCTATGCCCTATGGGTAATATATTATGACATAAACAATATTTCTTGAAATGTAAGGCTAAATTATCCTATGATTTTAACAGCAGGGTTTACAATATGGGGGCTCCACACACTGTAAGGAAACATTGTGTGCATGTTTTATTGTTTTCCAGATGTCTTGAATCCAAAAGTAACCCCAATCATGTCAAATTTCAAATGTTTTAGTCCCTTGAAAATAAGTTAGAACCCTTAAAACTTCAGAGGCAAGGGTCCAGGGGCAGGGCACAAATTAATCAAAGGCATCGAAGATAGTTGCCTTCGATGCCCCACCTAGTTGCCTAGATGCCCTCAATTTCTGGCTCTTTTCACTTCATTCAAAAGTACATTGCCTTGGAGAAAGTTGGTAGGATATTCTAACTTGTAGCCGTTATGGCTATTTCTATTTTAGCAGTTGCTCCAATGAAGCGTTTGTCTATGTTTTATCAGTTTAAATTTGAAGACGGCATTATTGAATTCAAAATGTTTTCATTCTTTGCTGATACTAATTGAATATAATTGCAAGAAAACAAAGCAACATGAAATATTTCAACAACAACAGAACATACAGAGCTAGAACTGTTCACTGCAAGAATAATATCCACTCATTGGGGCAAACCTATTCAAATTGGCTTAAGCCGTTTCTCCTTGAACCTTCAAATTCAAAAGCGATTGCTCATTGTTTCTATGTCCAAATATGGACGGACGGTGGCTGACTGCTGAGCAATCATCTGGTCAGTTACACCTGGAAGGACATTTTTCGCCCTTCAGTAATTTTCACGTTTTTCGCTTGCTTCAAGCAGCTCTTGCAAAAATTCAAAAGTGTGAATATATTTCTTGTCTACATGTATGTGTTCAGATTCGCAAATTTGCAAATTTATCAACAAGCGAAATTGGCAAAAATCAGCAAAGAACGAGAAGTTCAGCTCGCGAAATAATCCACTTGTCCTGGCTGTATAAGTGGTCATTTTAGTGCTACAGTTATTTTCATGCTAGAAGCAGCTACCACGAAAAAATTATAACACACAAATATTTTTCGTTTTAAAAAGATAGGTTTATTTGATGAATCTACAAATCGCAAATAAAAAACCCAAACAGTACAGTTAAAAATCTGCCAAGTGCGAAAAATTAATTGTGCGAAAATTACAACTTGTACAGTATTTTGATTGTGTGGAGATTTATAGCCCACAGCGAAACTTTCCCAGGCGTTTTAGGGATGTGTTTATTTGTGATCAGCTTCGGTTCCGAGATATGAAAATTATTTGAATATTTTCTGTGTCGCTGTGAAGAAACATAAAATGGTTGGAGAGGAAAGGAATACAATTAATATGTCACGTTACAATATTCCTGTTTAAAAAATAATAATAATAAATAAAAGATCATACCTTAACAACTTATAAAGTTTAGTTACTTGAACTACTATGCAAATGACAAAATACATCATACAAAATATATATACATGTACAAATGTTTCATAAAATTATAAATGTTAACTTAATTTTTTTCGACAACAGTTATTTCATTTTATTCCCCCAAACTCCCAATTTTTCAAATTCAATATTGCATCACTGTTGGGCAATTCCGCCATACCAATGCAATGACAATAAGAAATCCTATCAAAGACATCATGATGATCAACAAACTTTGTCCACTAACGGCTGATTTACTTCAAAGGACCACAAACTTTTCAAGAGTTCGTCCGCAGACGGACCTGGCAAAGCGGAGAAAGAGAAGTAAAGCCATGCGTATAATTGACATTACCAATGCACACCATATGATTCTATGGGAAAATTAATGGACAATATTAGCACGCCCCAATTCACTGTCTAAACATGTCTTCACACACCGTAAAGACAACATTCTTACACCGCGGCTTTCATTTCGCTTTTCTTCTTCTTATTTTTTCCAAATCGGCACGCTCAGGTTAGGTTTTGGGCATACAGATTATGAATCAAGACTTTGCAGGAGAGAGGATAATGAATTTATTTGTAGAAAATATTTTGAATTTGGTTTACAACTCAACCGGTTGCTGATTACCGTTTCTTCAGCGGAACCTCGTTTGCGTTTGAAGTTGCCCTCTGATCACACATCTTCGTTTTCTGTTCTTTAAATGACTCTTTTATCCATCATTATAGAATAATTCTTTTCCAATCTGACCAGAAACATTTACACTACCACACATCATGATGACAAACAAACACCAAAGCAAAATGTTCTATGATAAAACTCATGAAGTCAAACATTTCTTAGGAACTTAATCAAACAATTTGATTTTGTTGGTATGACTACCAGTTGTGTAGCCGGATCTGACAAGTGTAATCCAATATTTGGACTTTGAACCCTGACACTAATAATACATAGATTTTCATTGGTTGAAAATTGGTCTGTAATATTCATTGGACCAATGAGAGATGGTATTAAAAAACCAGCGTGGTAGGGCTAGGTTTGAATGAAATGGGTAAAGAATATGATGAGCTCTATTTTTTTTTGGGGGGGGGGGGTTGGGGTGGGGGGAGTTCAGTTGTTTTTTCTTCAGATGATTATTGAGTAGTACAGTGCAGGCAACTAATTAATGACACTTTTGATAAAATAGTAAACAACGATCACACAAGTGCGGCATGTGTGTGTTTCCCAAGAAAAATGAGATTAACCGATAATGAAATTAGTTCATATGAGTTCACAAGCTCGAATTAAACCATTGTCAATGTGAAGTGTTCCAAAACAATGAAGCCATAAGTACACCAAACCAACACACCAAGTGTAGACATTCTCGTTGAAAATGCCTGGCTAATATGTAGAATACCCTACCATTCTTATTCCTCACTGTGTAAGTGTATGGGTTGTTCTTTTAAGGGGGATGTGCACCTTCGTATAGCCTCCGTAAAACTGCCGTAACTTCTTCATTATTCATTTAATCTAGATAAAAGTGTACATTTTTTTGCAGGAAAGGGTTCAATGAATCCAACTATGATCATGAAATTGACCATTTTGGAGAAAATTATAAAAAAACACGTTTTTTGCCCCATTTTATGTTTGGAAAAGATAACTCAAAATAGATTTTGTGCTAAAAAAAGTGCTAAAAAATGTGGCACTTTTTGGTCTCTAATTCAAAAAATAATAAATATTTTCAACAACAAAAAACATGATTCCTAGGGAATTGTATGAGGAATATAATAAAACTAGTATGACAAAATTTGACAAAATATATTTTGAGTTATCTTTGCAGAACCTAAAATGGGGCAAAAAACATGTTTTTTATAATTTTTTCCAAAATGGTCAATTTCATGATCATGGTTGGATTCATTGAACCCTTTCCCGCAAAAAAAATGTATACTTTCATATAGATTAAATGAATAATGAAGAAGTTACGGCAGTTTTACGGAGGCTGTACCTGAAGGTGTGCATAGCCCCCTTAACACTTTCCACATGGCAGGCGTCTTCAGACGACATTCCAACATTTTACAAAATGTGTTAAAAATGTCAAAATTATTGAAATTCATTGTCATATATGGTGTCACCATGAAGAATGCATTAAAATAAGTACAAACATGCCTAGTAATGGTTCAGTAATTCTTGAGATAAGACTTTGAAATTAAGGAAAGGCTTCTGAAAAATCTGTTTTGTATATGGTAAAACTATAGCCATGTGGAAAGTGTTATAGTCCCCATAGAAGACATGTAGTGGTAGGGTATACTGTATGAACTTTAAATGCCCTATTCACCATCCTCCTCCTTACCATTGCAACATAGGTCAGTCAGGATGGTACGTACGTACGGTGCTCTGATACAAATACAAAGACACACACAAGATCACACATTGTAACGCTTAGCTGCTTTTTCTGAGAATTTACCAACCCACGCTTTAATATCTTATTGGTTGGAATCTGCTCAGAACTCCGTTTGCAAAATATTAGATTTTACTGCATCCAAAATGGGTTCTGCAACTAACATATCGAGGTGTTTAGCAATGCGCCATTGTGGCAGTTTGCCCATTCCAACAGTGTTGTGCTGCTTGTGCATTTCCCAGACAGTATTTTCTTACCACTCCTATTTTACCACCCTGGCATTGAACACACTGGTACAACACTCCTTGCTCTATAGAACAATACAGAATAGAAAACTCCTGTATGTTTTCATTTCAATTCAAAACCACTGATGCGGATGAAATCCCTTAGTGTACTAGGTGTAATTGTAAGGGAGCTGTACTTAGTCATGGCTGCCCTGTGTTCAAACTGCTGTTTGTATCGAAGGTGTAACACAGGGCTTAGGGCTGGCTACCTTCAGTTTAATATCTGGCAGCTATTAGGTTTATTAGAAAGATTCGTAACTAAAAAAACCTATAGTTTGTTCGATATGAAATAGGCACAAATTGTGAGGATTGTGCTCATCCTTTGGTAAAAGGAATACAACTGGATAGTAGTCCTCCCAGTAGTCCTACCTTATAGGACTACTCTATCGAAGCCTAGGAAAAACTGCTCCCAACCCGAGAACCGCTATCAACCCGAGTTGGCTCAGCTATGAGGATGGCTGACTCAGTGTTTCTATATTCTATCGTTGTAGTATTGTATTTCCCTGGATAGGCTGGTTTTAGTGGCCCTACGAGGAGGGCTACGGGATAGTGGATGCTTATGCTGTATATCACATAAAAGTGCTAAATTTGCCCTTAGATTATACATATGCTTTTCTCCAGTTTGCTCCGATTTGGTATCATATGCTTGTGTAAATTAATTTACAATGTAATGACACTTGGCTATTTGGTTTGGAACATGCCAAAGTTGTATGTACTTTTAAAGAAAGTATGTGCAAAAGCTGCCTTATCCATCTTCTGGTTTTAACCAGTTGAGGCACTTCTTAACATTTTCCATGCGGCAGGCGTTTGCAGACGACATTCCAAAACTTCACAAAATGTTTCAAAAATGTCAAAATTATTGCATTTCATTACCATATTTGGAATCACAGTGACAAATGCATTGAAATAAGCACAAACATGCATAATATTGGTTGTAATCCTTGAGAGAGACTTCTGAAAGTTGGGAAAGGTTTCTGACAGATCTGTGTTGTCTTGTGTGTTGTACAATGCCGAAACAATAGCCGCGTGGAAAGTGTTCAAGCACATCTGGCAGCTATCGTTGTGTATCACAAAACTTCAGGTTAAAAGTTCTATCTAGGCAGAAATGGTGTTTGTGATTTGACGTTTTGGACAAACAGCAACAAAAGAGCATAGCATTTTTCCAGATTCATGTTTAATTGTGTTTGTATTCAGTGCAGTTAAAGGTCATACACAATGGCATAACAAACCAGAATATTTATATCATGATGAATTGGTAATAAAATTAACTAAACTAGTGATAATAGGGCCATCCATCTTGTCAAGCCTGAGGCACTGAGGAAAAAACATCAACAAATTATTAACAACAAACACGATGATAGCGTTATGTATTGGACCCTTTTCCCTTCTTGTTAATGTTGAAACTCGATCATCAACATTCGATTTCATTTGCATGTCGTGCCGACAAAATATTTATATTACTTTTACAAAATGGGTATTTACGACCTAAATCTTTCTAATATTTTTTATCAAGAATCCATTGTTTATTGTGTGTTTTAGATCAATATGCTTTTCTATGTTTTAAACCTGGCAGAAGATATAGGCGCTATATGTGGAGTGGAAACTCAAGTTGATCTGACAGACTCATCACAGATTCTGAAATATACATTTGACTAACATAATGATTATTTCAATTGAAATCCATACAGCCCTATGGAAAACATTACCTTAATCTTCTCCACAGGGAGTGTGTATTTCAAATAAATGGGGTTACCTGCATGGATGACTCCATTTGAAATTTACACTCCCTGTGTGGAAGAATAAAGTCATGTCTTCCATAGGGGTGTATAGCCCATTGGTACACTCATATCAATTCCAAGCACATTTTGGCTTGCAAGAAACTATCCAGATTGTACATCTGTCTTACAGGATAAAATAGGGTAAAGTTTTCAATCCATATTACTCCAATTATTCTAGGCATGTACGCACTCATTATTGAAAAGTCTTGATGACGACAAAGAATAAAGAGGATGCTTTTGCACTGTGTAGAATCGAGTGCACTTTGCATTCTGCCCCTTATATAAGCCTAACGGAGAAAGACTCAATTCACTTACGGCCAAAGAAAAGAAATGTTGTATTGTCATAACCCGCCCGACTCTAATTTACCCCAGACCCTGATTTTGTGTGTGCAGAAGGAGGACATTAAAAAAACAACTAAAAACAACAGCACATTCTTTTTTTTTAAAAACCACTATCTTTGGTGCTCCTTATCAAAAAGGAATATAGTACACAGCAAATCTGATGATGACAAATGGCCTCATGATATTTTGTGATTTATTTGACTTAGTGAGATCAAATTTAGTAATTTAAATTATAAACACAATTCAAAATATTTTTTAAAATAATAAAATTTTAAAAATCCGCGCTCCCTACCCTTATTTTCAATGGCATGTTACGCCAAAACAACAAAAAATATTTTTTGGCTAAGGAAAAACTAGGGCGTCTGCCCATAGATTCAACATCTCAAGTGGCACTCCGACAAAATGTTGCGCAAAACTACGGAAATGAAAAATCAAGATTTTGGCGTAATTGACGCCGACTTGACAAGGCTCGTGTTTCACATCGGCACAGCCCCCCCCCCCCCCCCCCCCTGAGTCTTGTACTCGCCCACTCACTCCCCCATGGACCGGTTGTTGATAGGTAAAGAACATGAATATTCAAGCGGGTATTGCACACTGCGCTTGACTGTTAAATAATCATCAAAGTTGAGTGGCACTCTGGTGCAATTCCATTAAAAGTACAAGTTGAATCTGATATTGATAAACTAATCTTAAACTTGAAATTAAATCACTTTTTTTTCTAGATCAGGCATTCTCGATTTATTTTGCTAGAGGGCCATGAATGGGCGGAATAGCCACATATGTCTGAAATGCCACATTCTTGGGGCCAAATGACCCATTTTGTTATGTTGGTCTTCCATTTTTTGGAACTATTCAAGAGCAAGATATATTTGTTTCAAGTGCTGGAGTTGGCGTTCTAGATGCTTCACCAGCATCAATGCTATGCTTTTGTCTCTTTGAATGCATCAAACTACAACTCATGCTCTTTGTAGACTTCGCTGGTCACTTAAGAATTTTATTATTTCGTTTCTGAAAAAATAATGAAGAAGTCCTTTATCAATTGCATAAGGAACCAGGCAAATAGTTACTGGGTGTCCTTATCACAAACAAAAACCAATTATATGATCATAAATAGGCAGGCGTCAGTGATGACACGACCAAAATGCAAATGTCCATCAATTTATACCCAGGCTGCATTCTCCCAACCAGCCATCAGGGATATCCTATCCTCTCCACCTCTTAATAGCATCGGCCACGACCCAATGGCTTCTAAAATTCAGCCCATGTATATTTCATAGGTTTTTACAGGGCGCACAGGCGGGCATGCGGCCAGTGAAATTAAACGACTCCGTTGACTAATAAACACGCCCTATGGGCACAAATCTTAGTAGAAGTAGTGCAAAGCACAGTGCAAAGATGATGTAGTTTGCTAGGTCCCAAGGCGGTTGCCAATGTTTTTCTACGCTGCCGTTGTACAGGGTCACGTACTGACCCAATCAGCCCGCTGGAGCTATTATAGGAGCATGGCGCCATTGCTAAAATGGGTTAATTTTATGCTACTTTGTGATTTGTCAGATACTATTAGAAGTTGGGTTTAGCGGCGAAATTGGATTAACGCCAAATAATCCCCTCCATTTGTCTGTGTTGTGGCGGAATGAGTCGGCGGCTTGATGGGTACTGCTGGTATCTTATCAATTGGGATTTCAAACACAAATATCCGTTTCTTGATTTTGCGTAATGTTGGCATTATATGGGGGAAAGTATGGGTAAAACAGTGTTGTTTTAGTGTATTTTCATCATAGGTTACTAACTATAGCATTCGAGTTAGGGCCAAAGTGTGCATTTGAAGGATAATTTACAAGAAACATCCCCCTCAAGACCCATTTTTTGTATGGCATTGATCTGGTCACAAAGTATCTTTTCATCATCGGTCATTTGCAATCAGTTCTGAATAAATTTGATGGTAAGCAACATTCTTAAATGCAGGCATACTTTATTTTGTTAGTGTATGTGTCAGAGTCTATGCAAATGAACTAGGGGGAATATCGAGGCTTGGTCATCATACATTATGTTACACACTTAAAAAAGTGGGGTCAAATTGTTCACACAACCTTAAAACTAGGTCAAATTTGGACAACTTTGTGGTTAAATGTTGGCCCCATTTTCTATGTTGTGTGCATAGTTGACGCCATTCCAGGGTCAATTTTGACCCTTTCGTTTTAAGAGTGTATGTGTCCACCATATAATAATAATATCTGTATGAAGTTGATGATCGATTGTTGCCATCCCTGCCAAAAGGTGTTATCTATCATAACTTGATCCCGAGTAATCCCGTTTCTATTTTTAAAAGATGATATTTACTCTAGTGTCTCTCTCATCAGAATTCAAAGTCATGAAACGTCAATGGTCGTCATCCTGACTCATAACATGAGGAGGAGGAGGATAAGATGATGCCTGGCTTGTGAACTTGGCAAGGATCTTGGCTTGGCTTAGTAATTTAATTAAAGGTTATTCATTCAACAATGTATAGTATTAGCACTAGTTCAGCTCCCTCGTGGGTCATATGTTTGCACCCAAGTTTTTTAATAGAGATGAAATATTGTACTGAGTAGGGTCTGGGAAGGGGGGGGGGGGGGGTAGGTTATAGTGAGGAGTATCAGCAGAGGGGATGTCTGTCTGGCTTGCCTTGCTTCATCTTGTGAACTGGGCAAGGATCTTGGCTTGGCTTAGTAATTTAATTAAAGGTTATTCATTCAACAATGTATTAGCACTAGTTCAGCTCCCTCGTGGATCATATTTTTGCACCCAAGTTTTTTTTTTAATAGAGATGAAATATTGTACTGAGTAGGGTCTTGGAAGGGTAGGGTAGTAAGGAGTTTGATAGGGGATGGACGTTTGGCTTGCCTTGCTTCATCTTGTGAACTGGGCAAGGATCTTGGCTTGGCTTAGTAATGTAATTAAGGTTATTCATTGAACAATGTATAGTATTAGCACTAGTTCAGCTCCCTTGTGGGTCATATTTATCCACAAGTTGATTTGGATAGATAGATCAGGGTTCTTACCTAGTTCTGCTCTAGAGCCACAGATATTTAAAAGACATCACGGTCCAAATTGCCCTGGTTTTCTTGTATTTGTCTCGTTTATAGAGCTTTTCAAGGGCTACTAGTCAATGCTGATGATGGTCTGGTAGTTTCACCCTGAAGGGTTTATATCTAAAATAACCATGGTCGAGCCATTTAACATTTTATATAGATCAAGCTGTTAATTAAATGAGCATAATTGTCAAAGACCACTTAGTGCTGCATCAGGGGTTAGAGATGAGCTGTGGTATTGATTGGCTAAATTTAGAATAAGGCCTATCCATACCATTTGTGGGATTGCCTATAGCTTTGATAAACACAGCATTGCAGGGACTAAAATACGGATAGAGGTCATCGGGCTGATGTAGCAAGACCATCTTTATAGCCAAAGTAAACATTGTGCCACATTTTCAGGACATACAACTAGGCAGTTCCACCAGTCCCCAAGAGTCCTCCTACGCCTCTGAGCTTAAACTACCCAGAATGCAAAGCGGGTCTCCTCGTGGGGACTGGTTCAATTACAGTTTTATCCGTGCCGCGTGTGCAGCGCATCTCGAAATTGATCGCGCGCGATAACAGCAGTGTATGCGAACAGACGCACATCGTGCAGTTCGGCAAAAACCCCGGCATGATTCAAACGCTTTGCTTTTCAGTCTCCAATACAGCATCGCGTCCATGCACCATGTTTATAGGAGACAAAAGGAATTAGTCTAACATACAACTGGAATCTTTAGTTACATCTTCCATAGGGTGTATGTATCTCTCATGTAATAGCCAGATTTCAGATTTGAAGTTGCACACTTCAGTATTTTCTCATTAACAGCAGGACTACATGTAGCCGGCATCAAACATCGTCACCAATTGGCACAATCATTCCTTCAATAAAATATATGGCAATTATTGTCATGATAAATTCATAAAGTGTCTGATAGAAAATCACTTCTGAATTTGATTTGTCTGGATCATGTTACAGTAAAAACGGCGCAATCCTTTTATTAACCACTGTCTTAGATGGATTTAATAAGTGGAAAAAAGTAGCCCAATTCACAAAGGCTTCATATTCTTAAGTATTAATTGGTGTTCAAAATGAGCCCAATAAGATTAAAAAGTAGCCCTATTCACAAAGGTTTCTCATTTCTAAAAGCGTTCATTGGATTCAAAATGAGCCCAATTGGATTCAAAATGAGCCCAATTGGATTCAAAAATAGCCCAATTCATAAGGTTTCACATTTCTCAAAGCAAAATAAACCCAATTGGGCTGAAATCTATGGTTTTGGGAACATTGTATGAGCCCTATACCAACATGCGACCATAGCAGCCCCGCCGAGGCAGTACGGCATAAATGTTGAAAGAAAATGAAAGAAAATATCACATGTCCGTGACGATTAGCTCTGGTTACACCAAAGTGTGAGATTGGGAGGGAAGGGGTCCATGAAAGATGTTAACCGCAGATGAATATTCTCACAAACTGAGTTGTTTAGATGGCTTGAAGAAAAGCAGTTCAATTTTTAGTCCTAGATGTTCTTTTTGTCCATTTTACATTTTTTGCTATTTTTTTTCAAGATGGCCGCCAAGTCGAAAGTGACCAACTGACTGTGTTGCAGACACTCCTAAACAGGATTTTCCACTCTTAATTGCCAGAGGAATAAAAATATGAAAAGATTACCTAATATAATACTAATAGAGCCAAGTACACATTGTTTTTTTATGTTTTCTTCATTTTTCAGGTTGAATGAGGAACAAAACATCATTGATCGAAAGGATGTAGGCCTACATGTATTGGTCCCCATGGTACTATTTCAATTGAGAAGCCATGTTAATAATTCCGTGAACATGCTATGAAATGATACAGCATTTCTATTACACCTGCCATTCCTATGGGCAAAGGAAAAAGAAGAAAAAAAATTAAATTTTTCTTTTTACAGAATTTTCGGAAATAGTAAATAGTAAAAAATACGAGGCGGCTGCCAAAAAGGATGGCGGGCGGGGACGGGAAACATGTTTATTTTTTTACTAAGCCTTAGGTATACTTGACATAGATATATAACATGGTCTTTATGATACATGTCTTCAGTGCAAATTTAAAAAAAAAATCTCTTGCGACAGTTCCAACAAGTCAACAATTATGTGGATTTGAATTAGAAATGTCACTCAATTCTATGATGGAGGGGGCAGGAAGGGCTGGAGCGGTATAACTCAATAAAGAGTTCCGAGCATGTTTTTGGAAGTGAGGTAAACCAACCATGCACTTCACACACAGCTGTAAGTTTATAGTGGGAGTTTCCAGTAAACCTGCAGCGTGGGATAAATATTGTCTGCAGTACAGGTGTGTGTATGGGTCATTGAACTGCAAACAGAGGGGACCTGTTGTACATTTATTTCCCATATCATATTAGATACTCCCTGGTACGCACCCACTGCTTGTTAATACTTTTATCGTACAAGATATAGAACCGATTTTGCCATATGTAGCCTAGACTTTACTTGGATATTTCTATTCCTCACCCTTATTCTCCCCCTCCCTTGCTTTCCCATTCCCACTCCTCTCGTCGCTTTCTTCCTTCCTTCCCCTTCCCCATACCCCTCCTTCTATCATCCTTTCCTACCGTTTCCTATCCTCACTTTCCTTCCCGTCTTCCTTTCTCCTTCCTCTCTTTCTCCCATTCCCCTTATCATAACTCTCCAACCTTCATCTTCCCATTACCCCCTTCTCTCTTCCCCCTTTCCTATCTCCTTCTCTCCTCTTCATCCTCCCTCCTGAACTTGTACTACACTATTTAAACTATTCTGAGCCCCCTTCCTCTCCCCCTTCTCCTGTGATCTTCTGTACCACCCCCTCTAGAACTCCTCTGATTGTAATCGTAAAAGATTACAAGAAATTGTATGAGAATTGTGGCTGCACTATCCAAATGTCGTCATCCATCGAAACCAATAATAACAACAATAACAAAGTCATGAAAAGGCAATCCCAACAAATGCAGACATGATGTAATCACTCCACTATTCTTACTCCGTCATACCGGTACCACTTTCCCAGGTACTCTTCGTCCTTTATAGTCGCCATTATCCTAGCAACTCATTACGATACCCTCAGTGCCCATGTTTTTATGTGGACAGTGCCGTCGAGCGTGTAATCGTCTCAATCTTTGTTTTATCATGCGGAAAATGAAGAAATGCAATTTATTACCGTTGCTTCCCACTTAGCGCCATATGAAATTAAATCATGCTGAAATGGTTAGGAGATAGATCCGTAGGGAAATGTTGGCGTGGTAAATTCTCCACAAATAGTTTGTTTCGTCGAGCTTATTTGAAATCAATATTTATACAATGCAGATACTGTTATATATATTTCATACAATAATTCAACATATTTTTACAAATTCTCTTGGGTACATGAATTAAAACTTGTTATGTTGGCAACCAGCAGCAGAAACAAAATGCACTCAAATTACCATTAAAAGCCCTGCTACCCAAACCATCCTTACTAAAAAAAAACCACACACAGTACAAAAAGTAAAGATGGGGCTTTTTAAGCAAAATATATACAAATAAGCTCTTGCACACACAAATAAGTGATATGTGTTTTATCATGTGAATATCAATCAGCTATAAATGTGGATCTCTCTCTGAAAATGTGTTCCTTTTCGTTGCTTTTCTTCCCCCAGCCGTCAGCATATTTCTTGGGTGAATTAGAGTAAAAGACACAAACATGTTCCTTAATTATGATAAATGTTACATAACAATGACAGATGCAGGTGTTGATCAATTATTCATAATAATGTGAATTAGGGTTAACATACCCCAAAAAGTTCAATTATTTTGATAAAATATTTATTTTTAGACGCAGATGTTGATGAGTTATTCATAATACATATAAATAGATACGTACCACATACGAATACACTCCAAGTGTATGTACTTAATGTACATGTTTTATTCATCGAACAAAAACATCTGTTTGATTTTGATTATTTTGTCCTGTAATGCATCAGTTGGCCTGAAATAAAAGGCTTGGTTGTATGTCCGTCCAATCCATAATGTTGATCAATTAAAATTAAAGGACGATAAAATAACATTGTTTTAGGTCATGTTTCTTTATATTCTTACTTTTTCATTATCATAAAATAATCAATTTTGTCCCAAAATCTCAATAGTCACAGACAAGCAATTAAAAAATGGGAGCACCTTTAGTATACCTTTAACCACTACATATCTTTAATGGGGACTTTAAAGAACACCCCATTCACTTAGGGACGCACCATTAGATTTTTAGGTGGGGGGGGGGGGGGGGGGGGGGGTAGTAGGAAGTTTTTGAAGAAGAAGAAATTCCCCCTCTATGCAGATCAAAAAAATCCCCCCCCCCCCCCCCCGATGAGTACAAAAAAGAGAAATGAATGCAATAAAAAAAGAATTCGCCACCTTCGACGGCGCAACAAAAACAAATTCCCACCGTATGGCAGCCAAACCCCCCCCCCCCTCCCCCGAACCAACTTCCTACCTCCCCCCTGAAAATCTAATGGTACGTCCCTTACACAGTTAGGACGAATGGTCTTAACCCAATAATGCTTTAGCTGCTATCATGTTGTCGGACACACTGTAGAATGGTCTTAACCCAATAATGCTTTAGCTGCTATCATGTTGTCGGACACACTGTAGTATGGTATTAATTTGAGTCCTTGATGAACGTAACACAATAGCAGCGCACTCTGCATAACACATTTTCAGATTATTAGCGTCTTGTCCCTCCGTTCTCTCGGCAGCTCTATCTTCTTGAGATGTGTTAGCCAGAAAACAAATCATTTACCGCTATATTTTAATGTCTGGGAAAGAGCTTAATGCATAACGTAGCCCCAATATATTACAGATTCTCCGCCGTGGTAACCAGGGTGTCATAATCAATGATGATATGGCGTTGTATAATGAGGTTTTTTAATTAAATTTATGGCTGGCGATTTACGTGCTATTAACTGCCTCTGTGTGTATTGAATAGCAAGCAGGTTGAGAAGGGGGAGTTGAAGGGGAGGGGGCAAACATGTCTGGAATGAGTATAGTGGGTTTGTTTCATGATAATTCTTGCTAAAAGGTAGAGGAATTTAGAAAATAATGAGTTTATAATTAATGTTTGTGGCTGGCTATTTACGAGCTATCAGCTGCCTTGGTATATAGGGTAATAGTGAGGAGATAGCTGAAAGGGAGAGGATGGGGAGGGGAGGGATGGGTATGGAATTTGCTTCAGGGGAATTCTGTCCAGAAGGGAAAAGCAATACATACAGTCAGTCGCTAGAAGACATATTGCTGTTAAAATCTGTAGGAATTCATATTTTGACATGACTTTGAGTCGGCTAGAAGACATATTGCTGTTAAAATCTGTAGGAATTCATATTTTGACATGACTTTGAGAGAAGTTCTGAAGGGAGAGGGGTTTTGGGTAAAAAGGGATGAACTGAAATAAAACTACATCAGCGTTATGATGTACATTGAATATCAAAGTGGTAATTTTCGCGCTCTGCTGATTTTCAGGCATTTCACTTGTTTTTAAATTCGCAATTTGAAAATTCTTTACATAGACATACACAAAATAAATATTTTTGAGTGTTTTTATTTTTGTGGTAGCTGCTTGGAGCGCAAAAAGGGCGAAAAATAATGTAGCGCAAACATTTCCACATTTACAGTTTCTTAAAATGTGGCTACATGCATATAACTGTTGATTAAAAATTAAATCAATAGAATAAAATGAGCTCACTTTTTAATTTGGCGCCATCCACAATGTGATTATTAGTGTTAGCAAGCTTGAAAAGAATATTACGAAACAGACTAATTATTGCTAATAGGAAAGTATGTAGATGGAATGAATTATTCCAATGAGTTTACTTCTTAATTGCAAGCGTAAGCGTGAATGTTATGAAAGCATTTAATAAAGACTTCTGGCTAAAATGAAACATTCAAATATGCTTATTCTCATATGAATGTATTATCCGTAATATAGCAATATGTTGAAACAACTATTAAAAAACTGGCTAAAAACAATCAATTTTAAACAATGAATTTACCTGAAAATTGATGTCTGATTTTCCATGCACTTTCATAATTAAAACAAAACGGACCATGTGAATGCGTAAACAGCGCAAATAGCCTAATGAGTTCTTAATGAACAATTATCTCTGTGCGACCACCACAACAGGAATAGATAGTCCGCGGCATGCATAATTCTGTTTACTATGCGTGTCCAATTAAAAAGCGTAACCTCGGCATTAGCGACTTGGGATGATTAGTAGCACGAAGCTTACATTAGGGGTTAAAATCAATCAGAAACTCTAATATGCACTGGGCAATGAAATTCCAGATGGAGCGAGATGCGACTCTATATTAACTTCCTCTTAAACTTAAAGGTGCGGTGCATTCAATGATTTTGAAATAGCTTTGTATCCAAGATATTTGTTTACTTTGCTTCAAAACCATAGCATATATGCGATTAAAAAACTAAGTTCACCAAAAAGTCATACAATTATGGAAAATGCCTACATTTGACAACATTTTAAAAAGTTCTGCAAATTTCTGAAAATTCAACAGAACTTATAGCTGACCATAAACATGACTTTATTGATCTCTTCAGGTTAAATACTTAGATAGTCTTCCTGCTGTAAATGATAACATATAATTGATGGAGGGATGTGGGCAACTCTGGAATAGAGAAAATGTCCCATCAATTATGTAGGATTTCCCGCCATTTCTTATGTATTTCTTTATCCAGAAAAAAATTTCCCTCCAAATGACCAGATTTCACGGGAATGACATAACCGAATTCCCTATTTTTTCAGGCCGAAGATAGGAATTAAATATGATCTTCACTCTCCTGACTGAATAACCATGGGAAAGCATAAAAAACATAACATCTCAGTTTTTCTAGACGAATTAAGACTCTACGAAACAGCTGAATATGCCTTTAACTCAAAATATTGCCATAAACTGGAATCTGAGGTGTCGCTTGTAATCAACGGCCTAGCATGTCTGGATCTCTTTGCCTCTCTCAATCTCGATATCTCGTTCCGTTCTACTCGCAATTAATATCGCCTGGCTAATAAGGCTTTGACCTTTCTCTTGTCACCGACTAACGAAGACTGATTAATGTAACGCTAAACCGCGACGCGATTTCCAATTTTAGCGAACATAAGCTCGGATCTGTGAACTGATAGATTCTAAAACTATATCATTTGGGAGACTGGTGGATTGGCTTGTTTAACTTACTATTTAAAAATTCAATCTCATGACTGGTCAATTTGAGGTACATTTTCGATGAGATCTTCATGCTGTTTTTTACGGGCTTGCAAATGCGATGGAGTAAACTCACAAGATTTCCAAGGAAAATAGAAATGAACAAAAATAAAAGTTTAACGGCGGCCGCCATCCCCAAGGTCAAGTGCTGTCGTACCAGGGAGTGAGTGATGCGGTCGGGTTCGTGCAGTAAATTTCCGATAATGGATTGAAGACTGAACTAACAGAACCTGTTGCTGTAAGACATTTTATAACCGTAATAAAGTGCATTGGTTTGACACATAGTTAGAGAGAAGTCTTTACTTATCACAAACAAGAGAATTATCAGAGGACAAGAAAAGGCTCCAGAATCGGGCTTTTCCATTTAAAATCTTCACTCCCTGTGAGGAAGATTAAGGTCATGTCTTACGTAGGGAGGGGGGATTTTAATGTAATAGCCCATTGAAGGTGTTGGGTGGGGATGGTGAGAGGGTGGTGGGGTGGGTTTTGCAACGGATTTGCATCACGATAATAGTTGAAACCAATTTTACTATGAAAAAGAATGCAAATAAAATCACCTACATTTGGGGTGGGGCATGTTGCAAAATGGGGACAAGACATTCCTTTTTTATTTCATACTTCCTATACAAATTTGGCATGGAGATTTTCATTGAAAAAATGGCTCTTCTCTCCAGTAACTCAAACACCAATGTGATATACAATACTCCTTGCCCCATAATTTGATCAAAAGTTTTCCTGAGGGCAGGGGAGCAAAGTTTGACAACACCATAGACTGACTCCATAGGGAGTCTTGATCCCATTAATTGGTAAATGTTCTACTATTACACCATTTGGTTGATGTCTATTGGGGAATGAGTGTGACCTTATGAGGACATGTTTAGGTGTGCAATGGCCCTGCCCTTGCCCTCCAGCAAGAAGGCAGTGTCAATTTCATAATTGTTGTGTACATTGGCTGGCCTTTGATGCCATTTGTCTGACTGGTAGTGAGACTGGTATTGTCCTTCCAAAGAGGACCTTAACCCTAACCCATTGGGGGAGGGGGTGTAGCATTAAAGGTAACAGGGGGAAACCCGGGACAATTAATGACAGACAAAAATGGTGTGTGTCGTCCCTGGGAATCAAACCCGGGCCGCCGTGGCTGTAGTCCAGGTGATCATGCATCACACTACGGGGTTAGCATGAATGCGCAATGAGATAGACTGGGAAATGGGGGGGTGTCCACTGGTGCGGTGCTTCTGTTGGATTTTGTTGGATTTGGCATGGTTTAAGGGTTATCAAACATAGACAAGGTTGATCAGCCTGATGAATCGTTTGCATTGAAGCTGATGTATCAGACTCGAGAAAAGTGCCCCACTATAATATGGGTGAATGATTGAATTTGAATATTGCGATTTTTGTTGTTGTCTTCTTCAATTTCTAGACATCCTTAAGGATAGGTAAATGACCCAGTCACATCGAACCAAAACAAGAGACTATTTCAATACAAACACTGGCTTGTCAAAGTGTCAGAATTCTTACGATCTTGTCAAACCGATCCTAATAGGATTCTATGACAGACACACTAGTCAGACATTTCTTCACGTTCATATTCGAGGTGTATGTACAGTTGTTCACTCCACAGTACTTGTATCATTAATGCTCTCATAGTGTGGCTTGTATCATGGATTGCCCGTAGCGCACAATGTGCAGCGTATGTAGGCAGTATGAAACGCAAATCAAGCAGAATGCTGTTTGCATTTACCGTGAAGAGTACCTCTTTCCATGTGTAATGCACAGCTTTGGGGCACGGGATGAGGAGCGACAAAGGGATAGAGAGAAAGATAGAAAATGTGAGTTGCCACATCCACCCGGAAGTAGCCCAATATGGTTACCAAATCACTCTAGTAGGACTATTTGGGTAACTTGGCATGGCTCGTAACACAAAAATAGTTTTGTGTTCTTGATGAGCTACTTTGGTTTCTTTTTTATCAATGCGACTTTGATCTATTTGGAATAAAGTATTGCCGTAAATGGATACTTAAATTTTTCTATGAATCCGGCTGCATCAACACAGGGTGTTCCAAATATTTTAAAAAACATGATTGAGCATTTAGCGGTATGCTTATTTAAATACTTCTCATGGTTGGCTCGTAATTTGATGAATACTACCATTGAATTTCAAGTTTTGTAAAAGAACTCTAGACCCAATGGTATATACATGTATAACCACATTATCAAAGCACCGCTTGGGGGGATGTTTTACAAATTGAGTGTTTAGGATTAGTGCATGAACCCTATGACACGGGTCGAAAGAGTTCAGGAGGGGGAATACAGCCCCAGGAGGGGGACCATTCCCTTGGTCTGGCTTCATTCATTGTAGTTGTTTGTCTGTGAGGGGGAAATAGAGCAAGTAAAAGTCTGTGTGCAACTTGCTTTTATTTTTTTCCTCTCGGTATGTAAATAAAGGTAAATGTGGGGAACAGGAAAGGTGGAGTGTTGAACTTTGTTTTTCAACCCCAAATATGGTATCAAGTTTAGCCATATGAGTTTGCCCCTTGAAATTAGTGTTTGTTATCGTTGGCATTATGGGATATACCATTTGAGTTAAGAGGGAGGTGATCAGGTTTTTAGTCTGTATCCATGAAAATATTCCTTTTTGGAAGTCATTTTGCAAGAAAAGTGAAAGAAATATTTGTTGTTGTTGCTGATTGTTTGTTTTTGCAGATTATTGTTCTGTCCCTAGTGCATTATTTTGGTGAAGTTAGTCAGCAGATAGCCAATTTAAGTTTAAAATGTTGGATTTTTCACCAGATTCTTGATTCTTGTATACCACGCGTGGTCCCGCACCTACAGGTGTAATGTTACAACCTGAAAAACCACAGGTAATCAACCAATATGCTCCTCTGTCTTCATTCGAAGGGCAAAATAACAACAGTATGCGGAGACATCTAGATCTGTACGCCTTGGTGGCTAGACTTGGGAGGGACATGGTGCAATATGGAGCCATAGATACCTCCCTCCGCCAATTCTTATGAGGAGCTATATTGTTAGTTAAAACAATCGTAATCTCATCTCTCTTAGTCTTATGTTCTGGTGCACAGTTCATAAAACAGCGATAGTTGAGATTAGAACCTATATATCACAGGTGTATTATATACTCGAATATTATTGGTAATATCGTAACAAGTTATGGTATCAAACAAATATATTTTTAACCATCTGACAGAGAGGCATCTTGTCGTGGGACACCTTGACATAAGCAAGTTATTTGCTCAAGACAATTTTTGAAACAAGGCCCAATAGTTTTAAATATAAATGCCAAATATTAATCTTTAAATGTTTTAGCGCCATGAGAACAATGAGTGCATTAAGTAGACAGGTCTGCCACTGGTTCGTTAATGATTAAAACAAAAATGGTCAAAACAGAACCAAATGGAACAAAAGCGTTCGACCAACCGATTTTCAATATGAATAGGCAGACACTCAGGGCTAGCCTCGAGATCATTGGCTCTGTGTGGGGGGATAAAGTTAGGAAGAAAAACAAGACTCAATTAAAACTTCCTGTTTTGTGAGATTGTTAGGGTTGATTAGAAGCCCTTATGGGTTTATTACACGAGTAATTAACCCAAAAGCTGTCATACTAGGTGTCCATTAAGATGGTGGGTTGGTCGTCTATTTTTGCTCTATGAAGAACAAGGCTAAAATCCAAAACATAAACAATATCATAGCTAGATTAGGTAAATGACACTAGAGGGGCTAATTGGTGATGCTGATTGAAAGCTGTCAGTCAAAGTGCCGTTCATTTTACTATGATATGTATTAATGATTAGATTTGGTTTGCAGATTAAACAGTATCTTATGTTATCATAGAAAACAAACTATAGTTGATGCTGGAGCCATTTTATTCAAATTGATAATACCTCTCTCACGGTTGTAGTTTAATTTGTAATATAAAATAAGATAGAAACATATCTTAGCAATTGAAAGATACATATAATTTGAAAGATATACATTTTTTAAACCCTAACACTACAAATCACTACATGTACACTGCTTCATGTAGGTGTGTTGGTATAGCGTGAGCTCCCCCAATCTCACGGTGCGTTCAGACAGGCTATCAAACAGCAAAGAAAATTTTAAGATTTTTCAGCTTACTCTGTGGCGCAATCAGTTAGGCGCAAGACTTCCACAGGGGAAACCCGGCGCTGGCGCAGACTTCACACGGGCGACCTGGCGCTGGCGCAGACTTCCACACGGGAAACCCGGTGCTGGCGCAGACTTCCACATGGGCGACCTGGCGCTGGCGCAGACTTCCACACAGGAGACCCGGCGCTGGCGCAGACTTCCACACGGGAGACCTGGCGCTGGCGCAGACTTCCACACGGGAGACCCGGCGCTGGCGCAGACTTCCACACGGGAGACCTGGCGCTGGCGCAGACTTCCACATGGGCGACCTGGCGCTGGCGCATACTTCCACACAGGCGACCCAGTGCTGGCGCAGGCTTCCACACGGGCGACCTGGCGCTGGCGCAGACTTCCACACGGGAGACCCGGCGCTGGCGCAGACTTCCACACGGGAGACCCAGCGCTGGCGCAGACTTCCACACGGGAGACCCAGCACTGACACAGCCTGATTTCCCTCCCGAAATGTTACCCATTTTCTCCTGCGATATTTTTATTCCAAAAACACACCCTGGGAGTTTTAAGCTACCAATAAATAAGAGATACAGGTCCCTTGCATTGGGTTTGTTAAATGTAAAGATGTGAAGAAGACAGTCTGAGCCACTGAGGTCTGAGCCGCCGATTCACAAAGCTTAAAATATAAAAACCGACAATATATTGGATTCCAATTTAAAATTGATCCAGGGTCTAGAGTCCTTGCTTTTTATATTTAGCTCCCATTTCAATTATGGTGTTTTGTTTTTGGAGACGTAATATTGACAAATTGAATCTGATGAGGTAAGGAGAATGGGGATTATAGGCAATTTTATTAGATCATCCCAATAACTGTAGTCAGTATTAGTAGCCAGTAGGCTCCAGCTCACAAAATGATGAGATATAAGAGCTATTATTACCATTGTGTCTACCATTAGCTCATTGATTTGAAAATGATTGTATAATATCAGACCTCAATATAGACTTTATTTATACACTGACAAGTATTCACAAATATAGGATTCCAGGGTGGTTCATTAAACATTGTGAATAGGAGAAGCAATATAGAGATTTGAATACAATTATGCCAAATAACATTGTATCAGACTCCTTCATATCGATGGTATTGAACTGATGAGGTGAAGCGAGATGATAACGGCCAGATTTGGCAGCACTCCCAAATAATCGTTGCTCTTCGATTTTAACTCCCACGGTCTTGCAGTGGCGATGAACCTAATAACTTGAGAGGGGATAAAAGGGAGGACAATATTTTGATCCACGGTTTCCAGGAATTGAACCTGAGTGCTGGGCTGCCCAGGCTAAATGTTCAGTCACTATCTATATCGGATGGGGGTGGGGTGGGGGTATTGCAGAATGGGGGTAGACCTTGTGTGCGCACACACAGGTGCTGCTAGACATGCATAATTTTATATGACATAGTGGTGTTATTAAATAGGAAAGAAAGAGCCAGATTAATCAATATGTTACTTTAGATCCCCAATTTTAAAAGATAAGTCCAGAAATTATTTAGGGCATGACAGCATGTAAGTTGAAGTGGGCTATTCCCACAGCACATCAATTTTGATATTATGATACTCTCAATACGAACCAACAATACTGGTAACATAAAATATTACAACAAACTGAATGAGAAATTATTGATCTGCCATCACTAAATGAATCCTTGCTATATATCGATGGGTTATTCACACATTACCAGTGCCTATTATTCTCAGCCAATCATTCGTTCAATGCCCTTTATTATTCGTTTCCCAATAAGTATTGAGTAACTAGCTAGAAAATATTGACCAACTGTAAAATGACTCGCCTTCCTGTCAAACTGCTCGTCGTTACACAATTTGGCTATTCTTGTACTGTGGAACAAAACCAGTAGGAGAGTGTTATGTTGTGTTTTGTCTTGTGGGTTTTTCAATACAAAAGCAAATCATGTACAGTATGTGATGGTTCTCATCACAAAATGGGAAACGGTGAGAAAACAATGGCCACACGACAGCACAATTCACAAGTGAAAGAAGTAATGAATAGTCCTCATTCATGTATGTGTATTACTTGTTCTCTCAAATCAGCATTTATACTTATTTTAATTTTCTTAACAAAATCAGAAATTAAACTTCTAATACATTATCTTTACACTTCTTCCTGATTTTACAACATGGCACGGTTCTTGCAGTTGTGTGCCTAAAGTAATAGGAGAATTAGGTCAGTTATAAAGCAGGCTTAAAAGGTTTTCCATTAGGCATAGTAAAAAAAATTACATGTTTCCCGTCTGGACTTTTTAAAAAAAGGAGGAGGGAGGGTCTTACTATTTACTATTTTCCCATTTTTTGCTATTTTTTTTCAAGATGGCCGCCAAGTCGAAAGTGACCAACTGACTGTGTTACAGACACTCCTAAACAGGATTTCCCACTCTAATTGCCAGAGGAATAAAAATATGAAAAGGATTACCTAATATAATACTAATAGAGCCAAGTACACATTGTTTCTTTACAATGTATGTTTTCTTCATTTTTCAGGTTGATTAAGGAACAAAACATCATTGATCGAAAGGATGTAGGCCTACATGTATTGGTCCCCATGGTACTATTTCAATTGAGAAGCCATGTCAATAATTCTGTGAACATGCTATGAAATGATACAGCATTTCTATTACACCTGCCATTCCTATGGGCAAAGGATCAATCACTAAAATAAAAGAAATTATAAAAATAAAAAATAAAAAAAGGTTGTGTTTTTTTTTTACAGAATTTTCGGAAATAGTAAAAAGTAAAAAAAAACCGAGGCGGCGGCCAAAAAGTAGGCGGGCGGGGACGGGAAACATGTTTATTTTTTTACTAGGCCTTACCAATTCCTCAATTATAAAGAAAACTGGAAAGAAGGCTTTTACTTCCAATAGAAATCCTTACCCTTAATCCCAGAAAGTCTTACGCCTTAAAAGTAACAAATCTCTTATGCCACTTTTTGAAATCCAATCCAATAAATTCAATATTTGTTGTTCGCTGATTCTATCATTGCCTGCAACCTTGCATCAATCTTAAAGATCAATTAGTCTCTTGTTATAGAGATGTAATGAGGTGATTAGTGGATTACAGGTTTTGGAAGACCTAATTTCAAGGATGAATCGGATAAACAAAATCATTGTTTAAGAGTTACTGTACTTTTCAAGTTTGTAAAACCGTTCGGTCTATAGGCCAAGAAGCAAAAAGAGGTTTGTCTCACATACCCATGCGCCTAAGTATGTGGAGTCACTTTTGCCGCATATAACCCTATGCGATGTAGTTTTTTAGTTGTCAGAAGACGGGGGGGGGGGGGGGGGGGGGGGGGGGGGGAATTAGAACAAAATTAGCACAATAAAAAAAGAATGTTGCGAATGTGTTGGTCGTTACAGGCCTTTGAAAAGCATTCTTGAGTTGGCTGTGCGCGAACATTTCATACTTTACACAATTACAGTATGATCATGAAAATGAGTGATTTGTGAATGTGTACTGGTCTAGACGGTTCACAAGCATCTTGTGTTTATTGTCCATCCTCCCTTCTCCAGCCAACTGTAATCATGAATTATTCCTAATATATAACCTCATTTGCCACATTTGTGATCAATTAACTGCCAACAGTGTAATTGCTGTGAAAATCATTTCCAAACATTGATTTTGCTTTTGTCTTCAAACACATCAATGTAGTCAACCTCAACGTTGTGAATCATTTTGGCTCATCCATATGCCCCTACAAAATACTAGGCTATTCCAATTAAAATCCATACACCCCCCCTATGAAAGACATTACTGTAATCTTCCTCACAGGGAGTGCGAATATCAAATGGGTTACCTACATGGGTGACTCCATTTGACATCTACACTCCCTGTGTGGAAGATTAAGGTCACGCTTCCACAGGGGGTGTATGGATTTCAAATGGAATAGCCCATTTTGAAATATAATTAATTTTCAACATTGATCCTTGCAGTTTTATTCAAGGAATTTTCATGCGATTTATTTTCGTGCTTTGCCAATTTTGAACTGTTTTGCATGTTTTTAAATTCACGATTTGAAGCTTCGTCATAATAAAGAAATATATTTGTGTGTTATTATTTTTGCGGTAGCTGTGTCAAGCAAGAAAAGCTCAGAAATAAATATAGCCCCGAAAATGTGCACTTTTACAGTTGAGTAAACAAACCCATTAACCTCATATGACACAACAACATGAATGTTTTCTCCCGGGGGGGGGGGGGGGGGGGGGGGGGCCGCTCTAATGGGTAGCTTTTTGGGCACAAAATCCCTAAACATGGGGTATGATTTTGTGTTGGAAATCCCTAATAATGGGGTCACTTTTTACAAATGGGTCTATTTTCGCGAAATTTTTGTATATTTTCGCGAAAATTTGCAAGAATTAGGTCTAATTTCGCGAAAATTTTCCAAAAATAGGTATATTTTCCCAATAATTTGCGAAAAATTGGTCTTAAATGAAGCAAAACCCCTAAAAATGGGTACCGATTTTTCCAAAATCACCCCTAAAAATGGGTATGGGTTTTGAATCTCCAGCGGCACACCCCCGACCAAACCAAATCCGAGTACCCCCCCCCCCCCCCCCCGTGTGTTTTCTCCCAATGCTCTCTCTCTCAGCATCGATCCCAAATGTTTCATACAAGAAGCCAGCCATATAACCTGATTTGACACAACAAGATTGAATGCACGTCAAGAGTTGTATTGTTCCGCAGAAAAGATCATCCCGTTTCCATTCAGATGATATGATATTTCTTTCTCAAGCCAGTCAACTAGCTAGATATTAAGGCCAACATAAAATAATGATTTGTCTGTCATCTGTCTCAGTAAGGGAATGTGTTGGGAAAATCTTACGGTTGTCCACATTTGTGAAATACATACGAGGGTTTAATAATCTGTCTTATGCTTTGACTTCACATTGTTTTACAGCAATACAAAACATCACAAACATCAACAGCTATAACAACTACAAAATCACAACAAAACAAGAATCATTAAAATTCAATATAATTATTTTTAAATTGCACACCAAAAAAGGGGGAAAATAGATGAAAAAATAGAAAGAAAAAACAAAGAAAATGAAATTGGCATAATCAGTCATATTGTCTTCAATCTTCAGAGCATCAGAAATTTGAATTGAAGGAAGGGGGAAATTGCTGGAATTCACATCACATAGTATATACTATATGTTTCACAAACCTTTGTTCCAGTTTTAAGAAAATAGGGAGGTTGACGGCGGAGGGCAACAACACTCTTTTTTAATATTGTCCCGGTATATCAGTAGACTGTAATGTTCTCTGGTATTGATCCATGTCAGCCGGCAGGTCAACACTGCAATAAAAAGCAAACAACACAAATATAATGGAAGCCCACATTCAATTCAACGTCACGAATCACGTATTGATGTGTTTTTCAAGGCACACGTGCCTCTTGCAATTCGCCCTAATTTGCCCCTATGGTAGCCCTTACAGCCACAGAGTTGTTTTTATAGGTTCACAACACACAGGGGTTCATAATGTTTGAGGTATAGATTTTTTTTAACCTTCACATCACTCACATTAATGTGCTTAAAAATGGATTTTTTTGTAAGTCGCTGGAACAACTGCCATATGATGATTATCTCGAGTGTTGCTCTTTTGCTATTTTTGAACATATTTAAAATTCTTGTATTTTTGTGCAAACACTTGACTCATTTCAGCTATGCCAACCAGTCCTGTTCAAGTGGTGGTGTATTTATGTAGCAGAGTCCCTTTCTCTTTCATAGTATAGGGTGTTTAAAAAAAGACCCAACTTTTCATGGAGATTGTTTTCTTCAATTGGCAATAAGGTTATCTAAGGGACGCACCATTTGATTTTCAGGGGGGGGGCATGGAAGTTGGGGTCGGGCGGAATTTTTTTTTTTCGCCACCGAAGTAGGCGGAATTTTTTTTTTTTGCCGCCTTCGGCGGCAAGTATTTTTTTTTCTTTAGCAAAGCCGGCAAAGTTTTTTTTTTATAGCTTTTAATGGTTTTCTGGGTCATTTTTTTTCTTTTCCCCTGGTTGGTGGGCAAAGTTTTTTTTTTTTTCCTGGATAGTGGGCAAAGTTTAAAAAAAAAAAAACCTTCCATGCCCCCCCCCTGAGAATCTAATGGTGCGTCCCTAATAACCATTAAATTGTTATCAAGACCGATATCGTATGTGTATCTATGAGTGACTGTACTCCTCTCAGCTTTGCTTGGCTCCTTTCTCTTTCTTAGCATAAGCTGTTTGAATAAAGACACCAGCCAGACTTGTCATCAAGATGTTTTATTTGGCAATAATTGTATCTAATTACCATTAAATTGTTATCAACAAAGATGTATGTGTCATCTGAACTTTGCTAACAAGTCTTGGTGATGTTGGTGTGTTATGTAGCAGTTCTCTTTCTCAGTATAGGGTGTTTCAACAACAACAAAAAGGATACATGGGGAAATTCCTAGGGTAACAACAACATTATCTTGTTTATGTTTTTTAATATTTACATTAGTACCTCTTATTTTTTTGTCATATGAAGAAATGTGTATACAAAATCCACAGCTGGCTGGTTTTTAGTAGCCGTTTTTATCAGCCATTTTCTGAAATGAAATTGATAGCCCATAAAAAATAATTATTATTTATTATTTAGTATGAATAATTATTTATAAAGGCTTGCATGTGCAGTGTATTATCCATTGATTTCATGATGATGGAGGTAGTGAGCATTGAAAGCCAAGTTGTTAACTTTACTATAGTGTGAACGGGTGCTATAGGAATTAGAATTAAATCGCCAGATTCTATGAAGTGGAAAGGCTGATAAAATTAGCAATTTACATTTTTAATGCTCTGTAATGAATTTCCACTTGTAAATAAAATGCTGCCAATTTGGGTGCTTATCCCTCCTCACATTCCTTCCATAGAACATTTAGAAAATAATGGGTTTAGTTGAATTCATGGCATTTTTTCATTTCATCATATCAGTAATTCAAGCGAACATTAGATTTCACAATGGGTCTTGTTTATCTTTTGAATTTTTAACAAGAAAGTATAGATAAGTAGCCTATACAAATTAAACCCACAAATACATTGCTTTCTTTTATAGGCTAATAGGTATATTGGGAATTCAAAATTTGGGTTTTTAAGTTGTTGCTATGCTAACACATAAAAGTGGCCTATTTCGCAATAAGTACAACTTTAAGGCATGCATGATTTTGATAAATGTGGTATTTATTTGTTCTCAAAAGCACAATGTTCTGCCAATCGGATTGCATTACAATAGATTCTACTATATGAATCATACATGAATGGAGTCATTTTGACCTTTGAGCTTACAATTCACAGTGTATTGTTGTAGGCATATAGTTTGTATTATTGGTTTTAATGGGAATTGTTTGTTTGATAGCAGTGCGACGATGCCAAGTGATTTATTAAACGGGATTGTTAAATGTTTGCCGAGCTCAAATTTTAGCCATTGCATTGGGCGACTTTTACAACAACAAAAATGTTTTCTATACAGGAATATCACCAGCGCATTGACTGATTTCTGTACTTATTTTGCATTTCTACTCTAAACAATGATGGCAACCAAATCTGCTATTCTCTCTTTGCACGGATCCACCCAGGAGAGCCTAGAACTGGAATCAAATTGAATAAAAGTGTTGCATCATTTCACAATGTCTCACTGCATCACCAGTCATATTGTGCGGAGAGAGTCGAACTAGTTACATTATATTATCGCAAATGGTGGACCGTGGAAAGAGCGAATAAATATCTACATGCATACGTACATGCAGATAGATGGTAAAGACAGCACAATTGTGATGGCCCTGTCATATGCAGGGATAGCTTGTCTGTTAATTCTTGCAATTATGGACTCATTTTTGGCACTTACGAGCTTGAAATTGTAATTTCTTTATATGAAGGGTTATGACAATGGCTATAAATTAGATGTCTGGACCCAAAATTTAGAGGTAGGCCTACCCTTGCCACTTGCAATTTGACTATACTGTCTTGAAAAAGAGTAAATAGGGGCCATCTTTTTAATCAAATCTTGTCCCATATTTATTATTGGTTAGTGCATTTTTTTTACTCCTTTCACCTTAAATTGGGCTACATTTCTCTGGGACCATTGTGAGAGACTTTTATAAAGCAAAGGAATGTTGGACTCTCTTCAGCTTTTGTTACTTTTTTAATTGTTTTCTAAAATGTTCAACAGTTACTTGATATCATTTCATTTGAAACCAGATCATAAAAGTTCCAACAAGGTCAAAATGTGTTGATTTTAATATTTTTTAAATATTATTAATATTGCACAAAGAGGTCATCCCAGAGATAATTCTAGATTTGCTGGTAATTTTGTATTCAAAGGTGAAGTGGGTTAAATTGATCGTAAAAGTACTGGTATTATAAGGTCAGCTATTTTAGATTTTTTGTTGATTTAATGAATTAAATGGTATTTCTACCAAAGCTAAATGAAGTGGAATTTGGAGCATGAAAAGGTCGGTAATTGAATGGTACGTTATAAAAACAGGTGTGGACGGAAAGCTCCATCCTTTTATGTAATATGTGGAATTTGGGCTTATTTTCCCCTCCTTGTATGGAGAAAATGTGGCATTTGGGCTCATTTCCCCCTCCTTGTATGGAGAAAATGTGGCATTTGGGCTCATTTCCCCCTCCTTGTATGGAGAAAATGTGGCATTTGGGCTCATTTTCCCCTCCTTATGGAAAATGTGGCATTTGGGCTCATTTTCCCCTCCTTGTATGAGAAAATGTGGCATTCGGGCTCATTTTACCCACCTTGTAT
Organism: Ophiura sarsii; assembly: GCA_035610835.1. Lineage (NCBI taxonomy): Eukaryota > Metazoa > Echinodermata > Ophiuroidea > Amphilepidida > Ophiuridae > Ophiura > Ophiura sarsii. The sequence goes on along the minus strand of CM069457.1, from coordinate 65,793,912 downwards.
GGAGAAAATGTGGAATTTGGGCTTATTTTCCCCTCCTTGTATGAGAAAATGTGGCATTTGGGCTCATTTTCCCTCCTTGTATGGAGAAAATGTGGCATTTGGGCTCTATTTCCCCTCCTTACATGGAAAATGTGGCATTTGGGATCATTTTCCCCTCCTTGTATGAGAAAATGTGGCATTTGGGCCCATTTTCCTCTCCTTGTAGGGAAAATGGGGCATTTGGGCTCATTTCTTTGCATGGACAAATGTGTAATTTATCCTGTTTAAAAGGCTGAAAAAAATGATTGGACATTATTGGGCATGTGGGGTCATTTGGCAAAGTTCAACATATTAATAATTTTGGTCATAATTTTATGTTGCTAATGCTCGCAGCCGGTACGGAGGCCAATGAGAGATAATTTGTTCTATAAAGAGACTTAATAGTCAATGCTATTAATTAGTATCATGGCCTCGCAATCAGAAGACATCAAAATAACAGACAATTTCACAACATACTTATGCTTAACATAAGGGTTTAGACGATTTAAAAGTCATTAATTTGAATTATCCCCAGATGATCCGACACATACGGGAGTTCCCAAAAACTTGATGTAGCTAGTGTAAGGCCAGCGAGTCAAAAGGTATCTTAACATTTGCGCTTCAAAAACTTTCTAATAATTGTAACCCGGAAGATACAAATTAGGACAACTATTTGGATGATTAATTGGTTGTCGTAAGTGCAGCCATTGTTACTAATATTTTGAAAAATAGGAATTTGGATCTGACATATTGTAATTGGTGAGCATCACCTTGACTCTTTAGAGGTTAGTAAGTCAGTGCCAGGCAAAAAAATAAGTTAAAATATGTGTAATATTTGGCCAAATTAAAATGTAATTATGTTTCTCATCCTATCAATATTATAAAGAACAAGGAAGTATTTCATCCATTGCTATTGAAAGAATTGCATCGTCGCTGATCTGTCAAAACCTTGTATCTCCATCCAGCCCTTCAGTATGTATAAAGTAATACCTCCTACATAAAATCTTTGTGCAGTCTGCTTTAAACATTTTCATGGGACAAAAGTACATCTATTGAAACATTGCAAGTGCTCTTGCCCCGGAACATGTATAAAGCAACGCTTTCCATGCATAACCGTTGGGCAGTTATACTAATACATGCTGAAGGGCCCGAAAAACATAAGGTTTTGACAACGACGATAATTATGTGAACTTTGACGTTTTACCTATTTACAAAATATTGACTAGCAGAATAGCGGAGTCCAAGTCAACATGATATAGGACATCTAAGTTTACCCAAATGACAACCATGTGTCTGAAACCTGGATATAATCTCACAGTCTAATGCTCGAATGCACAGTTCACTAACCACCACACATCAATGTTCAGATCTCTGACCACTAATGTTTTCTGGGTGTGATGCATGATACCTGTCAAGCATTCTGGTTGTGGTGTACAGTATTAGGGTCATAGGGTCATGTAGGACTATGCCCCTGTGGATGAGATCATGGTATTCCAGTTATCCAGTGATTCATCCTTACTCCAGCCTCTGTAAAGTCAATGTAAGTTTATGTTAGGGCATAGAGTATTCTACTGGAAAAGGTTAGGATCACGTATTAAGAGTGGGATTAAGCCCCAGGGGGAGGGGGACTCAGATTAATTTTTGACAGGGGTGTGTCGCTTGAGGATTTCAATCCTGATCTTATTTTAGGGCTGTTTTTACCTCTCAAAAATGCTGGTTTGACTGTTTTCTGGATTGGGACCCATGTTTGGGTGATATTCACAATTTGAGACCCTTGTTTAGGGTTACCAGCACAAATCGTACCCCATGTTTAGGGAATTGTTGCAAAAAAGTGACCCATTAGAGCGGCACATACCTTATATTATGTGTACACCCCCCCCCCCCCCCCCCCCCACCCCCCTTTAAGCAATGGATACTGGTCCACATCTAAAGTTTAACGGATGTTGAGGAAGATGATGATTGATCTGGCTCAGTTGATAATCAGCTGTGGTATAATGGGCTATTCAATTTGAAATCCATACACCCCCTATGGAAGACATGAACTTAATCTTCAACACAGGGAGTGTAGATTGCAAATGGAGTCACCCATAACCCCATTTGAAATCCACACTCCATGGGGGAGGGGGGGGGGGGGAAATTAATGTCTTCCACAGAGGGGGTATGGATTTCAAATGTAATAGCCCAAACAACGGTTTCCTTCACTCCTGTCACCACATTAATCCATTGATGAGCCCCTACCTTATGCATTCAAAACAATTCTTTTAAATATATGTTTTTTATTTTCCTTAAAAACTGACGGCCTCTTATTTGAAGAAATCTTCCTAAAATGGAGGGAACAATTAGTAACTATTAGGAAAATCTAGAAGGGAGTATTGGTGTTGAGTAGCCATCCCTTGAACCTGTAAGGAAAACTACCATCTCATATTCATACATATCCCCCATGTATTGAAAGCATTCATCATTTTAAAAATAATATGATATTGCGTTTGCTGAGCTGGTGATGAGTTAAAGATGGTAAAGTCGTTTTGTGTCTAGTCGGCTGTTCTAATGAGGCACAAAAACAACACATAGATATCATCGCTGTTCGTTCAAAACCTATTATGTTTTTCTGGCCCTTCAGCATGTATAAATTGAAACTGCCCAATAGTTATGCATACAGGAAGTGTTGCTTTATACATGTTCAGGGGCAAGAGCAATTACAAAGAGTTGATAGATGTGTTGTTGGCCCTTAATCAGTTTAGAGCAGACTGCCCACAGGTTATACATAGGAAATATTACTTTATACATGCTGAAGGGCCAGATGGAGATACAAGGTTTTGACTGAACAGCGGAAGATATAAAAGGACATTATCTTGTACACGAGCTGTGTGGTCTGCAAGGTATTTCATTAAAAAAAAGTCCCGATAGATTTTGGCCCGAAATAATCGTGTGGGATATAGTGTCCAATTTGACCGGGCTATCTATATCAGGATTGCTTTAATTAAATGACTTGGGAATTACTGGAGTTAATCTTACGCAGATGACATTTTAGGTGGCAGATGTAGGATTCACGCTCTCTCATAATTTATTTTTAAAGTGTTTACAAACGAACCCGTACAAGGTCTATCCGATCTGACATAAATATTAATGGCTGGCTGTTCGTTTGCTAGGATACCAGTAAGAACATGTGATATAAAAGTTAATCATATTAGCGGGAAAAGTTGCTGGTGTCATAACGTGTTGTTTTTCAATGTAGCCGTCCGTCCGTAGAAGGTTAAGGCCAAAAAATTTTTTTTGTTATATTGGCGTAACGGGCTGAACAAAAATAGGGTAGGTAGGTAGGGATTTTTTTTTTTTTTTTTTTTTTTTTTTTTAGCAGCTGTTTTTGAACAATGTTAACCGAGTTTAAACATTCCCTATTGTTTGTTAGAAGCACCGTCGTATTTCGTTCGAGAAAAAACATTTATTTTTTTCATTTTTTTATTTTTTAGGGTCGGTCGGTTGGTTTTTGTTTTGTTTTTTTCACTGAAAAAAAAAGAAAAGTGTAGGGTCGGGCATATTTTTAGGGTCGGGCGGGTTACGCCAATATAACAACAACAACAATTTGGCCTAAGCTGCATATAGCTTTGACTTTTTTATTTTTTTTAAAATTAATTTATTTTTTATTTTTTATTTTTATTTTAATTTTATTTGGATTTAGTTATTCATTTATTTATATTGATCTGTTTATTTTTATTTTTTATTTATTTTTAGCCTACTACACTAAAGTATTGTACATATTATTTTATGAAATCTGATTTATCCTTGAAATTTAAAAAAAATTAAAAATGTTACTGTAAAATTAAGCAACATGTGTGAACATTTATGATAATTGTTTTAAAATCTAAGCTGAAATTAAGCAGTTGAACAAAATCACAGTTGATGTGATTTTTGCGGACATTTTGCATTCTTCAATCCCTTTAATATGTCTATACCCCGCAACATATCAGGTTCTCTAGCAGTGTTCCCTAATTGAAATTTGTTCACTTAATTTAGCCGTGTAATATTAGTTGTGGTTAATAATACCGATTGGTTGTTTTTTCACTGAACCTGTAGATTAGCCTACAAGTAATGAAAAGGTTACCAAGACAGTGTCGAGTTACAGCCATGCAATCCTGCAAAACTGTTCGCAAACCGCTTAGATTTCTGCCGGCAAAATTAGAAAAGATTTAGTTTCGGTCAGATACGATGTCTAGTTATACAACAGACCTATGCTAGGAAACCCGATGTGTGAGGCTGCGTTTTGTTTTGCCTCTCCTGGCTTCATTGATTTGCTCTTTGTAATGGTCAATAGGAATGGTGGTGTTCAGGAATCCCATTATTGCCAGAATCTGTGGTGTGTTCCTCCCTTCTGGCTAAAAGTGAAATAGATTTGTGAGGTATTTGTGAAGCTATGTCAAATGGGCTATTCCGTTTGAAACCCATACACCCCATATGGAAGACATTACCTTAATCTTCTCTACAGGGAGTATGAATTTCAAATAGGGTTACCTGCATGGATGACTCCATTTGAAATTCACACCCCTGTGTAGAAGATTAGGTCATGTTGTCCATAGGGGGTGTATGGATGTCAAATAGAATAGCCCAGTTGCTGCCTTTGGTTGTTGGTGTATGATCAAGAGCTCAATAGCGACTTTCATGAACATGTAACATCCATATCAACTCAAGTTGATAGGAGTAGAACTTTCTGTGCCACAGCCAACTATAGTTTAATCAGTTCCAAACTGGCAAGAAATATTCGGTTTTTATCTCTCCGCGCGGAAAAGTAATCCAAGCGTAGCCACATGCACATGGTCTTGGCAGATTGTACGCATCACACATTTAATGCAGAGTGCGCTCGGTGCCTTCATGGGCGCCAGTGTCCTTCTGTATTCATTCTCTGCATAATGAGGCTTTGCCAATTTGAAACTGATCAAAATATAAATATTAATTGATTGCCGGGATGTAACATTGTCGCATGTATCAGCATTGTTGTTTGGTGCGTTTAATATTCACACAATATTAAAGGTGTATGTTCTGATCCCTTTTTTCTGATTTTTTTCTTCAAATCAAAATATTTTGATTCAGATTTCCCCTATTTTTCTCATTAATTCTGTAAAATCCTAGGGGCCAGAAATGTTCCATTTAGAAATGATAGGCGAAAATGCAGTTAATTACTGCTAAATGTGGTTAACCACCAGATCAGTTTGTGTACTACTCAATGGACAAATTTCTTGTGACTTGTGCTTCTAAAATAAAAACCAATGGAGTTATGCAACTCAAACTTTGGAATGCGGCAATTTTAAGGAAACTTTCACGTAAAATAGAAAACATCAAGTTGAAAATCGGGCCAGCAATCAGAACACCTAGATTCGCTTTCCTGTTGTTTCAAAATGGATAACACATACATTTGGAAGCAAAATAAGACCAATAATAAAGTATAAACATTGCTCGCTACGTGTGTGTACTTGAAAACAAAATGTTGCAAGTTTGTTGGATGGTACGCAGGTACATTGAGTGACATTTTCTCATTAGTTGTAAACCTTAGTTGTAACAGGAGATATGTAAAACAATATTGCACTGGGAGTAACACAGGAACACTGTATCCTTCTAACACAAATTCACCTTTGTTTATCAGCCGTGACTCTTATTAAGTTTGCCAATGGCTTGCCATAACAGGGCTCTGACGCAAGGAAGGATTTGATAACAAGACGAATTAGCTTTGCCGTCATGTTTTCTTACTCCCTTAGGTATAAGATAGTCATGGAAAAGTTTGAATTTGGTTGTTTTGTCCAATGTCCATAGTGGTATAATTGGAATGGCTTAATTTTTGTGCCAAGCTGTTCCATTAATGTGGTTTGTACCACTCTAAATGAAGGGAAATACAGTGTTTCTTGAATTACTGGTTTGTTAGTAAGGGAGTAAGGAAGGTGACCAGAACAACCTATAAGGATTCATATTTCAAAGAGTTAGAAAAAAGGTTCTGTTAGTTAAAGATTTAGTTGTGGCGTATAGCATAACCCGGTGCTGTATTGGAATATTGAGTTAACGTACTCGGGGGCGGTTTAAGATTTAGTCATGTGACAGGGCTCAGAGCGGTGTGCAATTTGTCCCGTTTTATGTATCGCTTTATCGCCAAGCAATATTCTGCAAAATACTCCTCGCTAGATCGAGCATCTTGAATTACGTTATATTTCTCATTTCCCGAGTCTTCACTGTGCAGGTTGCGTATACCCTGTGTTATCTTGTCTTGTTTCTCCCAAGGCATAAGACGCATTGATTTGGAATAGTAAGCGTTCATATTTCGAGCAAATCTTTTTCCGATCGAAGGAGTATTTTCAGAGCAGGCTTTTTTCTATATAAGCGTCAATAAGCAGGAGTTTACTTCTGTGGAAATGACTGACTGTGTGTAGAAATGTATGAGAGAATAGGAAGTTAAAACGAGTTCAATACAGGTCAAGTCCCTGATATTACTGTGGTAATAGAACCAAAAAACGATTTTTATTTGATTCAATTCCCAGATTAGTGTAATCAATGAATGCTTTGCAGGAAAGGCTCATAAATAGCAAGCAAAGCTGCCCTATGCTATAGTATCGGTAACATGGCATTATATGATTATTAAATTATATGTAACAGCCAGAAAAAACTTTAGGCAGCTATAATAGCTGATGTGTGGGCTGCATGTATGAACATGAAAAATGGGTATGTGTTAAGTTGTAGACAATTTTTTAAGCTAATTTGGCAAATTTGTTTACATCGGGGAATCCATGTTAAGAACGTATACCTTATATTACTTTCGATACTGTAAGCAACTTTTCTAAAAGCTAATTGGGATTAAGTATAAGTAGCACAGTTTCCCCCAGTTTACCTCTTGAAAATCAATGCCATTCCATTTCATTGCAAACATAAATCTTTCCAAGTTCATAGGGGGGCTTCAAGCGTTTCTAGATCCGCCTTCCAGTTTTACGAGGACATGGAATGGGCGATAAAATGCTATGGCATTCAATACTGTCATGTTTTGACACAACTTCTTGTCAATAAAGTGGGTTTTATGGCGCAATGTGAGTGCCAAAGTCGGACTAGGTCAATACCTATTACTTTAATTTTGTCATAAATAGGTTTATATGTTGCAATAGAAAAGGTCAGAGATGATAAAATGTGGGAAAACAAGATCAATTCCATGAGAAAAGAGACCAAAATCCCTGGAGTTGAAATCTCTTGAGTCTAGTCAATGTCAATGGCAATGGCAAAGTTTATGATAGAATCTTTAAGGAGCGTTCCGACAGGGAAGCTAACCTAGAGATTAGGTTAGTGTCAAATTCACTAACCTCAAGGTTAAACTCTTGGTTAATGGCCTTGTGAATCCATGTCATGGTTAACTAACCTCGAGTATAAAGCTGGAAGTTTAACCCTAAATGATCTTTTTACGGGTTACTAATCCCGAAGCACTAACTGAGAGTGTGTGCGCCATGTGAATCCATCCGTAATGTTAACCGCCAGAATCGCACAACCTTAAGTTAACCTCGAAGCTACCTCAGTGGTATAGCTATACTTGTGGCTAAGTTTGTCGTCTGGACAGGCACTCTAGGTTAGCAGTATATATTTTTAAGCTCGAGAATAACTATTCTTGGGTCTAGTGGCCGTCTGAACAGGCCTATAGCGTCTTGTTCTTGGTGTTGAAAGTGTCCTGTTTGGGGCTGATATAGTGGAATTGTCATGATATTTTGACAGTTTGGAATGGGGTCGGAAAGTGGGTTAATATTAAGCAGAGGGTTAAGTAATAGAAACTGTTGCAAAATGCTGAAAATGGGTTAATTTCATGCAGTTGATTTACCGTGTATTTATCAAAATACTTCAGTAGCAGTCGGCCTTTTTGTGGAAAGGAGCTATTCATAAATGATATACTTGGTTGTCATATTTAGTACATAACCTCTTGCTTTTTGCCGTGAATTTTTAGTCAGGGCACACTTTTAGGAGTACGAAACACAAATATTGTATAAACACAAAAGAAAGTGCATTTACTTTCATAGACGTTTCCAATTTATTTTGGTCAAGCCATTAGGGCTGTGAATGTACTGGTAGTTTTGTACCTGGGTACCCGAACCCTGTTTCCGTGCCCGTGCCGGTACCCAAGATCTTGGGTTATGGTGTTGGTCATGAGGGTTAAGGGTAAATTATGGATCATCTAGGGTCCTGTTTTGGACTTTAAATAAAAAGATTTTAAAATTTATTTTAAAGCTATTTCAGGTACCCGGGTACCTTGGTACCCACCCATTATTTGAGTACCCAGGTCACTACAAGTCATAATATTGACATGGGTGAATATTGACACTGGCGTGACCTGTCACAGACCTACCTACTAGCAGTACTACCAGATACTTGGCATTCTTGCCTGGCCCAGGGAATAGGAATAAAGTGTAGTTGACTGCTTGATTTGACCAGTGACAGTAGATCAGTAATTGGATTGACCGGATAGATTTTTAGAGATGATCACTTATGAGGTGAGGATAAAGATGGGTCGGGGTAAAAAGGGGAAATAAAGAAACACCTTACAATTTGTAGGTAAATTATCCATTTGATGCTATCTTGGTACAAAATGTAGGTATTTTTTCAGAAGCACAAATACTTCTTCTTTTTGTATCACTGAACCGTAAGTGCATACAAATGACTGAGGACATTCTATTATCAGTGTAGCATTGAATGGAACCGGAAAATTGTCTGAAAAGCAAAACAGAATTTCAGTAAGAAAAAGGTCAAGTTTTATTGAATGAATCCTCCTTGATCAGTGAGTACAGTTGAATCCTTCCTTGACTCACAGCAACAGCCTTTGTTGGACCTTGGTGTCCTAACCTGTCCTACTAGTTACAGTGAAACCAATTAGCCTCTAATTAACAAGCTCATCCTAGGTGGACTTATACACCTGAAATCCAAACCTCATCTGATTTCAACATAATATGATTAGGGTTGAGAATCCTTCATCTCTATGCTTCTATCTCTGTAATGTCAGTATCTGGCAATAGTGTGGTGTGCACATAGAGGTGATGGATATCTGGACTGATATGCATCTGACCTCAGGGGAGGTAGGACACCAAGATATCAGGTGTGTATGTACAATGTGTGATGTTATTGCAAGAATACCCGCCATCATACAATGGCTGCCTGATGTTACTATTAAGATTTTACCATCGACTCTCAACAATAGATACCACTGGTTATCACAGCCGGCAGCTATTAGATTATCGGTCCACTTCGAGCTTCAACTTGGAATTGAGCCCCTATAACAGCTGTAAGGCTATCATGCCATTAGTGTAATTACTGGGCTGCAAAAATGGGTAGTGTCCTCAAAATAAGGTCACACCTTTGGGCCTATAGTATTACTTTTTGTTGTTGATTTGATTTCTGAAGGAGTCAAGTTTAGGCCAACAACAACAAATTGTTGTGTTGTCCTTAGCGATCAACCTTAAAATCTCAAAAATCAGGGTCGCAATTTTTGTTTTTTAAGATTTAAATTTTACCCAATTTGTCAAAATATTACTATTTTCTGATTGAATGATTGCTTTGGAACTATTATAACACTAGAAACATTAGACAAATTGACATTTACCAAAATTTGTCTTGTCATGAACCATGGTCTGTCAGTAATATTTGTCTGCAAACAAAAATCCACCTGACCAACCTGACTTTTTTGGCACAGCAAATTGTGTTTGCCTTATTGGACAGTGGATGGAAGTCCAAGGATCAATGACCAACTCTCTGTTAATAATCTTGGATGTGGAGGATTGATCAACTTAATCAAGACCCGGAACGTGTGTAACACAGACCAATGATCATAAGACCTGGAAAGCAATAGTTGCGCGCGCAATGGCAACATAGCCGAAAAGAGTTGACGATGATGAAATTCAAGACACTGCCGAAATTTAACCAGTAAATATGTGGCCTGATTGACGCAACAAGAACAATTAATTGATTTTTGATGGTGAATTGGAGTCATTTGGTTCAGGCCTTGAAATAAGAAAAGAAAAGGGCAGGCAATTTAAGGCAATTTGAAAGGGCCACCAACTTTATCCAAGCAAGGCCATTATGTACTTTTGAATGGAGTAAAAACAGCCAGAAATTGAGGGCACCAAGGCTTCTAGGTGGGGCATCGAAGGCAATGGCCTTCGATGCCTTCGATTAATTCAAGCCCTGATTTGGTTGTGTCTAATTTAGACACTGGTCAGAGTATGCAGGTTCTTTTTAGTGCTATAGTTTTGTGATACAAGAGAGTTAGAAAGCCAATAAAAATAACAAAATGTAATTAAACTGAATGAAATTTAAAGTGGAAGTAGTTTTCTTCTTTCTAATTGGTAGCCACAAATCTATCATTGAGGGCGCTCAACCCTATCATTGAGGGTGCTCAACCCAGTTGTCGCATCTGTCAAATAGGATCCACCCTGTCAGGTGAAGAGTTTACATCAGTTCAACTCTGTGTAAGAGTGTAATTGCCATAACCATGGCAGGGTATCATGTGTCTTATTGGGGATGGTGTCAGATCGAACCAGAAACAAAACTAGGAAATGAGTGTATTTTATAAAGGAGCCTTTGATCTGGTAGAGAAATCCTCTATGGCAAATTGTATCACATTAATTTGATTAATACAAACTGCATCAATTTGGTTTTGTTGGAGAGGTGTTCTATACAGGGCTGGAACTTCAGATTTCTTTAAACCAGCCAGTCGGGCAGGTAACTCACAAAAATATCTGCCCGACAGAAGTTCCACCAGCCAGTGTAATTTACTTCCACTGTGAGTGGAATAGGTCAACAAATTCAGAAGTGGAAGTTTGTGTCCATCAGTTACATTACTAAAAAGACTAATCTCTTTGAACATTTTGCACCGTTTCCAAATGAAATGTCTTTGGAAGTATCTACGTGATAATTTCAATTCATCTCTAATTAAGCGTGTTGGATACCGATAAGTGTTTTGTGCTGTCAAATCTGTTCAAACTCCAATTGAATTCTGGGTAATGTTAACAAGTCACATAGCTACTTAACCATTGTCAAGATGTATGTAGTTAATCAGTCCACGGTTGTGAAATCTGCCCAGTTCATTTAGTCAGATAGTGTTGAAGCATATAGAGTGACTTTTTAACACCAGTTGTAAAATGGCAATCTGATGTTGCCATACTTCTCATTTACGAGCCCAATCAGCTAATTTTGATTATGACCTGTCCCATGGAAGATAATGATTTAGTAAATAGAATTGCACTACAAACCAAGCTACTGGCAACACTTATGTCTTATTTTTTCATAGCGCCTTTCCTATTTCTACCCATGATCTTTTTATGGTACTCCCATCGTGAAACTGGTTTAATGTTCATGTGTAGGATAGTTAAATCGATGGGGCCACACAATTGCGCATTGTGTGGTAGGGAACCCTCATTTTGAAGGCTATCTAGATATCCGCTTATCCGGAACTGGTTGTGTTTGTACACATATGTAATAAAGTTTTCAAACAATTTGCTGCATATTTTATTTAACACCACATAGTGATAACAGTGGATAGTTTGGCAACAGGATTTTACTGAAAAAGTCATAGATAATAAATTTATTGTGCTGACTCTGCTAAAAATATGATTGTTCAAGTCTTTTTGAATTCACAAGTACATTCCTATAAAAATTGAAGAATTTCTATTTCAGCGACATTTTCCCCCTTTCTAGTCAACAGAGGGTTAACACTTTCCACGCGGCAGACGACATTCCAAAATTTCACAAAATGTTTCAAAATGTCAAAATAATTGAATGTCATTACCATAATTGGAATCACCATGAGAAATGCATTACAATAAGTACAAACATACCTAGTATTGATTCAGTAATCCTTGAGAGAGATAGACCTTGAAAGTTGGGAAAGGTTTCTTGTATATGGTAAAACCAAAAGCCGTGTGGAAAGTGTTAATATAGAAAGGTACGGCAATAGCCACAAGAAGAGCATTCTTTTCATGGTGTATAGCATTACAAGTCTAGCTCTGGGGAGGGAGGGGGAAATATCAAAAGGTTGCGCCTCTCTCATGAGGGCCAGACAGATGGCCACTGTCAATCAAGCGTGGACAACATTTATATCCAACCTCAGTCATGATAACATACAGGGTGTAACAAATAAGACACTAGTCATGTCTTTGAGATACACAGCCATAATCTTATGCCTAGCATCATGGTTACTCTGCTGCCAGCACATGTACATGTATTGAATGCTTAGTACCTGCATGGGTACTGTACAGTACCTGGGTAGGTACCACCAAAGTAGCTGCATAGGAGCAGAGTTTCTGAGTGTACAGCTATTTTGGTGGTACTTCACTTGCACTTGCCGATAATTTGCAAGGAGTTAATCTGGTCATAGTCAATGGGAGAAACATCTTCAATTGGGATGACCTATTGTAATCTATTTAAGCCTACTCTCTTAACAAGATTACCTGCCCCCTCCCCCTCCCCCCCCCCCCCCCCCAACCTCTAACAGTTACACCATGTTCAAACGAAGTGATTACGAAAGAGCCTCTGACTGTGAAAAAGAGGTTACAAGTGTAGCAAGCCAGAGCTTCGTACCATAAATGTTGACTATTTCTCACTCAACATTTTTACAATGTCGCTAATAATTGATGTTGGCAGTGTGAAATGCCATCAAATTCATTGAGTGGATATATGAATGGAAGAGATTAATACTACATGTCTTATGAGGTTATATTGGGTTTGTTGGGTGAGGAGAGAGGTTTGCATTCAGTGATGCAGCAGTGGGACAGGCCAACCAAGAGATTGTTGGATTCCCACAATGCAGCAGTGGGACAGGCCAACCAAGAGATTGTAGGATTCCCACAATGCAGCAGTGGGACAGGCCAACCAAGAGATTGTAGGATTCCCACAATGCATTTCTTTCATTTCAATTATCTGGACTGATTTGCTCAGGATTCAAATGAGTTGATAATGATAGAAAATGATTCACTGAACAGAAGCACTGCTACATGTTGATGTTGTAAATAATTGACATTTCTTGACTTTGGATCCAGATTGGGAGGGGGGCATTCATGTATAAACGTTGTAAAGCATCCATCCAATGCACTCCCAGAAACTACCCTAGGCAAAGATTGTCAAATCACACCATTATAAAGAACACCCCTTAGCATTGCACAATGTGTGCACCTAGATAAGGACTTACTTGACCAAATGGCTTTTAAATTTTCCCAGTAATTTCCCAGTCTTCATATGATCATATTCACCTAATTATATCCCTAGCATAGATTCATATTGGTAAAAAAAACACCCTTCTCGGAAATTGGCAATTTTGATACCCTTAGCACGCTGATGCTCACAACTTTACTGTATATCTGAGTACCCCCCCCCCCCCCCCACAGTTGATGTTTCTTGATGTAATTTGTTGCAAAGTATTGTGGGCCTGGTATCTGGAGGTTAACATTGAGCAGGGCAGGCTATGCAATGACATCTCTATCAACTAAGACATGATGAGACATGCCGTATGTTATACCAGTGTGTTATGTTGTGCAGTTATAGGTTATGTACCGCACTGTCACACTTAAAGATGTCATCAAGTCGCATTGCCAGACTTGACGAGAATAGCGCCATTCTGAAGCTGTGTGCATCATATTAAGATTCCATATAATTCCATTAGTGTGGTTTGTAACCATAAAAACAATATAATGTGACACAAGAAATGACAATGGCCAAATATCTATAATATCAGTCACATCTGCTGTTACCTATTTTAGGACATTTCTAAGTGGGCCATCAACAAGTCACATGACCCACCTTGACCGTAATCTTCTTCATCGCTACAAAACACCACACTACTAGGTGGTGTAGCGTGTGCTTCCCTAGTTTATCTTAACCCTAATCTTCTTCATCGCTACAAAACACCACACTACTAGGTGGTGTAGCGTGTGCTTCCCTAGTTTATCTTAACCCTAATCTTCTTCATCGCTACAAAACACCACACTACTAGGTGGTGTAGCGTGTGCTTCCCTAGTTTATCTAAACCCTAATCTTCTTCATCGCTACAAAACACCACACTACGACATGTAAGTGCTGTAGCTCGCGCTTCCCCAGTTTATCTTATTTTTCAAACTGACTCCTTGACTCAATAGATATAAAGGGCCGGGCTGTCAAGCCAGCGACCCCGGTTCAAGTCCCGGCGTTATTGTTTCAGACTTTCAGCTTAATGATAAAACAAGAGTTGAAAAAATGTTGTGTTAAACTTGTAAGGAAGACATGATTCTACACGTTTAAAACCCAAAGACTTCCCTGTGATCGCAATGAGTCAAATTCACTACAAATTTATGATTTTTTTTTTGCCAAAAAAATACTTTGTATAAAGAAAAAAAAACCTACACGTTTGCATGCATACTCTGAAAGACAACCCCAAGGCTACAAGCAGTCAAATTAAATAAGAATTTCTGAATTTTTAGAACAAAGTATCAAATATCAAAGATATAAGTGGATATTTAAAAAAATTACAAAGGCATGGCATACTCCGAAAGAATCCTTCCTTTTAGCCTAAAAATTGATGATATCAAATTTATATAGGTTGCAAACTAACCCTGTATTTGGCTATTCCAGTGAAATCTATACACCCCTATGGAAGATATTACCATAATCTTCTACACTCCCTGTGGGGAAGATTAAGGTCATGTCTTCCATAGGGGGTGTATGGATTTCAAATGGAATAGCCCATTTTGCTCATCACTATGCAGGGCAAGTATTCCCTATCAGATAACCTAATTACAGCAATCAATTAGTACCTGTGTAGATCTCACAATGATACAGGTGCAATTTTGAACACACAAAAAGTAGAAAAACTGTGGGGAAAGCTATTATGCTATTATCACAGCCAGCCCTTAAGGGGGTTGGGGCTTTTTAAAATAGGAGGAAAAAATCTAGCTTTTTTTCTTCAAGTGGCAGAAACTAGACCACATTCCTCCAATGTTAGCAACCCCTTCAGAGACCAGCAGGTTGTGTTTTGATAAGTGTCTCTACAAATCTCCAGTGTTCTTGTGGGAGTAGGAAAAGGTTAATGACTTGATCTAGTTTTAGGCAGGTTTCTTTCCCTTACATTTTTTTCTAAATACATTAAAAAGGGATAATTTTTCACACCTCTGTAAAAATTGTTCACACTTGGTTAAGTGAAGAGAGATTTGTGCGGAGGTTTGGAGTGAGAAAATCAGCGCAAGTCCCATCGGAGGAGATAGATAGTTTTTTAAGCAAGATCTCTGTGCTTAGAAATTATAAAGGAAGAATTGTGAAATTATTGACTTCTGTTCTATTTAAGAGTGAGATTTTTTTTGCAGGTGCGGGGTTGAGTTATGTTTGAGATTGTAAAACATATGTGTCTATTGGCAGGGTATCATGTCCTTTGTAAATCCTTAACAAAAAGGAGCTGACTGTTTAAAAAGGGTTACCTTTTGTCCTGACTTCAAAACATGTGTCGAAATAGCACACAAGTTTGCACATAATTGTGGAAAGTAAAATTAGTACAAAAATTAAAAATATAACATTTATAAAGTAAGAAATTACAATTTTGAGTAAAAAATGGTTTTGGCATAGAAAGTAAAGATAGCTCAAAAGGTAGAAATACCGTAAAGAGTAAAAATAATACAAAATGTAAATTGTGCACACTAAACGTTGTTTTACAATCAATTTTAACCAATTCTCCATTTTCTTCTCTTTTTTCCTACCACAGATCCACCAGTGATCACACAAGAACTACAGGATGAGAGTGGGTTAGAAGGCTTCCCTATTGCGTTCATATGCAAAGCTTCGGGAAGACCAGCGCCAACGTTTGAATGGATGCGAGGCAATCGCAAAGCGTCCAACACAAGATACACAATTGTACCGATACCCAACGGTTCCATACTGTGGATAGAGCCACTGAAATCGCCACGGGATAATTCTGAGTATTCATGCATCGCTTCCAATCCGGGAGGAGAAGCGAGGTCGTCTGCCCAACTGGTGGTCTATGCAGGTAAGGAATGATTTTAGAAAAGAATATGGCTTCCCTGCACCAGGAATCACTTTGAGTTGCCTGCTTGGCAGGTAGGCCACTATCAAATAGACCATTTCAAATTGAGATCGGAAATCTTCGGGAAAAACAGGTCACGTGGAGTAGGTGCATTGCGCGTTGATTTACAATGTTTACATATACACGCGTGCACACAAGAGAAGTAAAACGTGGAACTAGACTATTTTGTTTTTTTATCAACAATGGCGTTGACGGGCAAATGTATTGAGCAGACGGTAAAAAGTGAAAATATTACCCAAATCTCACCGTTTTATGGTCTATTGAGCCAAGCAAATGATGATAAAATCACCCCCATTAATGTTTTGTTGTTCATTTTGCTCCAACTGAATGCCCCCCCCCCCCCTGTGAAAGTTCTAAGTCATATAGTGTGTTTCCATTGAGACCCATTATCCGAGTTTTACCGGATAAGAGATTAATTTTACTTACTAGAAACTTACACTATCCGCAATCCTCCGGATAATAGCGGAGGGACTTTCCCCCGGTATTTATCCTGCTTCTGTAAGGATAATACCGTAAAGCGCTAGTAAAATCTCACTTTCTCATTTCATATTGAAGTAACCCCCCCCCCAGTACACCCACCAGTAATCCCCCAGTACACCCCCCCCCCCCCCCCCCCCCCCCCCACACACACCACCACACACACCCCCCTTTTCCCCTTCCCGCCAATACTTCATTCGTCACGCACAGCCATCATTCGTCAAATCATTGTTGTTCTTAATGCTTGAATGTTTTCCTGGACCTTCAGCATGTTTAAAGTATAACTGCCCAATGGTTATCCATAGGAAGTGTTGATTTATACATGTTCAGGGGCAAGCACAAGAGCTACTGCAAAGTTTTTATATATGTGTTTTTGGCCATTGAACATGTTTAGAGCAGACTGCCCAAAGGTTATACATAAGAAGTATTACTTTATACATGCTGAAGGGCCAGATGGAGATACGAGGTTTTGACAGAGCAATGACAACGGTATGTAAGTCAATGAATGAGACACATCGCTACATCATTGACTGTATTATTACGCACACGCAAACAGATACATAAAACGTGTGTAATGTTTACTCAACAAACAAAAGCTGATCTGCCCTGTACGCACTGCGCTGCACTGCACCAACACTTCGCTGGCATGTCATAACCCTCATCCCTCATCATAAACACCCTCTTGTAACAATCTTGACACAATCTGAGTAAAGAACCGGCCACTAGATGAAGCAGAGGGAAACCGTCCGGTTAACGAAGAAGTCTTGGCTATACTTAAAAAGAAAACAGATCCCCGTTAGATCTCCTGTGAGGTGTGAGGTCATCAGGGACAAGGGTAGTGTTGTGATGGTGAAATTGATGACAATGTCGTAATCCATCATCAAAACCTTCATAGCTGTGTTGTGGGGATTCATGTTTAGATAGCCTCAAAGTACTGCGAAGTATAGGGCCATGCCGTGTTAAAGGTGAAACAACACCATTAGGACTCGGTTGTCAACGAAATGCTGTGCCATAATCCCCCTTTTAAAGCCCCTTAAAGCAAAAACAAGTTTAAGTACCATTGCAAATCGCTCATTGTTTGCTTCTGTTCTCTGTGGGTCTACATCACAAGGAGATCTAATAGCTGCCCTATGTAACATGTTTAGTATTCTAATGATGAATGCTTGATATAAACTCACACAGCTGCAAAAGGCAGCCATTGTAAGTTTAGTGGTATGTGGCTACTGATAGCAATAGCTCCCATGTGCAGTGTTTGGTATTATGGGTGTCCTCATTTGAGTATATTGATTATAGCTCATAAGATCCCATAAGGCAGCTTTTGTGTATGGTCCCCCTAAACTGGTTGTTGTTTCTGTCACGATTTCATTCATTTGATTGCGTGCGTGCGTGCTCAGAGACGAGTGTTTTTTGTGAAATAAGTATTATAGGTCATGCAAGCATAATAAGTTTTTATTAGTGGTAAGAGATTATCACTACAAAAGAAAGTCTACATACAAGCGATCTACCTCAGAATTTGTATTCCAGGATACAGAGTGTCCCAAATAATTGACTCCCAAAATGGGTCAGCTAATATAATGTTGAACATTACGTACATTTGCCTATGGACCCTATTTCAAAACATTTCCAATCTATTTGGCTTGAAATGTCACAGATTCACATCAGGTATACATGCATGTACTTTTCTGATTCATAAATCTGAAGAAATTATTTCATTTGGTTAGAAATGTTCTGCTCTTCTGATCTGGGAAATTATTTTTGGAACATACTGTATACTCGTGCCATGTGTTATCTCTTTTCAGATGACAGAACTCATCTAAAGTTAATACTTAAACAGTGTTACTGTTAGGCCAACAAAATTAAATACTTTGACTCAGCGCCTTTTGGCTAAACTACTATGCGCTATGCGATTTGTTTGTTAATTTTCTTTTTTTACCGCAATAAGCTATGGTCTATGCGCTATATTTTTATTTTTATTATCAAAATAATAATATAGTCAATAGTTGTGCTTTTTTCTTTTTAATAAAAGTAATCAGATATGGTCAATGCACATTGTATGCTTGTGTTCTCTTTATCTCTTAACTTTACAAAATTAGTTGAATGTGTGTTCTCAGTCACAAGGTTGTCGAGTATCACCGAAACTGACTATTTTCTTTTTTTTTAATTGGAAAAAAAAATTGAAAAAAAATTTGAAGAACAAAAAAGAAATCCCATTTTAAAAGCAATGCGCGCAGGCCGCTGAGACAAAGTATTACATTTCTTTGGCCTTAGTGGAAAAGGTCACTGCACCATACTACTAAAGAAGGAATGAGTTCCTCTCATTAACCATATCATTTGTTTTGCAATGGCGACGATTTTGTAGATTGAGCCATGCTTACGCATAATGATAATTCATTGCATAATTGCTTAATTGCATTACTTAATTGCTTAATTGCATCATTCATAATGATCAATATTGCAGGGTATTTTAAAATATAGCCAAAGTGAGAATTAGTGCACATATACTCTAACAAATTTGCTATCCACTAAAGATATGGCCTTATCTACTGAAGATAGCCTCTTCACCAAATAAACTAAATTTGCTATCTACTGAAGATAGCCTCTTCACCAACTATACTAAATTTGCTATCTACTGAAGATGGCCTCGTCACCAAATATACCAAATTTGCTATCTACTGAAGATAGCCTCCTCACCAAATTGTAATGAACGGTCTTCATTAGATAGCATCTTTAGTATAGTGATATTTGCCCAAATACTTAACAGTAACATTTGCTATCTACTGAAGATAGCAAACTGTATGTAATGATATATGCCCTTATATTGAGCAATATTCATCTTGGCTATATTTTAACAAACCCTGCCATTTGCAATGTAATCAATACCTTAAACACAAAACCAAAAGGTAGATTTGGTTAATTACGGAAGAAATAGCAGAACAACTTATTTCATGGTAACAAATCTATCACACAAATTCTGCCAAAAAAACAAGAATATTTTTGAAAATAAAAGCATAACATACATGTAAATGATTGTTCCTATAGAAAGCCTCACATTCAAATGGCTGCGATATGATAGTGGAGCTACGTAGCCATGACGCCTTAATGAATTCTTAATGGGGATTTTGATTGTTGACAATATATACGTACATTAGTCCCAAAAGAATGCATTCAGTAATTGAGTTTGTAATGGATTTGTAAATATTTTATTATATCCTTTTATTTTTTGATTCTGTTGGGTTATTGAGTTCAGTCTTGACCAGCCACCCTTGTTGACTACATTTATATTCTAGGAACTTGCAATAGGTTTTTCTCAATGAAGTGAAGAAGCATATTTACACTTGTAAAACAACCTCCCCTTCCCTCCCCTTCATTCACCTCTCATATCCTCCCTTACCCCCTCCCTATTCCCTAATACATACACAAACGGTGACAAACTCTTGATAAATCCATACATGTATGAGTGAAGTCTCTGAATATTTCAACAGGCAGTTATAAAGAATTGAGTATGATAACAGAGAAATACGACAACTTTGAGGGACCTATTTAATAGTCCGCACCACTTTGGCATTTGAAGAACCCTTTTTATTTATGTTTATAGAGCATAGATAAGCATTAAAGAAAACACTGTCCGCGATGAGACAGAATAATTCTCCCACTTGTCCGCCTCTTGCGGTGATTTGCCAATATCTTATTATTTTTGCAAACCATCACAGCTAATATTGCATGCAGAAGTGCTCTCAATGATGCAGACTCAACCTAAACAAGACTCAAGCGGGGATGGACGACCGGCCGTGCGTAGACTTTAAAATGACTCTTTGTGGAGTACTTTTGTGTAGACTGTAAAATAAATTGGTCTTGCTTAAAGGGCAATGGCTAGCAGCAGTGTTCAAATGAAGAAAAGCGATCAGGTTGTCCAGCGTTTAATCATGTTATATGAAAGCCGACCCAATCTCCTCTTTATTTTGTGTAAATATCACAATTGACCAATTGTGTGTATTACACATTTAGTGTAATTTTGACACCACAGAAACAATATACATGAATATTGATAAGTTAAAACACACTGATGGTTGGTGGTTCGGGACGATGGCAAAACAAGTAAATCTAGTCTACCAAGGTTTTTGGTTTTGGGTACAGTACAAAAAGTATGGTCATAAAATTGCACTTAATTTTAGGTTCTTGGACCGCCAGTTTTTGGCATGATCAAGCATCCAGATTACAACTGAATTAGAATGCTGGATAGCACCATATTACCCTATAATCATGATCCAGAAGCCAAATGTCAGTCAAACAAAATGTGCTCTAAATCTTTGCCATTATTCAATTATTTAGCCCAAACTATATTTGTGTATTACTATTCAGCCCAAATTGGGCTACTTAGATCCCACTATATCTGTCAACACTGACTATTGAAGCAATAAAAAAGTTAATACAGGTTAATGTGGTAGATTTGTAATAACTGTTTTTATAATAGCATTACTGTATACCATTCTATACAAGTAGGGCTTTTTAAAGGGCACACAGTCACCTTAAGGCCGGCCTGACTGACTTTAAAATGTTGGCATTTCTATATATTGAAAGCTCAGACATGACAATTTCATCATTCCTGAAACTGTTGACAGATTTGGGTTGTCTGTGACCATTGCTTCTTTGTATCCCATTGAGGTTTTTTCTTCTTCTAACTATAGCTTTTTATCCCTAGAATAACCAGCCCCTTACTTGGTTGTTATATCCTTGAGGAGGGGGGGGGGGGGGGGGGGGTAGGGGAAGTACCCCCAACTTTAGGTTAGGTATGTGCAGCTAATCAAAGTGGAAAATATGGGTTAAAGTGTGTCATTCATTAAGAATAAGAAGGGATTGAAGGACTATTTTGTTGCTACTAACACACCCTATAATCTGCTGAATATAGCCTCTTCCCTTACACTCAACTAAATGTCACATTAAATCTCATCTTGGATCATATACAAATAAGAGGACTGATACACACGTCACCAGTCTAAATGGGTTTTATGATATCACTCGCGAAATAGGCCACTCTCATCCATTAGTTCATAGTTCAACGATCCATATACATCGCACACCACAGAATGAACTTTACCATCTATTCTGAGAATCATAACAACATGCCCAGGATACATTGGGTCATTTGTTATGGAATGGAAGTTGTTGAACTGCGCCGCTGGTATCCAGGCTATCTTGCTGGGTAATGGTTACCAGGTGTGGTATGCACGATACCATTTATGAAGATATGATGAATGGGCGGATGGCTGGACGAGTATTGGCAAATAATACTCCCTGCTTTTGATTCGCCGGCTCCGCCCCCGCACGCCATTACCGTAATGACACAGGATACCCAAGCTAAACTTGCAGAACTCGTATAATTTGAGCGATGAATTTTTACAAAAGCATGTTGGTATAAATGTTAATGAGAGGTTTGCTAAACAGATTTCAGACAAAAGCTTGTGCGAATAATATCACATTTAGTAGAAGTTATTTGAAGGGAACTGGCGTAGGAATACTCCATTGATCAGTAACAAGCTATGGCGTGGGATAAATGCATGGAGTGCAGTCCTACTTTAAAACAAAGGTTTCGTGTAGGTGCAAAAACTATGGCTTTTTCATCCCAAGCCAACCAAATCACTCAAGTGTAAGACATAACCGTATCATGGAACGGTAGCAGAAATGACAAGGGAATGTTCTGTGGTAGTGTTTGTGGGTTACCGCAATATGTGTGTTTGTGTCTCATTTTATTTTTATTTCACACTTTTGTTTGTTTTCCCACCCCCTGATTCGAAACAGAATCATAACATTAATTGTGACACAGGTTGCCATGTGTAATGTAAAATATTAATTGCTTAAGCCTCAGAATATCATATTTTCACAGTATAAGAACCTTTCCCCTATAAAGTACAATTGTACTATACTACATTTTCCACTAGTAATACATGTAAAATTGTTCACATCACTTTCTCTCACTGCAAGGAAACACTAGTTTCACCATGAAAGAACTTTTTTCAACACGAAAAGTTACATTTTCACCCTTGACTATTTTTAAAGAAGTAGTATTTGGAAATGTATGACTTTAGAAACGTGTGGGTGGATGATCTTTTTTCTTCTTGTTGCGTCGTATCATTTTGTACACAATTTCTTTCATATACTCACATTGTTTTATCGGCGAGCTACGTACATGACCTATCAACGTCTAAGTCCTGGCTCTCGTCATGGTGCATTTATGCATGACGCTTGAGCTACGTACATGACCTATCAACGTCTAAGTCCTGACTCTCGTCATGGTGCATTTATGCATGACGCTTCTTGTACCTCAAACCGTTCCTGCTTGTCTCGAACGTGGGTTTTTTTCAAAAGAGGACAAAAAGAGATGAAACGGAAGCGAGATGTTGTATTATAACAGAGGAATTGTGTCAAGTAGTAATGTTACCCTTTCATAGTGTAGTACTCCAAGCTAACAACATAACAGATTTGTGTCATAAACACCACTGGTTTTGTAAGAATAGACTCAACCCATTGTATGCCGTATAATTTTGGAATATTGCGGAATAATTGCTCAACATAAGATATTGGTTGTATGCTGTAGATAGGTGATAGCCCAGAACCTATTACATCATATCGTATCATTACACGTCTTCTCAAAATATTTTACTGTGAGCAAAAACCAGACATTGTGCACAGACTGTTAGCCTAGAATCTGTTTCTTTGGGCAAACCCCAGATATTTTTCAGAGTGGCACAGATTTTAACTCTGGCTATTAAACTCACCATTTGTTTACACATTAGAAATGTGCTCCATTATTTGGTGCCAATGTTCCAAACTTAGGTCAAGGTGTGTGTGAATTGTATACAATTTCTTTTGTGTGAATGCTTTATACCTTGAGGAGATTCTTAACAAATTTGGGTTTATAATAGTTCAAGAAGTATTGCCAAACATCCCATTATTAAGCCCAATGAGCTAGGTTTAAATTCCATAAGGTCCATTCTTGAAGATATCTGAACAAAGGTGTAATTTTGAAGCATTGAAAAAGCTCCTTTAACTGGTAATAAATTAGCGACTTTTTTCTCTGGGGACAACTGCACCCAACTGCTGGGATGGTACACAAATGTGCACAACTATTTTTGGTTGTTTGTATAATTTGACCCTGTTGTTCTAAGAGTGTAGGCATCTGCAGTATTGGGCTACTTTTTGTTATCAAAAGTGCAATTAAAGGAATGCTGGTATCTGTATAAAATGTTTATTTTGGGCTCTTTTCCCAAGGCAACACTGAATCCACGGTCACTGGCAGTCATTCAATGGTACGCTGCCACTAAATCGTGCCAATGTTAGAATTGAAATATTTAAATGTGTGCATTGTTCATGAAATGCAATTTCCTGAGTGATTTTACTCTGCAAATATTTATCCATTTATTTAATAATCAGCTTTTTAAAAAAGCTTTGAAACATTATTGTGTAGGTTTATTTTACATTGTTGTTCCAAACATTTGTTTTTTCATACACACCTCAGGTGCAATGCAATTTCTTTTAAGTGGATACAGTCTCAATGGTATTTCCTAATAAAGAATTATTATTTTTCCAGATAGCATTTTATTAGCGACATAACCTATCAACTCCAAATTTACTACCTGGGGCTTAGCGTGCTATGAATATGGGAGGTGTTGAAAAAGGGGGGTTTTCATTACAAAATCGCACATTTTATGTAAATTTGCTAAGTAATACACCCTAATCTCACCACATTTTAAGGTTTTTTTAATGCAAAACATTAAGGTTTTTAATGCAAAACAAGAATAATCTCCCAATTTTAAAATGGGTGGTGCTGTTTATTTAAAGGGATTTTTCAGTATAAAATCACACATTTTATGTAAATTGCTAAGTAATGCATATCTCAGCACATTGTAAGAATTTCTGACACAAAAAGGGTTTTGATGCAAAAAGTGAATAATCTATGGTTTATCATAAGAGTGGTTATCTAATCTCACAGTCACAATCGTAGTATCACCATAAATTACAAATGGGGATTTATACAGAATATAGAGACAGAAGTTGTAACGCTTAACTGTTATTTCTCTAAACAACTTGAGTAATTTGCAACAGCTAAAGAATAATTGTTAAATCAGTTCGATAAAGATAATCGTTGAATTACCCATGCTTGTGCAATTCAAACCGTACTTGTGTAATAATTACCCACTTGTGTAATTTTGGTTTTGAAATGTATAAGCAAGATCCAGGTGACTTAATTACAGTTTTGTTTTTCTTTCTTCTCCATTTCCCAAGTATTTTGTTACTAGGATAATACTGTATTAATGGATCAGACATGAGATTAAGAGGTAGTTTGTAGAGATATGAAAATACTCAAATAGTCAAGATTCCCACTTAGGATTGGTTTCTGCTATTATTGCCAAGATGCTATTTAGATTCATTATTGTGCTAATCACAAGATGCGTATTCTACCTTGTACAGTTTGTGATAGGGCATGTACAATGTAGAAACACTGAAGGACATATATACAATCTAGAAACACTGAAGGGCATATATACAATCTAGAAACACTGAAGGGCATCCCGGCATATATATATATATATATATACAATCTAGAAACACTGAAGGGCATATATACAATCTAGAAACACTGAAGAGAAATAAAACCCACATGCACCAGGTATGGGAGTCACATGCACCAGACGGGCCTTTATATAATGTAACGAAAAACTCAGTTTTCGGAGCACAACTGAAGTGGTTTAGTAGCGTTTGACATCGGTTTCTCGACCATGCAACACAGGTTCAAACCCCAGCACTAGTGGACCAACACAGGTTCAATCCCCAGCACTAGTGGACCAACACAGGTTCAATCCCCAGCACTAGTGGACCACCTTTCAGTTAACTCTCTAACCCATTCTGTTTCCCCTTCCCCTTAACAGTTTGATTCTCAAATCTTTCCATAG
Organism: Ophiura sarsii; assembly: GCA_035610835.1. Classification (NCBI taxonomy): domain Eukaryota; kingdom Metazoa; phylum Echinodermata; class Ophiuroidea; order Amphilepidida; family Ophiuridae; genus Ophiura; species Ophiura sarsii. The sequence continues at coordinate 65,768,412 of CM069457.1, read as the reverse complement.
TGCACTACGAAAACAACTATTCCAGCCTGCCATTTGCGGACCATATTAACGACTGTTGAAGTAGACTTCACTCTAAGGACACTTACGATATCAAAATCAATTTAGATTTGTTTGCAGAGTGTTGTTCAATCTAACTGATTATCTGCTAGCATTACCCGCCCACGAAGCGCAAATGTTTTGACGGCAGTTAATCCAATGCTTACAATTGGGACCATAACACTTTCCACGCGGCAGGCGTCTGCAGACAACATTCCAAAATTTCACAAAATGTTTCAAAAATTTCACAATTACTGAATATCATTACCATATTTGGAATAACCATGAGAAATGCATTTAAATAAGTACTAACATGCCTAGTGTAGGTTCAGTAATTCTTGAGATAGGCTTTGAAAGTTGGGAAAGGTTTCAGAAAAAATCTAATTGGGATATGGTAAAACCAATAACTGGTAGATGACAGGAATAGTGATATGCCAATAACAAACAAACATTCTGTCTGTCGTTACGTACAAATACTACCGTTTACTCTGACGCCTGTCATCAATATTAATGATAAACGTTACGCTCAAATTATACGATAAATGTCCCTGGTTCATAACAACACCGCTGCTTTATGGCATGGGCGTTTTAGGCATGTCTGGTTGTGTTGTTGGCAGACAGTGTCGTCAAATTTAATGATGCGGCAAAAATTACCCTGTAGAAACCCCGAAATTGAACTTGAATCTAGCAATTGCGTCGCGCTTGGGCGCTCAGCCGTTGAGTATTATTACTGCTGATAGGTCATAAAGAGATTTCTGTCGAGTTTTTTTTCCGACTGTATTTTCTCACAAATAAATCACATTTGCAGATCAATAAATTGTAATAGGCTGCGGCAATTATTGACTGGGTGATTGAATTGAATCATTTGCGGAAATGTTATCTCTGAAAAGCGATGTCAAAATAGATTGGACAATGTGATTGCATCGTTTACGGGGTTGTCGGCAACGATGCAATGATTGATTGTAATGCAGTTTAAGAATGGGTTGTTTTTTTACAAACAAATCTTTCTCTCTGATCAAATTGATACGCAATATCGACCATATAAATTGGCTGTTTATATAACTGATGTTGTATAGCAATGAGTGTTATTCTAATAATGTAACAGAATAAGCAAATATTGCAATTAGGATTGGAGCTGCTAGGAGACAGTTGAAGTTCATACTGCCAAAAAGGCAATAACCGCTGTTTTGTGTCAAAATGTGTTAGAGATTTAATTATGATAGTAAATTTGGGTTTTGTAGCTTATTGTTAACACTTTCTACGCCGCAGAAGTCTGAAGACGACATTCCAAAATTTCACAAAATGTTTAAAATATGTCAAATTTATTGAATTTCATTACCATATTGGAATCACCATGAGAAATACATTAAAAATAAGTACAAACATGCCTGGTATTGGTTCAATAATCCTTGAGATAGACTTTGAAAATTAGGAAATGTTTCTGAAAAATCTGTTTTGTATAATGGTAAAACTAATAGCCGCGTGGAAAGTGTTAAGCAATAAAAAGGCAGAATAATAGAATGGAAGTTTTGTAGCGCATAACCAATTATTGGTATTGTAGCGTTATCGCTTGTACTGATCTCTTTCATGATAGCACATGCAATGTTACTCTCATTGATCTTCTGTGATGATGTAATGTTTGATGTACCTAAAGCTAGTTGTGTATTCATAGTGTTATGCCAAGAATTAAAATAATAATTTGATTGTGTGTTCTTAATTCTAAAACAGAATTTGAAACAAATTTGACTGTTAATAGCTCTCCCTTTCCCCACCCCATCCCTATGCCTAGAAATGATATGATAAACCTGCCGTGTGTCCTTGTTTCTCTCTACATCCCAATAAAGATGCAATTTCTGGCATCAACTTGACTTTGAAAAGCCTTTCCCCCTACCCACTCACCCCTTCCCTCTCGCCCACCCCTGAGTTAACACCTTTGTTCCAACCATTATGTATTAAAGCTTTATCTAGAGGATGGCTATTAGTGTAAATGCACCTACTGCAACACGAGCTGGACAAAGCGTCATTTGCGATGCCCGCTTCAATTGCCAACTTAATTAACCAAAGTTGATTGAAACGGAACTTGTCGTGTCCGAAGCAGGTCACGAGGACTATGGAACGCATATTAATTAAAGTCTGCTCCGTGGTCAGATACAGGTGGTGCGATCGACGACGACAAGATTGGGAGAGACATTCAAGGATTTCAGGAACTGTTGTGGCATTTACATTGTGCTATTCCAGTTGAAATCCATACACCCCCTATGGTAGACATGACCCACGGCTATGTTTTAGTGTGGATCGGGGGAGGGGGACAAAGTATGAACTTTTATCCAAACAAACTGCCGCAAACCCCCCCCCCCCCCGAACGTTTTTGGATGTGCATGATATCTTTAAAGGTAGCCATCTTCAGTTCCTGTCATTCCCCAATGTACTAATTATGCACTTATCAATTGCAGTCCCGGCCCCGGGGGACCCGGGGCATGGCGGGGACTATGCGGGGACCGTACGCCAACGTACAAAAAACATGGCCCGGCTATGCGGGGACGTATACCCGGGGCGTACAAAACGTGCCCCCGCTAGCCGGGGCGTGTAGCCGGGGCATAGCGGGGACGTACATTACTGAAAAAATAGGCCGGGCATTGTAGCGGGGGCGTACGCTAGGGTACACAAATGTACACCCCGGGGCATAGCCGGGGCGTACACATACATACATGACATAGCGGGGACGTACGCTAAGGTACAAAAAATGTACACCCCGGGGTATAGCCGGGGTGTAAAAACCGTGTACGCACACATAGCGGGGATGTACGCTAAGGTACATATCATCCACACCGGTGCATAGAGGTATAAAATACAGACATGCACTATATTAAACTTTAAAATTAGTCACCTCGATTGATCAATGCCTGGATTTTAGTACAATTTGACCATATAGTGCTTTTGCCTGAAATATTGTACACGGTAGGGCCCGGACAGATAGACAACACCTACCTACTTGCAGGCCCGTAAGTCAGAGAGGGGGAGCCCCCACCCTCAATTCCCCTCCCAAGTCCCCAAGAAGGTCCAAAATACCCTCCCAAGTCAATTAGCTAGATCAATCATCATGTTTTTGGTTCATTTTTAAAACTTAAATAGGCCTACTGTTTGTTCATAATAAATAAATTGGATCAAAACTTTCCAATGTTGCCATTGGGTACGATTTGTATTGTATAATTTAAAACTATTCACAAAACCATAGAAGTCAACGGTAAATCATGAAACCGTGTAACATAATAACGATTCGCTAATATTGGCCCGGCTGTCTGAGGCCGGGCGTAGCCGGGGCGTACACTATGCCCCGGCTATGGGGGCCGGGACCGTACGCCGTCGTACACTTGGTCCCGGCTATGGGGGGCCGGGACCGTACGCCGGCGTACACTTTGTCCCGGCCATGGGGGGGCCAGGACTGTAGCGGGGGCGTACAAAAAGTGGTGCCCCGCCCTGCGGGGACCGTACACGACTGTAGCCGGGACGTCACATCGGCAATTTGTACGTCCCGGCCCTAATCCCCGCTATCCCCGGGTCCCCCGGGGCCGGGGCTGCAATTGATAAGTGCATTAATTGATAGAACAAAGAGTGAATTAATTTGTATTTAAGCTAAATTGGCTGGACCAGGTGCTGCTTGATTTCTGTGTTAACACTATCCATGCGCCTATTACTAGTATTAGTTTTACCATACAAAACAATTTTTTTCAGAAACCTTTCCCAACTTTCAAGGTCTATATCAAGGATTATTGAACCAATACTAGGCATGTTTGTACTTATTACAATGCATTTCTCATGTGATTCCAAATATGTTAATTAAATTCAATAATTGTGAAATTGTTGAAACATTTTGTGAAATTTATGAATGTTGTCTGCAGACGCCTGTTAAGTGTTAAGCTGCATAGGCTGGGTCAGCCAGGTGCTGTTTGCTTTCTGTGTCAAATATAGAAATCATGTTGGTAATCCTCATTGTGGTGGTTTTGGGGGATGTGGTAGATGAAAGGTTGTATTGGCAATAGCCGACCTTTGGAGAAAACAATTAAAGCTGGGAGCCAGCACTTATGCATATGTATGTGTGGTTTGTTTTTCAAGTACATACTTGAAATAAAGAGATATCTTTTAATGTAAGTTCAGGTTTTTAATTTTTAAGGGTGCATTATTAGTTTGTTAGTCTTGATAAATATGAGTTTAAAAATTCTTTGAAAGTTGTTTTGAGAGTAGTAATAAAAGGTTTTGTGTCACCTAAAAGAATGGGGGGTGGGGGGGGGGAGGTGCACTTACCAGTCCTATATTCTGTCTGAGTGTCTGTATGTTAAAGTTTAGGTTAGTGATCCTCGCATCACCTTGTTTTACACTGAAAGGTGAATGTTCCGATCACTTAAGCTTTTTTTGCCCATCTGCATATTTTGATATCAGAAGAAACCCCATATTTGTCTTATTATTTCTGTGAAATGTTTGGCGCAAGATATGATCCATTTAGACGTAGTCGGCCAAAATGCAGTGAATTACTGCCACCCGTCCAGACATTGGTGTATGAAGAGGTAAACAGGTGATGTTATATTTCATTGAATCACCAATCATGTTCCAAACCATCTGTAATCGTCTGATCTAGGACTAAGTTGCAAGTAGTTGATAACTCGTCACTTAAACTCAACATGCAGCGCCTTGCAGTGCAAGTCTTGCCAACAAATAACTTGTCACTAAACCAAATTACCCTTAATGTTTCACACTTGAGCGCTCTCCTATTGTCCTATACAATATTATGCATGCAATGGCCCTAAGCTCCCATGAAATATGGATAGAGCGTTGAAAAGATGCCTATTAGTATTAGTTATGTACTACGTTCAGTAGCTAAACTTTATTCATGTAGTTCTGCCAAGCTGAAAAGGTCGCCATCCAAAATGTGAGTTGGCTCTAAATCAAAACGCAGTTTCATACCATGCCAAGAATCGGGTAGCATGATCAGTGGTTTATGCTTTGAGGTTGAACACTACTGACTACCTACAATCATAGAAAAAAGGTTTTCAAACTCTGACCCTAATTGCCATGCTGTTTGTACCATAATATGCATGATATTTGAGTCGCATGAAAATGGAAACTTGTTGCTGGTAGCTTGAAGCCTTGAAGTATCCCCTTTGTCATACCCCTCCCCTTCGTCATACCCCCTTCCCCAACGATCAATGTTGCGAGGCCCTGTGCTGATGGCTGGCAAATTGTGGGATTCAACATTGATCAGGGGAAGGGGAACACTTTACATAACACCTACAAAGTGTTAAAACACTTTTTTATAACATTGTAGTCTACTGCTCTACCTATACAGACTCAATTAAATCTTGTTCATCAAATCAGTTCATAAGAACCTCATCTTATCATGACTTCACTCATATGTCTAATGACTTGTCCACTGAACTACCTTAACACTAATTCCCCAAGGCATAAACTATCAGGTCACATGAGGGGGGAAGTCTAGCTGCGCTTGCCTGTGTGGAAGTCCCATTCTTACCTGATCGCACCACAAAGTCTGCTTCAAATATGCAAGATTTTCTTCAGCATATAATAGCACGCCTGATCGTGCCACAAAACTGGGGAAGCATGTACTACTAGAACCTTATGTAGTATTTTATAGTGATATGAGGAAGGTTAGGATTAACGCTTTCCACGCGGGAGGCGTCTGCAGATGACATTCTAAACTTTCACAAAATGTTTTAAAAAATGTCACAATTATTGAATTTCATTATCATATTTGGAATCACAATGAGAAATGCATTGAATTAAGTACAAACATGCCTAGTATTGGTTCAGTAATCCTTGAGATAGAGACTTTGAAGATTGGGAAAAGTTTCTGAAAAATCTGTTTTGTATATGGTAAAACTAATAGGCACATGGAAAGTGTTTTACTCCTTTCTACCCACCCCTCTGAACTCTGTCCACAGATCTAGCTACCAGAACCAACTTGGTAGCATATTTACTTAACCCGGTTTTCAAATGTGACTTCAAAGGTGTTTGGTAATGCCCATTTCAAAACGATCATGTGTATGTCAAAATCAATTGGCCTATAATATTTACTGTAGAAATGTTTAATTTGTTTAATGCTTGTTTACATTTTGCCAAGTTCAGACAATTCATGTGTTAATACATTTGCAGTTATTTGTCCCTTAAAATTCTAAAAATTCTTGCGCCTTTGTACATTTTTAAGTGCTCATTTTGATTTTGAGCATCTGTCATGGTTTGCGAAAATAACTACAGCATAAAAATTTGTACCATCCCCTGCCAAGAAAGCAAGTGACTTGTTTTGTGGCTCAGGTGTTCTGATATTGACATTACCCTCACTTATTATCAGTAATTGAAGATGGCTAAATTGGCTATTCCAATCAGCAAATATACACCCTTAACACTTTCCGCGCGGCTATTAGTTTTACCATACAAAACAGATTTTTCAGAAACCTTTTTCAACTTTCAAGGTCTACCTCAAGAATAACTGAACCAATACTAGGCATGTTTGTACTTATCTCATTGCATTTCTCATAGTGATTCCAAATATGATAATGAATTTAAATAATTTGGACATTTTTGAAACATTTTGACAACATTTGGAATGTCGTCTGCAGCCGCCTGCCGCATGGAAAGCGTTAACACTTACCACGCGGCTATTAGTATTAGTTTTACCATACAAAACAGATTTTTTAGAAACCTTTTCCAACAATCAAAGTCTATCTCGTGAATTACTGAACCAATACTAGGCATATTGGTACTTCTTTTAATGCATTTCTCATGTTGATTCCAAATATGGTAATGAAATTCAATAATTTTAAAATTTTTGAAAAATGTTGTGTAATTTTTGAATGTCGTCTGAGTGGAAAGTTGAAAGACAGGCATTTAAATGATAGGCTAACCTCCCATAGGGGATAGGGAGGGTGCAGTTTAAATGGAATAGCACATAGGTAGGATAGGGTACTAATTACATTTATACCTGTGAGGTGAGCCAATGATATTGACCGACATATCTGTTCATTAGGCCAAATAATAATAAACATGTTTAGCGTCCCAGCCCACTTGTTTTTGGGGTCCGCTGCAATTGGTGGTTTTTTTTTAATTTCAGTCATTACTTTTTTGTTCAGGTGTTCAAGAGTTTGAGATGTTTGTAACAGCTTTGGTTCTTTCTAATAAATTAATAAGCATTTTAAACAAGTTTTGTGGTGACCAACTCCCCAGAACCATAAAATAAAACAGATTTAAAGAGGCCTCCTCCTCTTTAAGGTTCCCAGAGTTAAGTGCTAGGGCAATTTTGCACTGAAAATTAAAATATATAAAGAAGGAAAAAGGGGGCCACCTTAAACATTTTTTGTTTACCTTGCCGTAATTCTGATCAATACAGTCCTAACACACCTGATGTCAAATGAGACAGCTATCAAAGTATTTATGGAAGAGTGAGAGCTTGTTTGGATTGAAACTCGTGGGAAGACGTTTCCTTGCTATTAAGGAATAGATAACAAGTCTAAAGCTCCAACAGTTCAACTCAACATGCACAATTACTAGTTATAAATGGCATGTATTGAGCCGCATACACAATAACAACTGAACAATTACTATTAGAAAATTGCACGCGATTCTTTTCTGAATGTTTGCTCCATGCAATTCCATACAGAACGCTGTTAGGACATACATAGATGCAATTTGTCTTACCCCTGAAGCACTGGAAATGTACAAACCTTATAACATGGTATCTGATTGGTTGGTTACTTGATGATCAAATCTGCGTAGCCAATTAAAACAGTGCTTCCAGATCTCTGAGCCCATCTAAGCTGTATCCCTCTCGGCCTTTTTACAAATTTTGACCTGTGTTTTGATTGGTTTAATAAATGATAACTCTCTCTTTATAACCAATCCTAATAGGTTTAAGAGAGGCAGATAATTTGTGATGTATTGCTCAGCGGGTGTCAAACAATCCCATTATATATCTCTTAACCTGGAGCACATAGTATGGGATGACACGCTACCAAACATCACAACCATTGACAGGGCATGTAACTCCCACCGTGCACACTTCCATTTTAGTCACATATTGCGTCACGACACCGTTTGGCGCTCCTTTGGATGTCACACAAACCCCGAATCGGGTTACGTCCCCCAATGACCGACGATGCCTTCTGCCGCGCGACTCTCGTTATTTCCCCCGACTGCCTGCAACCATCAACTCAAGGAATTTCATAATTCCATGGGAAACCGAAGCCAGGAGTCATGTATTTTTATGGTCGACGTTTAAGGCTGTTTGGCAAACAGGTTGTATATTTATAGCTTTTGGTTTTATGTGTGTTTTCAAAGCGCAATTTAGATTGTTGTTTTTTAGACTGCCGGCCGGCCGGGACGGTGATTCCTCTGTGGTAGATACCGACTGTTTATTTACACTACTGTTCCCACACTCCATAGGTGCTACCAATGCAAAGAAATGTGGATGATCAGAAACTAACATTTAGACAGGGTTTGGGTAAAGAAGGGCTCTCTGATTGCGAACAATTGGATCAAAAGTTTACAAAAGGATATTGTGAAACGTTTTGTGAGATACAGCTAAAATGTTGAGCGAAAGTAGTATAGAATAAAATATGCAAAGGTGTCTTGTGGAAATTATTTAAGTCCCAATACAACTAACATTACAAGGTGTTGATTCACAGCCAATTCCTCTGGTAAAATATTTGGTGATTTAACAACTCTTTTTTATATATTTGTGTATTGTTGATACATAAATGAATGCCATAAAAATACTTATCAAATCTTTGGTAAAATGTGCTACATGTGGTAGAAGATCAGACAGGTAACAACAGCGTTCTGCGAAAAAACACACCATAAAATAGATATTTATGCAAATGTAAAGGTAGATCAAACGAGCTATAAAGATTTCTAACACAACACCGAGCTGTAATAGGACTCTCCCGTGGCGTCGGATTTCATGTATCGCTAACGCGCGGCGCGCTACCTTAACCCATCGATGGTTGATTACTCCATACTCCGTGTATCGTTTTACTGCATCATTATCTTACTTCATCATCTTGATAGATTGTGTGTTTGTGCGCTGTTTCGTGACCAGCTTCACACAATGAAACCGGGAATAAGTCGCGCTCGGTCATTTTGAGATGTGTAGTGATGACAATTATTCTGATTTGATGTCGGATCACCATGATCTTGTTGATAAGGTCGTCAATTGAAAAGTATAGACTGTCAGTTGAATATCTTTTTGGTCTCGGTTTGTGAAGCCAATGCGGACTTGTTTCTGGTTTCCGGTGATCATGGTAACCAAACACTTTCCAGTAGTAGGGAAAGTTTTGTAATAATATTTGTTTCTCATGACGTAGGTTATGTTCGTCATTCCCTCTGAAGGCTTAACTATTTGGCTAGGTTTTCTGATTCGTAAAGTTATAGTTGAATGGGTTATAAATTCTTATCACACACCCCTCCCTATATAGGGTCGGTTTTCTGATATTGCCCATCCCTAATTGTCAAACTGGGAAACGAATCAATTGGCTAACAAATTTGTCACTTGATTACTTTGCCATTTTTATTCAAAAAAAATAAACATATACATGTATTATAAATATTGATAGATTGAAAATGATTAACATTGAAAGAGATAATCCAATTGGTTACCATTACCTTCAGGCAAAGCCCATTTGGCCAATTTCTTATTCCACTCAAATATTGATATAATGGTAATTCGTTAGACGGGTGGAAATAGTCAACTTGTCGCCCCAAATCAGGCCACTTAATCCAATATCTTGTGGCAACTCTTAAGTTTACTTACCAGAATCTAGAGAAACAAATCATCGCTGTTCTGTCAAAACCTTGTATCTCCTTCTGGCCCTTCAGCATGTATAAAGTAATACTTCCCATGTATAACCTTTGGGCAGTTCACTCTAAACATGTTCAAGGGCCAAAAACAAATCTATCAAAACATTGTAAGTGCTCTCGCCCCTGAACATGTATAAAGCAACATTTCCTACCCATAACCGTTGGGCCGTTTTACTTAAAACATGTTGAGGGGCCTAAAAACATGAGGTTTTGACCGAAAGATGGGAGAAAGATATACTTTGAATAGTAAAGTGAATAAGTGTCCATGTATCAGAATTGATCAACACTAATGAACATTACTGGTGGGAGGTTGAGAACGAGGAGGACAGTAAAGTGCATTATGGCATTTGTGATGCATTTGACCGGTTTCTCTTCGGGGTTAATGTTAGCCTAAGGAGGAAGGGGGTTGGGGTTAATGGTTGCCATGGGCAACTAGAGGTATGAAGGGGAAGTGGTGCTCTGGAGTAGGGGTGAGCTGGTGGACATAAGTAGGTAGTTTGTTATCATACCAGGAGGGGTATTAATATCCACTAATTGGTGGATATTAATAGTTGTAGTTGGTTGATTATCATTCCAACAATGGGGAGAGGGAGGGTTTTGTATACAAAAGGTGAATATATGTGATGTGATCAAGCAAAATGAGTCGGAAGTCCCCAATATGAATTTTGAAATATAAGCAAACAAAGGGTAGAAATTCTTTTCTTTTTCCTTTTTTTCTTTCTCTTTTGGAATTAAGTGTCCATTTAGTTGAAAATGTTTTTTTTCTGCAAAATGTAGCTTTGCAAAATACCCAACAATTCCAAGTTTCTAAAATTGTGATATTTCGACTTCAGATTCATTTTGCTGGATCGCATCATGTAATATGATGTGCAGGTATTTACAATGTGACCTGATCATTTGAAGTATTATCTGTAACCAACTGATATCTTAACATTTTCCACACAGCCAGTATAGTTTTACCATACAACAATTCACGATTTTTCAGACACCTTTCCCAAATGTCAATGTCTATCTGAAGGATTACTGAGCCACTACTAGGCATGTTTGTACTTATTTTAAAGCATTTCTCATGGTGATTCCAATTTTCCAAATATGGTATTGAAATGCAACAATTTTGACATTTTTCAAACATTTTGTGAAATTTTGGTACTGACGACTGCCGCGTGGAAAGTGTTAACAAGTAATGCCAGATTCATCAAAGAAGGGAGGGCAATCAGTCAAAAATAACACAAAAGTAATTGTTTTTTATATTTATGAACGCTTGTGAATTTATCTAACTTAAAAATGTTCTGCAATCAATACTGTAAACAAATTTCCCATCCTATATCAGTCCAATTATTCGTGCCCTCTTCAAGGGATTATATGGATAATGAGATTTATCACTCTCGAACAAAACCGCCGCCGCCTCACCAAATTGGTGTACTGCATAATAAATGTTGGTTATCTCGTAACTGCATATAGTGTGGAGGCATACAGATATTACTTATACAGCACTGTGCACTTTAGTTACAGTTGCGCATTTTAAAATTATCACACACTTTATGCATAGTTGACATAGAAAAACGGGCTAGTTACATTACGTCTTGTAACACTTCTGAGTGCCTGTGTGTAACTTGAATACAATCCAAAAATAAGGGAGGGGTAAGGTTGTGTGGGGAGGGGGTGTAGATGATTTACAGTTTACTGAAGCGGCCAGCATATTGAGTCACCCTAGATGGAGGATTCCCCAGGTATAAATTATGCCTAACTTGGGGGGGGGGGGGCTGGGCTGTAGAATTGGGTGATTAGAGCAGGGATCATTGGGAAGCTTGAACCAATACCCCCCCCCCCCCCCCCCCCCCTTCTCAAGCATTCAACCTAATTCTCTTTCCAAAAAATATATTTAAGTCTTCGATTCACTGTTCATCTTGGAAACCTTAGGGCTAGATTCACCACTACATCTCATTTGATAGGTCAAGATTCACCCCTTTGCAATGTGTAGGCTCTAGATATAGACAATGACCAAAGTAAAGCAAATTTTCACCACAAGCTGACTGTTCAAAAAATCTTCCTCGTTCAAGATTCACCACTTATAAAAATCAATTGGGTAAAGATTCACACCATGTCAAATGTTCTTAGGCTAAGATTAGGGGTCTAGATTGCATCTCATCTTTGCCTAACCTTGAGGGAGGGTCAAGATTCCAGTGATCCTTGTATTAGTCTCTCCCAGGCATTGACACTGTTTGAAGCATTCTAGAGATGATTTTAGAAACCTTATCAGTATATTACAGGTTCTAGATTTCCGGTGTCTCTCGATTTGTATAGATTTCATAAACTACATATGATCACCTACTCTCTTTGTAATTTTCACTAGTAGTTGTTTTATAAAGTGTTGCCAGTCTCGTTTTCAGCGCACACTACTTGCAAAGTAAAAGACAGTGCTAGTAAATATAGTGCTCTTCATGAAATGGACCATCATGAAATATCATTGTTTAAACAGCTTTTTACTTCAATTGAACTCGATTAGTCCATTTCTTATGTCATTAACTTGGGAATTGATTTAGCTATTAATCAACTTAGCTTCACAAGCAAGGCCACAAATAGAAAAAAATATGAAATTATTGCACCTTTAAAAAGACTAGTGAAGTTAAGACAAATACACCATGGCAAGCATCTGAAACCAAAGCATATAGAGAGAGAAGTAAGCATCACTCATGATATTATTTTTACTCTTGGAGAGCCACCTGCTTCTCTTAGCCCTGAGTGTTGAACGCGATCGTATTGTCACATTTTATTTTGTCTTTCTTTTTGTGAATTCGATCTTTGCCAATTTGGGAGGCATGTATGGGAAATGTGAATGGAAGGAATTTGTATTAAGACGGGCCTAAACAGGGGGGAAATAAGTCATGTGTGTAATATATTAGCTATGATTTTGATTGTTATTTGAATAGGGTAATATTGTGTACACCCAACTTATGAATCCATTTGTTTACATGCTCACCAATGACTCCTCGTTTAAGAGAAGATAGAAGCTTTTGAATATTTGATATAAATTTGATGCTTAAAACCAACTGTGTAAAGAAGCACGGGGGCTGGATGGAAGTGAATTCTCAACTTTTTATACAATTCTTATAATAGCTATATGCCCATACAGGAATTAAACTCTATAAAATTGGAAATCTTTGCCGGTTCAATTTGTTTGCCCTCTGTCAAAAGTTTTAAATATCTTCTTAGCATTTTGTGAACTTTGCAGTTGTGTGTTTTGTCTAATATGCCTGGCAAATTGCAAATTGGCTGATTTCCTGGGAAAGTTGTACTGTTTCTAGAAATATTGTATTCAAGGGCAAATGTAGCAACACAATTGGATTGTGAAATATATGTCTCATACCCAACCAATGATAGTAATGCTCCTTGAGATAGTGAGATATGACATAGATGCGGGAGGCAAATAAGGCCTAAAAAAGTTGACTTGCCTGCCCTTTACGACCGACCCAAAATATGAGAATCGAGGGTCGCTTTTTCACCTTTTTTTTAAATTTAAATTTTCCCTTTTTTCTAAATTTTCTCTTTTTTGTGTGTGTTTTTAAAAACAATTTTTGATATTTCTAAACTATTTTAATATTAAAATATTGGTTATAATTGATAGCAAATGTGTTCTGTTTATGTTTAATTGTAACTAAACCATATGAAATGGTCAATTATTCACTTGTTTTGTTAAATATTAAAAGTGAAAATCTGTGTTTCTGTGTAGTATGTGTTTGGTTAGCTAAAAAAAATATAATGTAAAAATTGACCGACAAACCCAGATGTTGGCACTTAAAGGGCAAGTCAACATCTTTTCTTTGTTTGCCAAAATGCCTTCAAAATAAGAAGCTGTATTTGAAGTTTTGTTCAGAGATTTGCTGTATCCTGAGAACACCTCACACTTCAAGAGATCAAATGTCTGGAATAAAATTGTTTTAAAATGACATTTGGTATCTTGTTGTGCTGTCAATGCAAGCCGTGTAGCGCATTGTAAAATGACATTTTGAATGATGCAAATTCCCTTGACAGGCAGGCAATGTCGATGCGCAAATAGACTGTGCTAGAATTTAGATCGAATTTGTCTGTTGCATCTAAATCATGTTTTATATATCCCTCTGTTGTGCAGCTATTGCTCCGCGATGTTATAGATCAATTTTACAATATCGCACCAAAAATCCAACTTTTCATGTTGTCTATAATTCTGTGAATTATAATATTTATTGAGAGCTTCACGGCTCAACTCTAAATTTGTCATGTGTCTGTAGACTTGTGATGCCTTGCTGATGCCCCTGTCCCTTACGCTGACCCGTCCAAGGATTTGGAGCCACAAGGTCCTATCTACAATGAGATATATTTTATTAACCCATATATTATTAAGCCATCTACAATGGCTGCCATGTGTAAGAATATAGCATCACAAGTATATAACATGGCAGCTATTACAGGCACTGCCTTTTCACATCACTAACTATCTGAACAACAAATACCATCTTCGCAATAGCTGCTCTGAGTTACAATCAGTTCATATCAATTGTTCAGCATATAGACAACCCTGTTTATAACAAATAGCAGCTATAAGAGATAGGGCCTTATGGCACTAAGCCCTCGATTTTTGGCAATCTATGTAACGGCTATTCAGGTTTGTGTCTGGTTGAATTTGAATCTCAAATTTGGGCTATTTCAAAGCATACCTAAACGTTCTTGTGTAACACAACTATGGGACATTTCTTTTAAAAGGCCTCTTTTAAAAATCTATATTAGCAGGGTGGGTATTTAGTAGGAATCCCTCAGTAGGAACCCCTAAAATTGTGAGGCTTACTGCTTGCATAGATATCACTGCTGGTTGTATTAGGTCTGACATTGCAGGTTCACACCTGTGTCATGCTAGCGAAGTAAGTCTGGTTTTTGGATGGGTGTTATCAAATATTCTGTTAAGGAATAGGGTTTGTGCACAGTGTTATCTTTTACAGGAATTCTGAAATGAATATTTCCATGAAATTGATCACATGCCACGGGATAAGCTGTTCCAATGCTAATGACACAAATAGGCACAATATATTTTTTGTACTTCACCATACAATGTATGAACCTTTCTGGATGCAACTTGCAGAATTGTTGTATGCGGACAACGGTTTCCCTTATAATCATGCTCATGGTATCATTTCATCTGGAATCGTGGGGAGACTTCTACAAAAACAGAGGATTGGGCAGTTTATAAACATGCATGGATGGATACCCCATCCCTCACTCGACCCTTCCCCTAGATTAACAATCACGCCTATCCTAGATTTGTGATTTTTTTCTTCTTCTCAACACAATTGACTCAAAAAATTGCTGTAATTGCAGTTCAGTAGACACAACTTGTTCCAGATATTGTAATAAAAGGGAGCAAATATTGATGCTGGGAACCGACTTGAAGACTGCGTTACATCGGTAATAAAATATTGCGTGGCCCTGCAGCAGATATCGGCATTCTGGTGCTGGCTCTAATTTCCCAGTGAAACTCAGGCAAAATTAGGCTGTTAAATAAACTGCACATATTCCACCAGTGAATGGTGAATAATTTAGAGTTTGCTGTATATCCAGGTCATTTGTTAGCAGGAGTAATGCATTTAAATAGAATATCCAAATAGGATGTACAGGATTTCTTTTTATATTGCCTTACCCCCTGTGGACAGCGTATTGTAGAGCAGCAATTAGATCAGTTTATAACTTCTTGTAGGGGGTGTAGCACATTC
The DNA here is from genome assembly GCA_035610835.1 of Ophiura sarsii. Taxonomy (NCBI): domain Eukaryota; kingdom Metazoa; phylum Echinodermata; class Ophiuroidea; order Amphilepidida; family Ophiuridae; genus Ophiura; species Ophiura sarsii. Next base: position 65,752,774 of record CM069457.1, on the reverse strand, counting down.
AAATAGAATAGCCAAAATGAAATAGGGAAGAGCTATTTTTCCACCTGGTTGTTTGTTACACTTTAATGATTAAATTGGGCAGCGTTACTAAAGTCATGATTTGTAGCCCAATTGGGGTTATTTTCAAGTAAAAAAGTGACTTGTATGAATTGAACCAGGGAGCTTATATAATGGGAGAGGAAATTTGAATCGCAAAATTGAAGCCTCCCATATATGGGAATGGGCGTGTACCATATCTGTAAATACACGCGATGTAACTCTTAAAATGACATTAGCATAATTTAGACGCATGATGTAACTCTTGAAACTCATTAGCATAATTTAGACGCGTGATGTAACTCTTGAAACTCATTAGCATAATTTAGACGCGTGATGTAACTCTTGGAATGCGGGCGCTATCACGCCGTCGCTAGAGGCTTCAATCTCGGCAATGGGAAACTGTGTAGAGTGGCACCGGCCTGATTGAACTGATGATTTAATAAAAATTCCATTGAAATGGAATGGGGGCGAACCAAGAGAAAGAAGCATGTTTTGTAACCAAACATCTGTTTCATACCAAAATACCAGGGAAAAGTTTGTATGTATTTTCTATAATTCAAACCAAAAAAAGAATCAAAACACCGCAGTCTAAAAATAGTACAGGAAACCAATAAAGTTGATTTGTGTGCATGGAGGGGGAGGGGGGGGGGGTCAGTCTGAAGAACAATCTAGGTATATATGACCTTGGTCAAACAAGATAAGCTAGTCAAACAAGATAAGCTATTATGTCTCTCTGTTTGGAGTAGCACATCTCTAATCAACTAAACAAATATAGCTTTGACTCCAGCACAGACTGCGGGTACTGTTGAAATAAACTGCATAGGTACATGTAATTTACAAAGACTACAAACATGGGGGCCCCCCACTTATGTCTAGAAAGACCAAAATGTGTAAGTTTTTGCAATCTCATGCTATAAGGGTGGCTTCGCCCCCCCCCCCCCCCCCCCCCCCCCCCCCCCAAAAAAAAAAAAGACTTGGGCTACTTTAAACTGCCACTTAGTGGCTATATGTGGCAAAACTGGGTATTGGAACAGGGTTATCTGCAGCTGATCTAAAGGGGGAAAAGTATACATTTTTGGGAATATTTTACTGTTGTATTTTTATGTGGTTTTATTTTCACATTTTGCAGATCGTGTTTCAAGTAGAAATATAAAGTGAAATGCTACAAAATGTGCAGAAAATCTTGGCAACCGCAAAATTGAAACTGAATAGTATCTGCCTCAATACATGGCATAATGTGGGCTATATTTGATATGGACTTTATTTGAGACCAAAAATAATAGTATACAATTACACTAATATTGCATCTTGCAGACTATTTCCAATCAAGTGTTTGGTGGCACAAGGTCCTATCTTTCAATAGCTGCTGGGTGTTACAATATGTTGTCCACTGCTGAACCTAGACTTATTACATTGAACTAAAGGTAACACAGGGCAGCTTTAACAGATGGAACTATTTACATCTCATGTGATGTGAAAAGGGTCATATATCCAATAGCTGCTATGTGCAATGTTTGCTTTACTGTTAAAGTGATAATTTTCCCGTGATTCCATTTTCGCAGTTTGCTGGTTTTCAACAATTTAACTTGTTTTTGAATTCGTGATTTATAAGTTCAGTACATAGGCTTATACACAAAATAAATATATATGTGCATGTTTTTATTTTCGTGGTAGCTGTTTGGAGCACGACAAGCACAAAAATTAATGTTTTTGGGCAAAAATGTCCACGTTTACAGTATGATGTGCCATTATGAAGGTATTCAAACTAACAAATGACAGCCATGGCAGATAGGTTCTTTTGCCACTTAACCCTAAAATGATATATATGAAGCAAATGGCACATCAAAGAAGATCCAATAGTGATGTTCCAATCAGAGAGTCTTATTTCTCCACAAAGAATCTGTTAAAGATGCACACAACAGACAATCACTGAAAGCAAACAAATGTTGGTAGATATGATAAACTTCAATGCCCGGTGTTCTCTCTTTATATTCGGAGGGGTAACACTTGATCTTTCCAGGATCTTGAAATACCCCTATTTGACGGCGTTTTGTTCTTCTTCGCGGACATAATCTCTCAAAAAAACACCTCTAATTTGTTGAAATCACAGACATAGCTTCCAAAAATGACCCCGTATTTTGGAAATCGCGGACATAGCTTAAAAAAAACAACCCTAATTATGGGAAATCGCGGACATAAATGTCCGCGTAATGCCGGTGGACACTGGTACAGAAAACCCCCCTTTTCCGCGATTTTTGGAATGATCATGTGTACCCAAAGTCAATGTTGACTGAAAGCACCGGGCTTCAATATAGGGCATGGTGACTTAACCTACATTGTCTTCAGAGGTCAGATGACAAAGCTGAAAGACTACAAGTTCTATAAAAGCAAATTAACAAATTTAAACATATCAGATAGCATACGCTACAAAGTAAACCCACATCCGTCGTTAAAAGAACACCTTTACAAAAGAAAGTTACAACTGGGCCAGCTTTTCCTTGCATCTTTATAAACATTCAGAACTTAAGAGGAAGTTAAGTCTTAATGTGATTTTGTCTGTTTACTTTATATCATACTAATAGCAAGCACTATGTGAGCCATTAAAGGTTGTAAAAGCAACTCAATGTTTTCTTATCTGCCCTACTTTGATCCCATAGGTCAGATTAAAGTAGAGAACATTTTTCAGGATGACAATTTCCACCCTTTTCAAGTTGATTGGATCACTTGCATTAGATATATAGAAATGTAAGCATGATTGATTGGCTAATGGGGATGGGCTTGTCCAGTGGGAATCCATAGGAGTCACTCATGCAGGTAACCCCATTTGAAATCCATCCAACTTGATGTCCAGCACCACCAATTGAAACCATCTTCCCCTTTGTTTCTCGCCTTTTAAGCTCTTTCTTCTCATTCTTTTCTTCCTTCTTTCTCTTACTTTATTTCATGTAGTCAGTATGCTTATATTATACACCTAGCACAAAAAGTCCCTGACCAAGTGCTTTGTTGTTGGCTAATCCAAAATCAATAATCGGTACAAAAAATCTGAGATAAACATTAAATGGGCAAATTTCTTCTCCGTAGTTTGATACTTCATTTATAAAGATCGAATTGATAGTTTGAAGTTATGATGATTTCAATAACCACAAGTAACGACAACAAAGTTGCACTAGAATAGTTTCCTATGGGATATCACTGATTTGCATCATTGATTCAATTGTTATCTCAACCAGTCAGGTATGGGGATGAATGGGTGGTAGGCATCGACAGGGAGTCGGTACACACACATTTTCAATGCGTAATTACACACATTTTCAATGCGTAATCACACACAAATTAATGATATCCCATAGAAAACCATTTCTAGTGCAACTTTGCTGTTGTTATGGGAAATCGCCATAACTTCAAAAGTATCAATTTGATCGTTATGAATGAGGTATCAATCTACGGAGAAGAAATGTGCCCATTTAATGTATAACTCAGATACTTGGTACCGATTATCTATTTTGAATTAGCCAACATCAAAGTATCTGGTCATGGACTTGTTGTACTAGGTGTAGGCTAATTTGTAGTCTGGCCCAAGTATTTTGCTTGAATCTGGTCCTGCCAGAACCCAAACTTGTGTCCGCAAAATATAGAAACACTGAATGGTTAGACATCCAAAAACAGGGGAATTCTCAAGTTGACAGCAGTTCTCAGATTGGTGTGGTGTGATGTGGTGCTTGGTTATCGTAGGTTTAGATAGGCTGATAGGGCAACTCTAAGGATTTTGTATCGGTCAATGAGATACTATACTTCATTTGTGAGGAATACCCCTCCCCCCCCCCCCCCTGTGCTTTCGGATCGATCATATTTCATTCAGTATTCATTCTATAAACCCATTATCCTGTCGCCTACACTTATTCAAGCAGTGTGCCCATTCCTACTTGCACGTTGCCAGGTTTGTCGTCAGTCAGCCATCAGGAGTAACACACATTAAGTAATGACTTGCTTGCCTTACTGATGCGTAATCAAATAACGGAATGACAAATTAAATTATACGCAACAATGTCAACAACATAGGCCACCCTGGCACCATTATGTGTGATTTCACGGCTCAAAATAGGGGTCGTACGCTGCCTACATAATGGGTTATTATTGCAACTTTCTCTAGAGACTTTGATGACAAGGGTTTAAGGCATTTATCTGCAATAGCTGCCAGATGTTATCATATGTGGTGGTCTATAGCAGACCCATTGAAAGTAACATGTGGCAGCTATAAAACAGATAGGACATGTTCACATTTATTTTAGCCATATGTAAAGGCAATATCTACAATAGCTGCCACATGTTATATATCAAGGGTGCATTAATATATGCCCTTGTGATCACAATCTAACAAATGGCAGCCATTGCATACTTTGTTGCACTAAAGCATTGATAAGATACTCAATATGCAAGAAACATCGGCGACCTAAAAATAATGAAATGGATAGTTATTGAAAGGCTCTTGCTAACAGCTCTGTATTTGCACTTTGTGAAAAGCGAGTAAATCTGATATTCTAGATACGAGTATAACCTATAAAATTGAAATGGATCGTTCTCAAACACCCTATTTTGATAGCTCTTATTGCGTTTATATCAATATAACCTTCTCTTAGTGTGGTGAATATAAACTTAAAAGATGAAATATAAAAAGGGATCATTTTGTAAATAGACATAGTCTAGCCTTTGTTAAAACATCACAATATCTTCTACTCAAGATTTTAGATATGATACTTAAGCCGATGATGTAGACTATAGGGAGGCGATGTTCTGTTCATATATATCTGCCAAACCAACTTATACGTTCCTCTCTGTATTGAATTTAGCATTATATCGTTCATATTAATCATTACTTTCTTCAGGAACCTTTTAGACAGAATTTCTTTCTGCATATGCTGTTAGATATCAATATCATCTTTAAATAGTATAACTATCTCCATTAGATAGCATCTAAGGTAGCTATCTTCAGTAGATAGCATTACTATATTTGATACAGTTCTTCTTTTCTAATACCCCTCTAGATATGCATACCATCTTTGAATGTTATTACTATCTTCAGTAGATAGCATCTAAGGTAGCTATCTTCAGTAGATAGCATAACTATATTTGGTACAGTTCATCTCCAGTAGATAGCATCTAAGGTAGCTATCTTCAGTAGATAGCATTACTATATTTGATACAGTTCTTCTTTTCTAATACCCCTCTAGATATCAATACCATCTTTGAATGTTATTACTACTATCTCCAGTAGATAGCATTTAAGGTAGCTATCTTCAATAGATAGCATTACTACATTTGATACAGTTCATCTCAGATCATCTTCAGTAGATAGCATTTAAGATAGCTATCTTCAGTAGATATAAAGCATTACTATATTTGGTTTAGTTTTTCTCTTTCAATGTTCCTCATGGAAAGTCCAATGACAGGTGAGTTGGAAGCATTTTTCAAGATTGGAGTTAAAGTTCATGGTTAGGGCCAATGGAATATCTGGTTGTGCAGTTTTCTTATGTTTTTCTCTCTGTTGGGGTTAAGCCCTTGATGGAACAGTCCTGATATTATGCTACAGTTACAAGAACTGCAGGCTAGATTGATTTAGCACTAACTAGAAGTGTCATAGTGGCTTAATCTCGCTGGATGTGTTCCTCGTTGGGAAGATCATACTGGACGCGACAAAATTTGCACTCTGGAAAATTACACACTAAATGGGCTATTCCGTTTGGTGTTTACACCCCCCCCCCTTATCGCAAACACATTGCATATGATATAAGCTATATGATATAAGCTACGTATAATTGTATTCTTTTCGCAAAGGGGTTTGTATTGAGTGTGGAATAGCTTGATATTAAGAGTTAAGCTCTTCTATTTTGATTGTGGACCTCTCCTAAATTATCAAAAACCTGATTTCAAGCTCTTTTGTAGGCTTTGCACAGAGGGGAGGGGTGGGGTGGTAGTGTATAAAGCAACAGCCCGATGCTAGAGCCCCCAAGCGGGTTGTCTAGACATTACACTGTAATGCTGCTATTAGAATCTTATTTTAAAGTCAAAGTTAAGACGCTGTCGCTACAAATCAATCTAACACAATGACATTATGGGATTAAAGTATTAGTACTCCGTGCTTTAACTAGATTTGCACACATATTTTGATTGGATGTGAAAAGTCAAAAGGAGGCTATTTTTCTAAATATAACAATCTGTGGTTGATGGTTCGATCAATGTTGCCAAACCTGTTCTTAAACCAATAAAATGGGTTACTTTTTTTCCCATGCTACTTTAGACTGCAGTTTGCCAATTAATGTTATTCCTATTTGAGTTACTTTGGGCCATTGTCTGTAAGCGTTTATGGCATTTTGGAGACATTTCAGTCGGCAACACTGTTGCGTTGCTGTATTTTGTATAAGCTGTTAGAAAGTGTGCTGCCCATTTGATACAATTTTAGCAAAGCTTTTAGGATAATTGTACACAAAATGTGTACATTCCTCCCTCACAGGGATGTAAAATGGGGCAAATGTTTATGGAAATCATGTTACGTTGAGCTTGCGACGTTACAAAATAAGAACGGGGTTAATACCAGTAAGTCCCTATCATCTGATCTCTGATTGCAAAACCTTCGGCTACTTGCCCTTCTTAGCAAGTTAGGCTTTAGAAAAGCCTTGGTTTGACAACATTGAAGAATTTCTGAGGCAGATTGGAAGCTCGAGCAAGACCAAATTGCATGGAGAGAGAAACTCTTGATATGTACACTCTATAAAACAACAGGGTCAAATTATGAACCCAATCTAAAAGGAGTGTCATTAAAGGAGTGTCAAATTTTGACCAACATTTTGACCCATATTTTAGGTTGTGTGTATATTATATAATATTTGACGCAATCCTTACACAATTTGACCCATTCTTTTAAGAGTGTAAGGGAAGGTAGCTCATTGTGTCCAAATCGACTGTAGCCACGTACGTTGTGTGCTGCCATTTTCATCTAAATCCAATAACACCTAAAATCAGCCACAGCAGCTTGATGTACTATTCCATGCAGGACAAGCACACAGAGGACCAACATGCCCAGTCCAAGATATCACTATAACTGTTCAGTCTGTGGGTAGTGCTAAACCTAGTCTGATAGGGTTTGGTGTAGCTTTGGGTTTTACACCGTATGATTTGTAGAGTTCAGACCATGAAAATCGCCTCTACTCGGCTAACAGCATAAGCCAAAGTAAAGCAATATACAGGCTATACATGTCTGCGTCTAGAGAAAATTGTATGAACTGTGTATAAGGGTTACGAAATGACTAGTTTTTGATCACGCCAAACAGATTACGTGCCTTGATAAAATACATGTTGCCTGTATACATGTGGTGAGTGGAAATATAACAAGCAATGGACTTGGTGATTTGAGATGTAATCTTGGGAATAAATCTCCTCATTGAATTGATTAAAATCAGTATTATATGGGCATGTATTTGTTATTATACATGAATTAAGTTTCAAAGAGTGCTTTTATTATTATAATGCATTTGCAAATACCTTTGAATTAGTTCTTTACATTTGAGCCAAATTCCACCAACTTTATGAGCTAAAAAAAGTCTGTAAATATCTAAGATATTAGAAATTTGGTATAAAAGCCCTTAGCCTTACTGGTAGCCTTACTGGTTATTGAAAAGGGTTAGTTATTTGTTGTTCAAGAAAATGCTATTGATGGGGGGGGGGGGGGGGGGTTGAAACGCATACATTTTTATTTTCAAATAAAGGCTAAGGCGACAGGAAGAGAAAAAAAACATGTTCTACGTACGGGCCTGACCTACCCATTTTTGTGAAGTTTTTTTTACAATTTTATAAATTGTTGAAATTTACCAAAATGTTCACCAAAATTGTGAAAAAACGAACAAACAAAAATGTGAGAGGTCCATTTGCCGGTAGACCAGGGTGGGATTTCAATATCAATACATAGGACTATTGTTTTATTTCAGTTTCGCAACAAATCAAAACCTTTTTTTCCTGTCAGCATGGTCAAGCAGCATAAAAATCCTGCTGCTTCAATCTTTTGCTGATTTATCCAACAATAACACCCATGATATGAGAAATATATGGTGCACACACACAGCCCCCACTGTAGAAGGACAACACGCAGGAGGCCTGGTGCATGGTGAGGCCTGCGGGCAGGCCAGGCATACACAGGCATTCCTGAAAGGTTCTCTCTCTTCGGTTTAACCAAAGAGATGTTTTGTAAGGTCTGTGTTAAACTGGTGTTGACAGCAGCTTTCCAATCTCATACTCCCAACCTGATTAGCCTAGGCTTCCAAATCCGAGAGATTTCCAAAAAAGGTTTTTAGCAATTTGGCCTTTTGGCTTTTGTGTCAGCTGAACAACCTACGTTCAAAAGCTACTTATTAGGAGTTACGCTGGCGGGTTAACCTCACTATTCCTAGTACATTAACCCTTCAATACCAATAATATCAAGTATGTTAAGCTAGCAAAGATTGCTTTACCGAAAGAAATTCCACTACTGAGTGTTTTGTATCTCTGCCAAAACAAACCATTTGACTTCCAACTTGATGCACTGTGTGATGGATGGTTGGCCACTTTGGAATGTTGTATGCTACCTGAGCTAACCTCAGTTTTGATTGGCTCAATAATGGATACCACCCTCTATGCAGCCAATCAGAGACATGTTAAGAAATAGCAATATTTGAAAAAGGGATTTACTGGAAATGGGTTGAGATAGCTTTAGAAAGCTGCATTTTGATTGGGTATTCAATTGATTATATCGAGCAAGCAACCATACAGAGAGAGTGTAAGAAAGGCAATAGATTGACCTTGTGACCTTTGTTCATGGAGATTGAAAGAGACTTGGAGGCAAGTACATTGTTCTCTTTGTGAAGTAGAACATCGTAATAACAAGCTAGTGGTTCAAAGTGATTCTGATAGTTCTCATTTAATATCACTATCAAACACAATATCTCACTACAGGTTCATTACTACATCTGTACCAGTTCAAATACAAAGAACACACAAGTAATATAAAAAGCAATACAAAGCAAATGCAATATCAATACAAATTTAACCATGGGCAGCCAATTCAAAGATTTCAACAAAAGTTTTCTCTGCATTAATTTCTGGCATTGCTACCAGATTTGTTTGATTGGGTACAATAGTGCTGGTGCCAAGCCAAACACGCCTTTTTGCTGTTCACTTGTGACTTGTGTCTGATTCTTACCTATGCATTGGGTTGTAAAAACTCCTGGGTTAACCTCAATTATATATAGATCTGTATCAGTTGGCTCCTGGAAAAACCTCAACGATTTAGAATTTAGACTACCCTACCATTCTTCAGATTCGTTCACGCTAGACGTCATTTACCATGCATTGCGGTGCAGTATTGCAATGGAGTTAAAAAGTATTTAACTGCTATTGGGACAGGCTGCGACGCATTGCGTTATTGCTAACGTTCTCCTATTTTGCCACACGGCGCTGACTGCCATCGCATGCTGTGACTTGCGATGAATTGCTGTACACTGTGGCGGAAGTAAGGCTGCCGCATCGCACGGCAAATATTGCCTAATGTGAACATACCTTTAATCCTCACAATGTATAGCGCGTTCTTTAAAGAGTCCCCATTGAAGACATGTAGTGGTAGGGTATATTAAAGGAACTCCAAACCTCAACATATCACTTTCCACGCGGCAGGCGTCTGCAGACGACATTCCAAAATTTCACAAAATTTCAAATTTATTGATGTTAATTATCATACTTGGAATCACCATGGATAATGCATTCAAATAAGTACAAACATGTCTAGTATTGGTTCAGTAATCCTTGAGATAGACTTTAAAATTTGGGAAAGGTTTTTGAAAAATCTGTTTTGTAAAACCAATAGCCGCGTGGAAAGTGTTACATGCCAGGACAGTATTTCAGATTGTAGGCAAATAAATGTAAGACGATTGAAAGTCATTAGAAAATGTTCACATTTTGATCTTTTAATAGGGGGAAAAATGAGTTTTGCACAGGAAATGGAAATGTCCTCTTTACTTCTGTGGTTTAAATTCATACTTTTATCCAAGACAAATTCTTCTTGTGCTGGTACAATGTTGCTTTGCTATAGTCTGTCTGTCTGTCTGTCTGTGCAGCTTGGCTTCATACTTAGTGTATTTTGTGGTACCGACACTTTTGAGCAAGGAGCCTGTAATATTGGAGCCTGACCTGTCTGTCATATCTAGGTTCAGTCAAGCAAAGAAATCTCAGGACTGACCTAAATACTATACTTATTGAAGTCATTATTATAATAACAAATTCATTTATTTGCCTAATGCATTGTTGGTCTGATAAGCTGACTTCAAACTTGCACATTTAAGTGACAATGTGATAGATTTGTTCCAAGTCTAATTGGCATTTGATTAATTTTTATGTTTCAAAATTTGGAAGACTCAAGCAGGGTCCAGATAATTGGTTTGGATTGGATCTATGGTCTGTTGGAATTGTTTAAAAGAGTAGTAAGGTTTATTCCAAATACTTAAATTAAAAGTTAAAACCAGATTTGACCAATCTGTTAATCTCCTGAACACTGCATTTTTTGTGTTAGATTGGTTACAATTGCGTATTCGTGTATGGGAGAAATGCAAGTCTCGGTCAAGTCTAGACTGCCCATGATTTGATTGATGGACAGTTTGACAGGGTGTAAACCGGTGTAGTGTTCATCCACCCATCAGATAATCCTATTGTAAGTTTCAAAAACATGTCACTCGAAAGTCAAAACTAACGCACCATATTTGAATGAGGGCGTCGCTGCAGTGTATTGGTATGCAGGCACATTTTGGAAGGGGCGTTTCTGGTGCATTTGACGAGGACTAAACCTGGTGTTGATTTTGGGAATAGTTTGGGTTTCTAATCATTTATGGCGATGTGAGTGACATCTGGTTGTACAACTGGTTAACGGAATAATAATGGTTTGTTGTCACTCACACGTCCATATTTGGTGCAAAGATGGATACAAAACTTTACCAATTTCATCGTCAAAGCTAAAACTGATATCCTCAAGTTAACACACCAGAGTACCACCATACAGGGAGAGTCTTTAAACAAAAACAAATCCCTTAATATATTGGTATCCCTTTCCCCCTGAGTTTCGGAATGCTATTAGGTAGGGTTAAGTGTTTTGTTGCCCAAATGCTCAATACATTGGCTACAGCGGGACCTGAACCCACAACCTGTGACTTATAAGTGAACTGTGATATAAGTATCCTCAAAAGGATTATCTAAATATGGTAACATCATATTGGGAAATTATGTTGAAAATGTATCCCAAAAATGGCTCTTATTTGGCGAAAAAATGGCAGATTTATCAATTCTGAATCAAAGGAAAATTCCAAATTATCTGTGTTGAAAATATGAATTCAAACTTGGCGTCGAAGAGGCGGCTGCATGCCCGCTTCGGTTCATGTTCAGAATTCATTAAAAAATGTTTTTCCTCGGGAAAAGCCGTCAAAATCAGCATGTTTTGATGTGTGTATATGCTGCATTATTAATGGGAATTCAATCTATCCGGAACCATGCCTTTTCTTTTTACGTCTTATTTTTTATTTCGTAATGTTATGTATGTAAACCATTTTTGGTTCCTTTATTGGGAGGCACGCTTGCAGTAAAGTATTATGCAATTTTCTAGATCCAATCCACATATACGGCTATGCCTTTGGGATTAGTACTGTTTTACAAAATGGGCTAATAAGCTTCAGGAAATATGGTTCATGCAAAGTCAATTTTGGTGCAATGTTAAGTTTCAGAAACACTGAACAGAGACTGGGCATGTTTGCACTATTTGCTGTTGATACTGAATATATGCTGATATTACCGTTCAATTGGTTTGCTTACGTGTACAGCAGACAAATTGTTTTGCCCAATTGGAGTTAAAACATTTCATGTTTATTGTTAAAGATTTAATCAAGATTTCTGGAGCCAAATGTCCTCCCTGTTGCCGCTCCCTCTAGTATGCTATGCGAAGGTATTGTAGCTTACTGAATTACTATAAGATTCCGTCTTTGATCAGATCAAGACACTTACGCGGAATAAAATTTGCAATTTTTTGTTGAATAAACAATTGGAAGCTAGGTAATATTGATTCATGTATCTGTGTGTGATCACTGAACTGTGTATTGGGGGAGGAGGTTACTTATTAGTTATACCTAAAGGCAGACAAATTAGAGAATCAAATTAACTCTAACCTTCCTCAGCACTACAAAACACTACACTACTAGGTGCTGGTAGTGCGCTCTTCCCAGTCTATCTTAACCCGCACCTTCCTCAGCACACCAAAACACTACACTACTAGGTGCTGGTATCGTGTGCATCCCCAGTCTATCTTAACCCTAACCTTCCTCATCACTACAAAACACTACACTACTAGGTGCTGGTAGCACACACTTCCCTAGTCTATCTTAACCCTAACCTTCCTCAGCACTACAAAACACTACACTACTAGGTGCTGGTAGCACACGCTTCCCTAGTCTATCTTAACCCTAACCTTCCTCAGCACTACAAAACACTACACTACTACGATGTAGGTGCTGGTAGTGAACGCTGCCCCTAACCTTCCTCAGCACTACAAAACACTACACTACTAGGTGCTGGTAGTGCGCTCTTCCCAGTCTATCTTAACCCTAACCTTCCTCAGCACTACAAAACACTACACTACTAGGTACTGGTAGTGCGCACTTCCCAGTCTATCTTAACCATAACCTTCCTCAGCACTACAAAACACTACACTACTAGGTGCTGGTAGTGCGCTCTTCCCAGTCTATCTTAACCCTAACCTTCCTCAGCACTACAAAACACTACACTACTAGGTACTGGTAGTGCGCTCTTCCCAGTCTATCTTAACCCTAACCTTCCTCACCACAAAACACTGCACTACTAGGTGCTGGTAGTGAACGCTTCCCCAGTGTGTGGCGCGATCAGAGAGGCTACATATGCTGAAGGAAATCCTATGCTAAATCCGTGGCACAGTCAGTTAGGGGGGGACATAGGTGACCCATGTTTCGACTTCCCCCCCTAATTTGACACATTTTCTCCCGTGATAGTTTTATCCCCAATAGCATGCCTTGAGGGTTATGGTAAATGTCCAAAACTTCGATAATTACAAACATTTCTTTCTTCTTCTTCTTTTTTGCAGCTACCAGCCTTCCAAGGGGATTCCCTGAGATCACTTCAGCTCCACGCGTCAATGTTGTCGAGAAGCATCGTCAAGCCGTGATGAGCTGCGCCGCTGTCGGCAATCCAGACCCTGAGATCATCTGGTTCCGTGATATGGCGCCTGTTGACACCAGCTCAGACAGGATACAAATCCGTGATTGTAAGTAGTTCCTAGGTGTACTGAATGACTCCAAAAACAATGTTTCATTTCTGTTATCCCAATATTAAACTCCAAAATAAGTTTGGATTTTTTTTTCTAATCGCTTAATGTTGTAATGCTTCATGGGACAGAGGATAGAGTTGTTCTTTCAAGTGCAAAATAGTGGTGAATTTGACACATTTGGATTGTAACCTCCCTACATTCTCTCAAGCTAGTGGTTGGGCACTGAAACAAGTGATTGCTATAAATGTGGTATCGTTAGAACGAGGAACACATCAGCTTTCCATTGATATGAAATACAATATAAATTTATCAAGAAATAACTGAAAAACTGTCAATTGAAACACATTTCCAAACTTTTTTGAGAAGTTTAAATAGATGTTCAGTCTCCCTAATTCCCTTTAATTTCCCACAATTGGTATGGCCTTTTCTCAGCCATAGAGTGTATTTCATAAATAGTTGCCTCATTTGATGCCGTCTTCTTGCATTGAGGGAAATCAATCATGAAACACACATGTTTAAACGAAGCATGTGCTGTGCTATACATGTACACCAATTATGGCAGGAAAAAGGGCACTGTATGTTAAATGTTGTAACTTGAATGTTACCTATTGATATGTTTATTACTATACACCATCTCGTTCCTTAATACATTATTAAGCAATATCCCCTGATCCCTTGTCCATCCTGTATTATAGTCATCCATAACCAGTACAATCCAACTCTTGTCTGTCTAGGTTTCAGATGACCTACTCTTAGTTTCACTGTCATTGTTTATATATACACGGCCATTTTCTGATGCCCATCATCATGGTAGACTCTGCTGCCAGTAAGTGTACTGGTATTGTATGCTTGTACCTGCATGGGTACTGTGGAGTTCTGTCCATACTCCCGTCGTTGTGGTCTGTTGAGGTCAGCGGATAAAAGTTGACATTTCTTCAACTCTCGCAATTCTCAATGACAGGAGAATAATCTGACCATTATTTAATAGTACTGTGTGGTGACTTCAGTGGTGCTTCACTAGTACCGTATTAACAGTTCCATATGGGTACAGGGCATACAGTACCCAAGCAATGTAACCAACCATGAGCTGAGCATAAGAAAATGACTGTGTAGACAAACAGGTAGACCTCAAAATATTGCATGACTGGCAAAATACAAGATAGAAGCCTAAAGTGCATGTGATACCTTGGAGACCGGCATCATTGTGTTGAAAATGACATGAAAGGAAAACAAGAAATTGTCTTGAGCCTGCCATGTGTCCTTCATCTAGTCTTTACCTGTTCAAACCATTTTTCAGTTTGGAAGAAAACAAGATGTTGTTTTAAACCTCTTATGTGACCTTAACTGTCTTTACCTGGTCACAAGTCTCATCTCTTTTTAAAAGGAATGCTATTTGACTATGCCACGAATGTCTATCAATAACGTTCTGCATGCATCATCTCTCATAATATGATATTGAGAATTCTTCGCGTACAAAAAAAGTGACAGATATCACTCACTTTATAGATCAAAGATGTTTTACTACCACAATGGTAGCTTCATAAGACTGGCAATTTCTCATTAATATGTTTGGTCCGATTTTACAAGAATTTGGTTGATATTCTCCCATCTGACACAATCAAGCATATTTTGTTGAAATGCATGTGAAGTTTCCTCATGCTGCATAAAGAGCTTACATGATCAGGATGAGCATTTTACTTGTAGCCTTTAGAAGACATGAACGCAGGTAGATATATATACATGTGATTGTAGTAAGACAAATATTTGTACCAATTGTTTTGCATAGTTATCAATATATTCCGTGCAAAAATGCAGGAATAATGTTTTCAGCATCAAACCAGATTTGATGGGGATGATATACGGCATGCTGTATCATTAACTGCTATTATAAACATTTTTCATCCTTTCTGTATTTGTATAATCTCGCTTGTTTTGGTTGTCATAAATCTTTTGTGAAACTTAAATTGTTTTCAATATAAAAATGGCTTCTCACAATACATGAGGTCATAAGAGCATTTGACTGACCATCGTACTGTTGTAGCGTACTGTTGATAGCATCATTAATGGAATAACTTGTTACGTTGGCAACCGGGTCTGCTCTCACCTAGAAGAAGCATGGAGCGAACACAAAATGCAATAATGATTTGTCGTTGCCTCGGGCAAATGCATCAGGCTCTTTTATTGTTGGTCTCAAGATGAATTAGGATGGTAAAATATTCGAGCAAGCCGATTGGACGAACTTGAAGGCACTTTGCTGCGTGTTGATGTCGAGCCGTGATGAGGGTGGACAACACAAGGAGATGAAATTTGCCCCGGGCGTCTAGTCGATGTCGTCGTCGTCGTGGCGATTGTTGTACACAGAATTTGACGATTGATTGACCAACAACTTGTCTTTTGATTAAAGAAACAAGAGAGAAATGAATATGAGTTCACAGGAAACCAGAGTGTCAGTGCTGTATACGGTTAAATCTGACCTGTAGGAAAGACATTTGAAAATGTGATAAAAATGTGTAAACCTAAAAGTATGATTAGTCACACTTGAGGATGTGGTGGGTACTCAAATATTTGTTGATGGGTGTGCCGCTGGAGGTTTGAAATCCAGAACCACTTGGGGGGGGGGGGGGGGGTTACCTAAAAAATTGCTTTATTTGACTGGTTTAATAAAACACCCCATAGCTCCAACTAACATACTTTATGATTAATCTCATCATAAAATATCTCATCATAAAATAAGTTGAGTAATAGTTCGTTCGAAGTTGCACAGGACTGACCTCTTTCTAGAAACATAGCCCCTACTAATATACTTTATGATTAATCTCATCATGAAATAAATAGAGTAACAGTTCGCTTGAAGTTGCACATGACCTCTTTCTAGAAGGCGAAGGAATTTGTAAAAACATAGCCCCAACTAATACACTTTATGATTAATCTCATCATAAAATAAATAGAGTAACAGTTCGCTTGAAGTTGCACATGACTTCTTTCTAGATTCTAGAAGGCAAAGGACTTTGTAGAAACATAACTCCAACTACTTTATTTTATGATTAATCTCATCATAAAATAAATAGAGTAACAGTTCGCTAGAAGTTGCACATGACTGCTTTCTAGAAGGCAAAGGACTTTGTAAAAACATAGCCCCAGTTACTAATGATTAATCTCATCATAAAATAAATAGAGTAACAGTTTGCTAGAAGTTGCACATGACTGCTTTCTAGAAGGCAAAGGACTTTGTAAAACATAGCCCCAACTTAGAGTAACAGTTCGCTAAATGTTGCACATGACCTCTTTCTAGAAGGCAAAGGACTTCAACAGTGCTAGAAGTTGCACATGACCTCTTTCTAGAAGGCAAAGGACTTCAACAGTGCTAGGAGTTGCACATGACCTCTTTCTGTAACTACCCATCTGTGGACGTTGACGTGAATATCACGATGTTTGTAATTTTGCCCGTGTTGAGTAGACCGTTGTGAATTCCTCCTATTAGATCATAATGACTGATTACTGTGCTTCTTGGGCAAGCGCAAGAAGGGATACTTTTTATGATGATTATCGGTAATAATGTCATATGATTACAACATGTCTATAGTTTGTCTCAGAAATGATGCCCAACTTGTTGCCTATCATCTATTGATATAAAGTGATTAAATCTGTGATAAATCTTTTGTCCTATTTGCCTGTCTTTACAAAAAAAAAAGCGTCCTGTTCAACAACATATCGCCGCTGTTCTGTCAAAACCTTGTATCTTCATCTGGCCCTTCAGCATGTATAAAGTAATACTTCCTATTTATAACCTTCGGGTAGTCTGCTCTAAACATGTTCAAGGGCCAGTGAAGTGCTCTTGCCCCCTGAGCATGTCTAAAGCAACACTTCCTATGTATAACTATGGGGCAGTTTTACTTTATACATACTGACTGGACCAATGGCAAGAGAGAGATAAGTCCTCCCATACTCCATGTCTCTAGGCGTTAAAGCGTATTCCAGCAGTTGGCACAACATTCACAATTGAGTGCCAGGATTTGCTTTTGAACGCATGGGCTCAATCCTTTGGACAAACCCCACATATTGGAATAAGATAATGACACACTAGAATGCCACTGCACAGAGGCAGGTGGACCAATATTATATGATAAGGAATTTATTTCAAAACCAAAATGAACAAATCATGATAAATCCAAGATGTATCAGTGTTTCTAGTATGAACCCATGCAATGAAAAGCAAATCCTGAGAATACTGTGCCAAACACTGGAGTACTGTAAAAGCAAATATTTTCACGTAAAGATATTTGTTTGCATTTTGATATCATAGACATTTCCCGGATTGGTTTTTTTTCGCGGTCGACCTTCTGGATGCACTGCATGAATGTTGAAAACAATATTTTCGCGGACAAATGTTTAGCGCATAAAACCACCGTGAAAATTTCAGCTATTACTGTATACTATGTCTTATCACTTTCCACGCGGCTACTATTTTTACCATACACAGAATTGATTTTTCAGAAACCTTTCACAAATTTCAAAGTTTATCTCAAAGATTACTGACCCAATACTAGGCATGTTTGTACTTATTTCAATGCATTTCTCATGGTGATTCTAAATATGGTAATGAAATTCAATAATTTTGACATTTTTTAAACATTTTGTGAAATTTTGGAATGTCGTCTGCAGCCGCCTGCCGCGTGGAAAGTGTTATGCATCGAGAAATGGAGTATAGGAGGACTTATCATCTCTCTCTTGCCAATGGCCTAGTAAGACAAGATCTATATAGAACACTGCTGTGTAGAAAATGAGTAGAAAATGATGATAACCTACAAGTCAGGATTAATGGATGTATAAAATGTGCCATGAGGCCGCCAAAAAACACCCTGTTCTATGGGCAAATCTTTTTGCCAATTTTCTTAACAAATCAAAAAAACGATTTTGTAAAAAGGGGAACAAAACTGAACATTCGAAAAAAGGGGGGATGGGTCAGGTGGGCCCGTAGGGGGGTGGGGGTAGGTTGTAGTCTAACCTACATGGTGTGAAGAAATGTGTTACTTTTTGTGTATTCTAGTTTAGTTGTTTCTTTGTTGACACCTGATGTCCAAAATAAATTGATATATAGCTGGGGAAGGTGAACGGGTTGAGATAGGGTCAGAGTCCCTATAAAAGGGGACGCACCCAGGAAAAAGGGGACGCACCATTCTAGGGAAAGTGACGCACCATTCTAGGGAAAGTGACGCACACACCATATTGAATAGACTCAAAAGTTGGTAGCTAATTTAGTTGTTTCTAGAACTAAGTATTTCCCTAGATTTCTACAAGAAAAGTGGAAGAACTCGGCAGGCTCTGTGGCAGAACTAGGTCTTATAGTATCCAGGTATGACAGATTCACCTCCCAGCTATGTGTCTGGTATATTATACAGGGTGAGTCAAAAAAAAGTGTACTCAACTTTGGGATTTCATATCTTAAAATCTGTGCACAAATTTCACAGATTTTGTATTGGGGACGGGTTAGCTAATTAGCTCTCTATAGAATTTTACTTGGTTGATATTGGTCGCGGTAAACATTTTACGCTCATTTGCGTAAAAGTCAACATTTTATAAACCGAACAAGATTTGCGATATTTGCTCTGATAACATCTATTGAATCTCACAATTGAAAACGGTCCAAACTCTAGTCGAGCTAAGTCAGACTTTCACCAAAGCCAAATTTGTTGTTGTTGTTGTTGTTGCTAAATTCGTGTAAAAATGACATTGTTTTGACATTATTTCTCATTTAATGTTTAAAAAAATAACTGAAAATGTTTTATTTGTCTTTGCTAGTAAGCTATTGTGTACAATACATGAATCCACATGTTCATTAACATCAAGCATTATTGCGTAAAATATTCAATATTGTGTTCGGTTTCAAAATGTAGACTCTTTACCAAAATAGTCATATCTGGTAAACGGTTCCATGAAATGTCATGATTCTTTTTGCTGATGATAGTGAATAAATGCATCTATTGCAGCATGCATTGGTTGCCTTCATATTCTGATAATAAATATTTTTAATAATTATTTTACTTTGAGTACACATTTTTTTGACTCACCCTGTACATGGTCTATTCAGCCATGTTGTTTTATAATCTGACCCAGCCAGACAAAGTCTCCTGTTTCAACTCAATCAGACGACATTGATCGATGTCTATTTGATGTAAAATTAACATCAAGAATTTGGTGATGAAGAAACAGATCAGTCACAGATGAACTTCCTGCTGCTGGATGATGAACTGATTACCCATGGTGCATTGCAAAAGTAGAGCAATCCCTGTCGTGCCAATGATATGACTAATTACCCATAGTGCATTGCAAAAGTAGAGCAGTCGATGTCTTGCCAATGTCAGGATTTCGCAATAAGTGGAGCGATCTAATTCTGTCATAAAAAGGTCTCGTCACAGCTGAATTCTTTCATAGGACCATTTTCAAACAATGTTCCAAATATTATAACTAACTACTGGATGTATAAAACTTTTTCAGAAGAAACAAATTTGGTAACAGAGAAAATGATCAGTAAGGAGACAACAACAAAAACAGGCAAATGGACCTCTCAGGTAGGGTTGGTCTTGGTCAGGCAAAAAGTCAAAAAAGTTCAAACATAACAAAATTCAAAAAAAAAATTAACGAAAAAGCCACACAAAAAACCTTTTCTTTACGTAAGTTTCTGGGAGAATGAACGACGGTAAGACCTACTTACAGCTGTTTGAACATGCTACAAAGAATTGGAATTTTAAAGAGGTGTTGAAGTCTACTTATTTTGATAATTTCTTGGTTCACCATGTTACCATGTGTTTTTTCACAAAATGTTCCGGTTCAACCTTTTCACCTACATATTGCAAAATCATGAAATCAGTAAGCTATGAAGTGAAACTTGCCATCCCCTTGTGGACTCGTGAGTGCCGAGGTTAACACTTTCCATGGGGCTGTCGTCTGCTGACGACAGTTCCAAAATTTCACATTTCAAAAATGTCAAATTTATTGAATTTGATCACCATATTTGGAATCACCATGAGAAATGTATTACATACAATAAGTACAGACATGTCTATTATTGGTTCAGTAATCCTTGAGATAGACTTTGACATTTGGGAAAGGTTTCTGACAAATCTCTTTTGTATAGTAAAACTAATAGTCGTGTGGAAAGTGTTTAAAGCATAGAAAGAATGATGGCAACAAGAAAAACATGTTGCAGGTCTCCCAGTGGTCCCCCACATATCTGTTTTCTGATATAGCCATTCTTATTATGGTTCCATGGAAATTCACATCATGGAAATTCACATAATTTCGGAGCTTTTTGTCGCCTCCTTTTTATCCCGATGTATTATGATCAGCTTTGGGCATGCACACAGGTGGAGAAAACATTGCTTGTTCGGGTAATGCTTGAGAAGTTTCGCAGAATATCTAGATTCAATTTTCTTGCTACCTGTTTCTATGGTTGCAATGCCTGTGCAAGGGACCTCCTAGTGAAATTCAGCAACAAACAAGTTTGTTTAACATGGACATTTTCACACTGCATTTTTCCCCCCATTTTTTGCGCTCTCGAACCAGCCACCGAGAAAAAAATAACACACAATTTTATGTCTTTGCAATTTAAAAACATGCACAACGGTTGGAAACATTTTAGTGTGTATTTGCTGTCGTTGCTTTTTACCAAATTATCTTGATGTATTTTATAATATTTCTATGTTATTGTTCAGCGCTGTGATCATATGGACTGGCGCTTAATAAATGCTGTGTAATAATAATAAAGCGCAAACAAAATAATCACAACAAAAAAATTCACCCTTTTACAGTATGTAAAACAGGTTTGTTTATATTTTTCTTAGCTCTCCTTATCATGGTCTAGCTAAGATTTGAATAGAGAACATTTGAGTGACAGAAAGATGTACAATTGTGTGACAATTAATGCAATGAAGATTGATTTGCATTTATTGCCTGTCATATTCACTTGACTGTAAAGAATCCAATATAAACCACTAGGCAGCTATCAGCCAAGGCAGCTATTACAGACACAATGGTGCAGATGCTATAATGGAAGCCATCCCCCTCCAATACTGTTAAAGCAGTGAACATTTTCACGCTACATTAATTTTCACGCTTTTGACGCTCGAAACAGCTACAGCGAAAATATTTCTCTTCCCGTATAGGTCTATGATGAAACTACAAATCGTGAATTTGAAAGCATGCAAACCAGTTCAAAATCAGCAGAGTGTGAACAATTAATCGCACAAAAATTAGCACTTATACTGTATGCTGTCTACCCAATGCCTCCCCAAACAGCGCGTTTCTTTTTGAGTTGCTTTAATCACCCGTGGCTGCGAAACTGAAACATAGGTAACCGAGTAGCGAGCTCTCTTTCAATCTCGTGTCATCAACATTGTTGTTGCTATCGACAGCCCGCAGGCCATATTGCAGCAGAGTTATTGAAGATACAACGCAGATTAGGCCGTGGTTGTATGCGAAGGAAATGTCGCTAACAAGGTAGTACGCTCACTAAACGTCAGGTGCTTCAACGTCTTACGCTGTATTGGATAATGGGATAGTGCAACCAGGGCTGTCTTTAACGGTTCGTTTGTTGTGAGATGAACAGGCAAATGGCCATTTTCTGATTCTGATGAAAGTACAAAACGAATTGGGCTCTTACATTAGTACAACTTCCTCCCTTCTGTGAGAGGTTTAGCATGGATTCTAGGTTTGACTTCAAGGGTGTATGTAATGTTATTGGCAATGCCTTGTTTGACAGGATTATGCCATAGTGCAATCGCTATCTATTTTTACAAACCCTGTTCAGTGTTGTGTGTGATCATTGATGGTTTATCATCAGAGAGAGTATCTATTGCTTCCCATAATGCATTTGTGTGTCAATGTTTCTATACTGAATAGCTATCTAATGACAAAACGTGTCTCAGTGAACAGTGCTGGATCTCACACCATTTTGTCTGATAACCCTTGCCCATGCTTAGCTTTATTCTCAACATAAAAAACAGTTTTGACTTGTGGATTGTAATAGGAGTGCCATTTCATAGAACAAGTCGATGTAATAATAATAATAATAATAATGCATTTATATAGCGCCCAAAACATTGGTCCCTGGGCGCTTTACAAGCAAAAAGGCCCCATCCAAAAGATAAAAATACATTAAAAAATAATAATTATCATAAAAACTACCAATACACATCATAATATAAGTATACATGTATATGATTACATACTGTGGATCATGTCGATGTATGTGATTACATACAGTGGAACCAGTCCTGATATATGGATCAGAATCCTGGTCAACTTCCAAAACAGAGAAGGCCTTAGATGGCTGCTACACTCGTCTCCTAAGAAAGGCGCTAGATATTTCATGGCAAATCGCATACCACCAATAAAGATTTGTATAGGAAACTATTGCCGTTCTTTGTGAGGCTACAGTCAAGGAGACTAAAACTTGCTGGACACTGTTTTCAGATGAATGACAAAGCAGCAGCCAAAGTTCTCTTGTGGCAACCCAAACATGGATGAAGATCCAGAGGACAACTCAGAAAAGACTACCTCATGATTATTACAGAGGACACCGGCTTAAGTGGACAAGATCTGAAAAATTGCATGAATGATAGAGCGGTGTGGTAGGCCATCACAAAAGTCCGACCTTTTGAGTCACCATAAGCAAGCAAGCAAGCAAGCATGTGATTATAAAATGTTGCAAAGGATTGTGGGTAGGATAAGAAATCATTAAATTTCTTATCACTAGAGTTGATCCGAGACAAAAAAGGCATACTAGTTGTCTAATTGAAATCGGAAAAGACATTGAAGCAGCACAAATGCATCATGCAAAGCCAAGCCATAGTCATTACTAGAGTTTATCCGAGACTAAATAGGCGTGTAGTTCAATTGAAATCTGCAAGGAGATTGATGCAGCACAAATCCGTCAAGTAACGCAACGTCAAATTCATCACTAGAGTCGAGGGGAAACTGAAAGCATGAATTTTAATTGAAATACGACGGGAGATGGATGCTACACAAATGCGTTGATCAATGCAACACCAAAGTCCATTTACTATGTGTGAATGGCTTGTGTGGTACTGTTATAGATATAGGTGATATGAGACAGATACAGCTATGTTACCTAGGATGTCAACCTTATGTTACATAGGATGATGTTAACCCTTAGTTACATTACTTAGGATGTCAACCCTGAAGTGGTCATTAATTTAGAAAACTATATTATATGTGATGCGATCTGTGAAAACCCGTCGGATGTCGCAAAATGTGAAATAGGGATTATGGGTAAAATAAAAAAATAAAATAAAAATAAAAAAAACTTTTCTTTTTTTTTTTTAAGATTTTTTTTAGAAAATTTATTTCCATTACTTTGTGTCATCACCTTTAATGAAATTTTACCTTCAAAAACTTACTTCAGTCACTTTTCCAAGTAGCCTAATAATGTTATTCTATTGAACTATGTATCTCTTATGGCCTGTTTTCATGATTTCTTGTTTTGTAGCTTTTTATGACATCACACTCATCATTCACTCATAACTTTTTTTGTAGTGATCGTAGAAAAATGATCGAAACAGTTCTGTAATCAGCACAGATTTAACTTTCTTATGATATTAATATCTCCAATATGAAAAATCCCGACATGTGGGGGGTTTTCACAGATCACATCACATATTATATTAGCTTATAGTAAGTCAGAAGCCCATTAACAATGTCAATCATTGTGATTTAAAAATGTTTTGTGATAGTTCCTATTTATTAACGTAGTTTGTGATTTGTGTAATCTTTGTGATATTCTGTGATTAAACTTTTAAATAATCTTACATTTAAATACACCTGCTTGCAATATTCACATTTTTCTTCTTTCTCAAGTACGACATGAACAAATCCCTTTACAGGGACTCTTTACCACATTTCATATTTAAGCATTTTATGGTATGCTATTATGGAGACTTCATTCAGACTCGGTCATCACCATGTTACTGTTTCGATATTAGGCGACAAAAAAACAACAACACCCTGTTCTACGGGCCCAGCTTACCTTTTTTTCTCCCCCCCCCCCCCCCCTCCCCGAATTTCAGAAAAAATGTTTTGAAAAAAAAAACCACAATTTTTATTTTTTCTCCTCCCCCCCCCCCCCCCTACCTGAATTTAAGAAAAAATACCATTTCTTTTTTCTTTCTTTTCTGTGAACATTTTGCCTGTCCCCCCCCCTAAAAAACCACATTTGACCGACGAAACCCACCTGAGCGGTCAGTTTGCCCGTAGAACAGGGTTTTTGATGTTGCCTTATTGTGTATTTGTTGCGTGTGATCATCATCATGCTTTATATAACCTTGTAGCTACGTATACTCCCTCACTGACTATGCATTGCACATTTGTTCATCATCAAATCATCATTCATTGCATTTATATGAACCTCACTAAAACACCCTTTGCTTGACGATGCCATGTTTATATTATACTGATTGCATTTTTGAATTTGTTCTCTCTCTCTCTCTCTTTCTCTCTTTCCATCATTGCATGTCAAAACCTAAAATCTCCTCATCAAATTGCCATGACAACCGATCATTGCCTTATCACCCGTAATTAATTACCCGTGATAATTACCAACTTTTACCCATAATGGCCTTATTACCCATAATGCCCATATTACCCATAATTCCATGAAACCCTATAATATGCTGATTACCCATGATTACCTGATCACATTGAATTCTTTAATACAAACAATTCCTTGACCACTTCCGAATCTATGATTTTGCCATAATTCCCTGGTTTTACTATAATTCCCTGTTACCCTAATTTTTAATTTTGCCGGTATTATCATTATATCTTTACTAATTCCATGCATCCTCTAATTATCCAAATTGTTTGGATATATGGAATCAACTGATTACTCACTGACCCTCTGTACCTATTGACATTGCATTTGCACAATGCCCTTTGACATAATGAAAACCCTCCTCAACCGTACCCCCTCCTCGACCATACCCATCCTCAACCGTACCCCCTCCCTCTACCCGCCCCTAATAACCGACACTTATTAACTGTGTACACATCAATTTGATAAACCAACCCTTGTTACCCTGTAAATGTAAATATTAAATTTGAATATTGTAACCCTCACCCTGTGGTAACACTCCCCTCCCACCCAACACATTATCCCCTTCCCCAACTCAACCTCCCCCTCCCTGCTAATACTACCCCCTACTTACCAATACCATTTGTTGTGTTTTGTCACCTTGCCGACACTCTTTCTTTCCCCGCTGTTACCGACACGCTTTCTGCTATCACACACCTGTACCCCTACTGTGTTGGCGCTTTTCATGTTTTCACGCTGCTCGCATAAGGCTTGTGTGGTAATGGGACAAACGCCACACTGGCCGCTACTACACCGCCTACGCCCATCGATGCTGGTGAGAGACGCCCTCTATGTTAAACAGTTGTTGTTATTTGTCATTTTGTGTGTTTGTTGTAATGTGCTAAACCAGGAAATATTTTTGTCTAATGATCATTAATATTATTTTAATCAGAAATATGATTGAATCATCATTATTGTTTATGCCGCATAAAAGTGCATGTAATAATGCCGCCGGTTACATTTGTATTTGCTATGATTGATCATATAGTACATAATGAGCATTTTTACACATGACTGATCGCATCAGTGAACGGGGTGCTCTGTCATGCATGCCAAATACGACAAGCATTAGAAGTAAAATAGCAAGTTTTACGATTTCAATACTGCATTTTCCCCTCACAACATTGCAGAGTGACAATTCATGACTTGAGACTTGAAGCAAGAACAGATTATTAACCCTTATAAAGCTAAGAAAAATGCTTATATTCTGATCGACAAAGAGGAGACATTGTAAACGTTAATTGGACTCTTTAGACAAATTACCGTAACAACCCTTAATTAGTGCTCTAAATGCCGCTTGGACATAGCGTATGATCGATTGCTTCCTGGGTATGGATGGAATAAAAAAAGCATCAACTTTGATATTTATTAAATATTTTGGAAAAGAGCATAAATCTAATGTTACTTGAGACACGATAATGCCTACATACCCCCTACAGTATATTCAATATTATAGTTTGTATACAAAATAGTATTTGGAGAAGAAAAAAAATTGTCATTTGAGAGAAACATTGCACCCAAACATTGAAGTGTCCTCATATTACAAATGAACCGCATTTGAATAATGAAAAACTTAAGCATCATTTTATGTATCTAATGTGAAATTCTTACGCGGCTCGCTAAAAACCAATAAAAAATGTTTTATAGTGCCTAATAACCAGAATGCATTAGTGCGTCTGGCGCCAGGGCTCATAGCGGCGGAAAGAACCAGTCGTTTATTAACCTGTCAGTGTTGTTTTTGGCATCTAATTGATGCTCAATTATTTATCTCTATTTCACATAGGGAATCGGTAAGCAATTATCAGTCAGCTGTTGTTTGTAATCATATTTGTTTTAATTTGAGAGGCGGGCTGGTGTAGAGTACTTGTGTATGTTTTGAGTAGGTACCAATGCATCATGCAAAATAAAGGATCATGCAATTTCATAAAATGTGAATGATACAGGGTGCTCCAAACGGTTGACAACATTTTCTGATACATGCACGCAGAATAAAGGATAGTGGTATTTCAGATAATACAGTTAAACGTTGCATGTTGCATAGAGTTTAAGTAAATGTTGTCACGGTATATGAGACAATGGACATATTCATGTTCATATTTCAACACATTTCATATAATGGCCTGTACATCAAATTGCATGACAATGTCAACAATATGTATAGACAACATAAAAATGTAATGCTAAGATTACACATCATCTCATAGCATGGTTGTATATGTTGAAGTATGGTGTGTCATTGGAAAGCTTAGATTCTAGAAATACATCCCGGTTTAATTTTCAACTTTTATCTGGCTACATGATGGATTTCACCACGTCACAAATGTGATGCAGCACATAAAAAGAGGGGACTTTGCAAAGGCTCTGTGTTAGATAAAAATGAAACAGAAAAAATAAAGAAAATGATAAGAATTTAGGAGTCATTTTCACTCGTAAAATCTGAATGCCTTGATCAATCTTGATACATTTTATGTCATTTTAAAGCTTAGAAAGCACACATACTAAACTCAAAATTGACTTCACCTGCAATTTAAGTCCCTCCACCTTTTTTTATGTGCTGCTTCGCAAATACAGTACCAAATAAATGACCTGTTTTTGAAATAAAAAACCCTAACAAAATCTCAGCTACAACCAAGGTCTCAAAAATTGCCTTGAATCTATTTATCACAGTTCCCTTGCACTTAATATCATTACATTCGTATAACACCATTCTGTAATTCCGCAAATGCGTTCAATCGATACTCTTTTTAAGATGATAGGGATGAATACATGGCGTATTCCTACCCACCGCCTCCTCGTCTTTAATTCCGTGAATGCTGAATTCTCTTTTTTAAGTACAAGTATTTTATTGATTCAAGGTAGCGACTGCGTAAATTGTAGCGCAGGAAAGAGCTGTCACTCTGGGGAAAGATCCTGCTACATCACAAAGCCTCCACGGCATCCCGCCTGCTGCACGCTGTATTAATACGTATTCAACAATAAATAGACTTGTGTATTAAAAAGAAATTTCAGCAAATTTGTCTAAAAATAGTCATTAATGTCTAATATTAATCAAGCGCATGTGAAAGGAACTGTATGTATTCTCATAATATTGCAATGCGTTTCTATGGCGCGTGGGTTTGTAATGAAATATTGGAAATGTACTTGTACTTTTCGGATTTACGTAATGTTGTAGTTGTTATTTCCATCCAAACATTGACTACATTATTAGTATGACGCAGAACTTTATTTAACCATGATTTTTCAAGCAATGTGTTGTATATTGTAGGATTTGATCTCTGGGAAACCTTAGAAATAAGTAGTCTGTAAAGAAGGGGTGACAGACACTAATTATAATAAACGCTGCAAAATATGCAGTACCAATGCCTAGAGCAGCCATTGCCTCAAAATGATGCCC
Organism: Ophiura sarsii; assembly: GCA_035610835.1. Taxonomy (NCBI): domain Eukaryota; kingdom Metazoa; phylum Echinodermata; class Ophiuroidea; order Amphilepidida; family Ophiuridae; genus Ophiura; species Ophiura sarsii. The sequence goes on along the minus strand of CM069457.1, from coordinate 65,724,340 downwards.
TATGATGTTATGACGGTGGCGTGGAAATAGTAGATTGGCTTCCCTATTTGTAAACCCCTGTCATAAACCAAACCTGTGGATAGTGCAGCAATCACTGTATGATCCTGCCATACCCCCTATCAGTCTATATGATGAGGCTATGTTTGTTTGAAAAGATAAAAAGTTGGCCTATGGTAGTAGTAGACCCGTGCCTCCCTTTAGCCTGAAACTGTGATCCTGAATCTTGGTAGCAGAGACCCCGCTCTAGCGTCACATCTCACTATGCTCACAGCACAGAACTAGTGCTAGTACTAGACCTGTGCCTCCCTATAGCCTGAAACTGTGATCCTGAACCATGGTAGCAGAGACCCTGCTCTAGCGTCACATCTCACTATGCTCACAGCACAGAACCAGTGCTAGTTAAAGGCAAGAGTTGATTTCAGGAGGTGGTATTTAGTTGATATCACTCTTTATATGAAGAGTATATGAAGAGATCAATATACTGTACAAGGATAAAATGTGTCCCGTATGGCTCACCATACTATGGCTCGCTATACATAACTGCATTAGCGAATGTTTAATTTCAGTCTGCAAATTGCCTGTTGAACTCAATCAGAATACATCAAGTATTTCAAGCAAAAAGGACCTATCTGCAATAGCTGCCTTATTGGAATTTAGCCTGTTTTGCATTGTATATCGTACAAATCTAACATATGGCAGCTCTGGTAGATAGGCCCTCTTTGCACTAACCCCTCAATATGATATGAATTCGGTCTTGGCCAAGATACAATGAACTCAACACTACATTTCATCATCAACACTGGTTGTGTCGGGCTGTGTCTGTATGGAGCAATGAGTGATGATTGGCACAGATTTACTCATCCAAAGTCAGTCTGTTGCCAAGAAAGAGATGAACTGGTAGTGAACCCAGGCCTACAATGTTGTAGTGAGGGTATTATTGTAGGGATGATTCGAAATAGGCCAGCTCAAGCATTCTGGCTGCAATAAGGCCAAAAAAGAAAATTGCTGTGTTGCCCTCAAGTGCCAAAAGTCGGATCGTTGGTCGATTTTCCTCTTTTTTTCCCTTTTTTTTTTTTACTGACAAATATTACTGACAGACTGTGGTTCATGACTAGACAAAATTGATTGATGTCAAGTTGACTTAAATGTTTTCGAGTGTGATAATAGTTTGAAAGCAATATATTCAAGCAAACTTAATATTTTGACAAATTGGCTAAAATTTAAATCTTAAAAAAAAACACCCTGAATTTTCCAAAAGTTTAAAATTACTGTAACATCCAAGGTATTGAATCTGATTACCACATAATAAACACCCAACTCCAAATTCAACTAATGTTGCTTAATTGTATTTGAAGGGGGAGAACTCGATCTCATGTCCGCCCTTTATTGCAATTTGCTGTAGAAGTAATGATGTAAACAAACATGTGCATCATTGCTTCATCAATAGGTTCACACAAAGCACAGGGTACACACACTCTATACAGACCAAGTTTGAATTCCCCGCTCTGTAAACCCTGTGCTTTGATTGGATACATTGCTGGCGCAACGCATCCTATATTACGTGACAATTCTATAGTGAATTATTACTATATCCAACTCAACTTTGGCAAAGGTAACCAATTTATTGCCAATATTCTGCACCAATATATTCATGATTTAGGCCTATACCTATCAAGGATTGAGTTCCACTAGGTGGTTAATCTGTGGAAATAAATTAGAAACTCAATATTTTGTCAATATCACATGACATTTGTTGTTAACATTCTCTCCAACTTCATCAATTCCAAACATATTTGAGGTCAATAACAACAGAAATATTTTCAACAAGTCACTAGACATGAGAATGATGGATGGACATGGGGAAATGAAGACTTTTAAGATACGTTATTTTAGTAGAATTCTACACTCTGAAAACAAATTTTGTCAAATTTTGCATCCCCCTTTTTTAGGTTGGGTGCGTAATTTGACCCTGTGGTTTTAAGAGTGATCATGTAAAGAGATCGAACCAAGAATTTCAAGAAACCTTTTTTCTTTGAACTGTCATAAAAACACAAGAATAGAACATGTTGTGCCCACTTCATATCATCATAATCTCTAACCTTCCAAGATGTTTGTCACAACATATTTCTGCATCTATGTGGTCATAAAATAAATACAAATTGAGATGGAAACTTAGTAACTTAGCAACAGAAATTAGGTGTGGAATTGAACAGTATGAAAGATTAAAGTTCAAATCCATGTTTTATTATGTTGTGATAATTCTTGCCTTCACAGCAATTTCTGTCGGCTAAATGTCATGACATTAATCCAAATTGAGCCTCCCGTTGTAGGAATCTCAAGTGTCCTGGTGACATTGATGAGGAGCTAGTTTAATAGAGGAAGATAATTGAAGTTCAAATCCATCTCGCTATTGTAAAATATCTTGCCATGATGGTCGGTTATTACCGAGAGGCTGTCATAATGTTGATCCAAATTGAGCTTTTTCGTAATGTGTTTTTGCAAGTGCTCCCTAGCGCTCAAACTGTAGGAATAGGGCAATGTCATTATGAAAGAACTCAACTTCCATGGTCTCACACTGACACAAATAATATTTGTAGGCCTAATATGATAATTTAATTGACTTGGATCACAGTCATGGCCACACAGGGCACTAAACACAGATCCACTGTATTAACCCCAATATATTCAACAGTCAATCTATCTAATTACCCAAGGGAATAGGAGATCTGCAATTTGTGGAGGGTCCTACTCCTAAAGTGGGAAAGCTTTTACCATATAAAAACGGCGTTTTAACAAATACACATTGATGTCCTTCCTCCATTCCTTCACCTCTTCCTTCCTCCCCCATCTTCTCCACTCTCCCTCCCCCATGTTCTACCCTCCCCTGGCCCACCTCCTCCACATAGAAAGCCCTGGTGTAAGGAGTAGTCATAGATGTTTTACGTTAGAGTTCAAGCAATTTGGGCTTAGATGATCTATTCTTTACATCTGGTTGATTGTGAGTCTTTCAAATGACATATCAGATTGTACCAGTATTTTATTCACTGTTTGTTGAAATAGATTAAATAATAATCTTAAAATACCAATTACCCCCATCAACTTTAAACATACCGTTTCAATGGTGTTTATTACATTTTGTTTAAGAACTTAAAATTCTACCAACACAGATGAACTTCCTTGCAAACTTTAACAGTTTATTTGTTAGATGGGAAATAGACAGAATTATAATCTAATAATACCAATACCAACAATACTTATCCTCCCCAGGGTCTTTATCCATGGACTGACTGTGGGAATGAATAATAAAAAGTGGTTGTTTTCTGACCTGGTCAAATTTATATAAATTAATATCATAACATAATTTGGCAGAAATCCTAAAAATGTAATGGGAACATATGTGAAATATTTGGCATTGGAACCAGTGAGAAACATTGATTTAAGGTCAGTTTGATAAGTAAACAACCTGGTTAATTAATCAATTAATCAAAAAGAAGAGTATTCCCTCCATTTTTTAGATCAATCTATTTACTTTTTCTGGACAAAAATATCTGTTTAAAATACCAAATTTCTTCTTCATATTGCCTCTACAAGTAGCTTCCTAAATTGCCTATTAATTTGTCCAGATCTGAAAGCTCAGATGGATTAAATTATGTATAGAATAATCATGAATAGAGGGCACCCCTGGAAAAGATCACAAATGTCTTTGTCCAGATCTGTAAGCTTACATGATGTTGGATCAAATTATGTGTAGAAACCAAGGCACAATTCCTCCTCTCTCATCTTTGACATGTCTTAAGAAGTTTCTTGACAGCAGGTCGATGTCAGATACATTAGTAAGATAGATACCGTAGTGAAAGGGATCATCTAAACTCTTGCCTATATATGGTTAAAGGGACACTGTACCCTTCCCTTTGTGTTGTATAGAAACCAAGATTTCTACTACATCCTCCCATGTTTGACATCATCTTGAGTGAAATGAAAAGTTTCTTGACAGTAGGTTGACCGATGTCTAATGCATAAGTTAGGTAGAAAGGTATCATCAAGACTCGTGCTTATATATGGTTAAAGGAACACTGTGTGTTTGCCTACAGTATTCTTTTGTTTTTCCATTCAACTTTTTCAAATTACATTTTGTGAGATGATTTCAAACAAATTTAAGTCTAACTTTCTTGACCAATCAACCCAAAGCATTGTGGACACTCTGTAGAATGTCAATCTTTCTTATCATGGCCCTGATTGGTTGAGTGAAAGATTTGTCCCTCTATGCGCCCAATGAGAATAGGTGTTAGGGATTTTTGCCAGGCCTATATATAGTGCTCCATATTAAAAATCCTTTCCATTTCCTTATCATCCAGTGTTGTACAGTTTTGTAAAGATCTCTGTGTGTTCAACCTCTAAAGTGTGTTTTGATAAGTCCGAGAAAGTGCAAGCTATATTCTGTGCTTTCCTTCAAATATTTAAAATAGTTCAACATTGTGGGAATGATTTACAAATGGGGGACAGATTAGGGGTTTGATAAAGGGCAGACTGGGGTACGGGATTGGGCTATTACATTTGACATCCATACACCCCCTATGGAAGATATGACCTTAATCTTCCACACAGGGAGTGTAGATGTTAAATGGAGTCACCCATACAGGTAACCCCATTTCAAATCCACACTCCCTATGTGGAAGATTAAGCCATGTCTTCCATAGGGGGTGTATGGGTATCAAATAAAATAGCGTATTTTATGATTTGTTAATTTTACCCCTAGCCTAGTTACACCTCCATAGAGGCCCTTCTAAAGTTCCATGAGTAGCTAATTTCACATACAACATCTATTCATAAACTACTTGAATATAAATAACATGTTGACTAAACCCCCAGCACTTTTTGTCAAATAGGGTAATTGGTTTGTATTGCAGTGTACATAGTGTAGTTTTCAAGGGGACAGTCCAATGAACCCTATATGTACCAGACCTGTGGGATTGTGGGTACAGGGTGGGTAAATGGTTGCCAAACTGTAATTGGAGAAGATAATATAGTTTGGAGCTATTTTGCTATATATATTGGTCTCATAATGTATTTGAGTCATAAATATGGCGGTGGAACTTAACCTACCAATCAAATTAGGCTGATGTTACTTTTTAGTTGTAACAAGACTTTGTGTTTACCAAGTTATAATGTGCAATAAAAGGAAAGAAAACGAGACAATACTTGAATACTTCCATTAGCAGGAGTTTTGGGTTCGTTAATCTCAGTTAAATATAGAACTCTGCAACTCAAAAATCAATTTTATTTCATTATACAAAGACAGCACTCAAGAAAATGCCAGGTTTGAGTGGATCTCATCCAAAGTGGTTTTTCATTGTCAATAGGAATTGCGTATAGGAAATATGGCAATTCAAGTTTAAAAGCCTCTGTAGCCTCAACTATCTGGGTTAAGTTCAGTGACCTGTATAGGCTTGTGTGCATTGCATTTGACCTTGCAGTTTCTGGGTATGATGTTGTTAATTGTTTGCAAGTATTAGAAGTCATTAAGAAGTGCCTCGCATTTGATGGTAACTGTTTTTACTAAAAGCCTTTTTACGATTTGTCTTTCTAACTGTGAATGGTTCATATATATAGTACTAAAAGCTTTCAAATGAAAGTAGTTTGGGAAAACAAAAAAACAAGGTCCATGTGGAAGTAATGCAGGGAACTCCTAAAAGCTTCTCTACTAGTTTTCGTTAGTTTGTTTGATTTGATTTTGTTGGGGTTTTTTATTTAATTTTCCCTTTTTTTTAAAAGATTGATTTGCAGTTGATCCTCGCGTGGATGTAATTGAGTTTCACTTGTCATATAGGTTCTGCTAGAATCATGTTTATAGGCCAACATATGTAATATTTACTGCATGTATTACGGCTGCTTGAGACTCTCAACAAAGACTTTGTATAACATTCGCTCATAACTCTGGTTGTGTACCTTGACAGTCTCAGTGTCCAGTTGGTATCACCAGTGACAGTTAACTGTCACTGGTGTCATCAGGTATTTGATAATGTCATTCACACCAGTCTATCCAAGTCTTTATATTTTTAAAACTTAGATTGGTATTTATAAAATTGATAAATTGATAATCTCATTCTTTGTAAAATACACAGTAAATAATTGTTACGTTTTACCAAATAATAGCTGCTGTCTTCTTTAATCAATTCTATGCATGATTTTCAAAAAGTGCAGACTAACAAGTCGGCCATCTTGATTCGGTTCCCATTGCATGGATTGTGTTAACACTTTCCACGCGGCAGGCGTCGCCAGACGACATTCCAAACTTCACAAAATGTTTCAAAAATGTCAAAATTATTGAATTTCATTACCATATTTTGAATCATCATGAGAAATGCATTGAAATAAGTACAAACATGCCTAGTATTGGTTCAGTAATCCTTGAGATGGACTTTGAAAGTTGGGAACGGTTTCGAAAAATCTGTTTTGTATGGTAAAACTAATAGCCGCATGGAAAGTGTAAACAGCCGTGTAAATGTATAACTGAACAACCTCTTGACAGTGTTGTCTGTTTATAACACAGATACCTCGGTCTTCCTGTCCTTGCGGCAGTCATTGTCTCACCTGTCTACATTATCACGTCCCAGGTGATGATGCTGCCCTCGTTGTTGGTTCAGTCGGGGCCAGTTAAACATCATGCTATTATGAGCATGCTGCGTTGACCAACAATTTTATAGACACCCCGCCTAAACATGTATTTCCTCAGCAAATTCACCTTAAGATTAGGATTTTGTGAGCTTTTCTCCCCCGATTTGATCCCTTTTTACGAGTCAAATATCGACAGGGTTTTGAAAAAGAACCTTTTTCCTTGAAATTGTCGATAAGACCCTTACAATTCCAGTCAGTTTATTCATCTGGGTTGGGTTATTCTATTATTATTTTATCAGTTCCAAATTGGCGAGAAATATTCGGTTTTATCTTTCCGCGGTCGCAAAAGTAATCCAAGTGTACGCGCGAGATAATGGCCACACGCACAGGGTTTTGGTAGCACGCACGCGTCGCATATGATGCACAGGGGCGTGTTGCCTTCTGGTGCGCTCCCATCCGGTATTCATTCACTGCTGTAAAGAGGCCTCGCCAATTTGGAACTGATCAAACTATAGAACCCTTCAACCAAAAATGAATTCTGTCTCTCATCGAATACAATGGCCTCCAGTCTGTTCATGGTCATTGCCATAGATGTGCACTATATACAACCACCCAGCTGATAGATCTCTCTATGTTTGTCTTGTCTTCGTCTTCCTGTCTCTTCCCACCTTCGCGTCCTTCCTGTCCCTATGTTAAAGACACCTGTCTACCCTCGGGGCGTAAACCCAGCGCCCTCGTCTATTGTCTACATGTGTTGTCGTATAGGTTGTGTATGTACGTGTACTCGGAGCTTCCGTTGGAGGCTGTAAGCAAGAAATAGCATAATGATTGAATAATGATGGATGCATTTTGCTAATAACACTGTGTTGTGTAGGCAGTAAAGACATGCAGTATGATAGATGATGGTTAAGACGTTTTTAATTGAAGCGCATTTTTTCTCATCTTTACATACCTGCTCAGAGGATCTGTAATGTAAGCTAATTACGAGTGCCTTGTGTTAAATTTACAGTTAAAGGGGGACATTTCTGTAACATTTTTTTTACACCGATATTTTACCAGTGATTTGTTTTCATTGCACACTGGAACAGAGGGAATATTCCGTGTTGTTTGCACCAAATTTGTGAATTAATATAAATTGGCAATTTTTTGTTTCCCCAAAATATGCCATAATGTTTATGGTTTTCATCAAATATCAACAAATAGTATATTGGCGCACATTGTAACTCCTGGTGGCAAAGCTACACTTTAAAATTAAAATTGAATTAAACATGATTTAAAGAATATGTCATTTAGGAGGGATTAGTAATTCTCATTCTATTAGGTTTGATGGCAAAAGGCTCAAAATACTCTCTCTCCTATATTTGTATTCACTTCATATCATCTCAGCAACTATCCCCATTATCTTGACATAAAACCCATTGCCTTAATGGATACAACAGTCAAGCCTCATAAGAATGTTGCCTTATGACTGGTCACTCAGACCTCAAAATGATTTAGCCCGTAATTGACCACAGGTCCTTGTGACATACGCATCACATCGCGCCTCAGACTCGTCTATCCATTCCTTTTGTGAGGAATTTCACAGAGTGAGAGAGAGAGAGAGCACTTGGGTTAAGTGTTAAACGATCAATTTGCCATCCTGTCCGTCAAAGGTTAGGCGGCAGAAAAAACTAAGTGTTCTACGGGCTAAAACAGACTTCTCAGGAAGGGTCCGGTCCTCTGGTCATTTAGTTAGTTATTTTTGTTAATTGTCAAAAAAAATTGTGAACATTTTGTTGAATTTTCAACAATTTTTGAAATTTCTCAAAAAATATCAATATTTTTTCAAATATATTTCAAAAATGCAAACAAATTTCAACCTTTTTTTCAATTAAAAAAAAGGTCAGTCAGGCCACAGTGTTCTTCTTTTCTTCGCCTAACCCTTTAAATGAACTACACATCGGAGACATTTATCTTAATAAGCCTGCCTGGTTTCTAATTGATGGATTGCACGATTCAGCCTGGGTGTTGCTTCGTATTACCATGACGATGTTGGTTGGAGATTGAATTATTAGTGTTAGTTCTGATTATTGCTATCATGATGACATACAATTTTCATTTTTTGGGGAATTTTGATGCGTTATGTTTGCCTTTTTGAGTGATAAATGATAACTAAATATGTTATTTACAGAGATATATATACAATATAGTGCTGTACATTATTAATTATATTTATGCTCTTCATATGAATCGAGCACTTTGATATCGAACAGTATTACATCTGGATATATATGTACATAAGTTACCAAGTGTGTAGTTGTTTCATTTTTTTCTTAATTAAAGGAATGAATCTGTTACGAATTTAATAATTAGAGGTTAAATATTAACCAGAATGCTTGTTCTAAATTTCAAGAATAAGATCAGTGAAATAGGTTGTCTGCTGCCATTGTGGTTTAACGCCATGTTTATTTATTATAGACAACAAATGGATGCTTTTCAAAAACAAACAAAAACCTCAGCATCAATTGTTTTATCAATTCAAAGTATCCACTGTGCAGAATAGAAGTCTGACGATTGCGTATTAGGCATGAAACTCAACTACTTCTATTCCAGATGGTCTATACTTTGAATTTGTATACGCTCTACCATTTTGGCATTGAGCACTCTATTCAAAAGTTAGTCTAACCATGAATTATTGTAGATATTTTGTTTTATTTTCAAACTTAGTAATCTTAGCAAGAAACAACGACACCTTTCAAATTCCCTGACATTGATATATTTTGCTGTGCACATTATAGAATCAGAACTCATTTAGAATCCACATTTCACAAATTGTAAATGTCACGATATATCTATCTGTTAGACATTGTTACTCAACGGTTATATAAATCTCATATCTTTCCCAGTGTCATAATCAATTAAATGTAACATCGGTTTGTAATATTGATTAATTACTCCGTAGCTTCCACCATCGTCATTGACAACGCCGACGAGACCGATCAAGGGAAATACCAATGCGCGGCGAGGAATGCTGCCGGTACGAGGTACTCAACTGCGGCTAATCTCTACGTTAGAGGTGGGTGATTTATTACGAGGTGTTCCATGTATGGGACTTACATCCTGCAATGGAATGTGTAGAAGTATAGACTTAAATTGTATTTGTGCATCCCAGCAGGGGGTATGTTTTATACATGGAATATTAATCTCAAATTAAGCAGTTTAGGAGAGAGAGCAGCCAGAGTAATTGACGATTTATACATTTAAATTGCAGTTAAACAAAAACGGAACACATTTTGCTATTAATTATAACCAATATATATATGATATTTAAAATAGTTAAGAAATATCAAAAATCATTTTTTGGGAAAAAAGAAATTGGAAAAAAAAGCGACCCTAGATTTTCAGTTTTATGGTTGGTCGCAAAGGGCAAATCAACTCCCTTCTTTTTTTAGGCTTGATTGGGCGACTCTGCTCTCTGATATTAAGGACCTTCAAGTTCACAACCCTATTATTCATCCTCGTAATTTAGATCATTTGATTTGATTTCCTACAATGATTATAATTTCAGAACGAAGAGTTCCGCCACGATTCACCATCGAACCTGCCAATGATGAGGTAGTCCCGGGCGGTAGTGTCAACTTGACCTGCGTTGCCGTGGGTTCACCGATGCCGATGGTCAAGTGGACACACGGTGGACAGGATCTGACGACAGGAGAGCTCCCTATTGGTCGAAATGTGCTGCAGCTGACTAATGTTGAGGAGACTGGGGAGTACACGTGTGTGGCGATGAGTAAACTGGGCACCATACAGACCTCGGCTACAATCACTGTTAGAAGTAAGATATAATGTATCAATCCATAAGATTGATGTAGATTTATAAATGTACACATGATAAGCGATGAGTAAACTGGGCACAATACAGACTTCAGCGACCATAACTGTTAGATGTAAGATATAAGGCATCAATTCATGAGCTTTATGAGTATTTATAACATAAGGATCCTGTCCATTCTCAAAAAATTGTAAATAAATATGATTATGTGATGTCTTTAGAGGTAGACTTTTCAAAAATATAAAGGTGGAAAAAGATACAACAAACAATCATGACTTAGACATTTGGTTATAGAGAACATTTACTGTAAAACAACTTAATTTCACTAGCAATTTAATTTCAATAGGAGATCCAATTTGTCAAATAAAATTGCCTCCAATTATATTATATATAATGGTTAAATCAGATAATCATATTTAATGGTTATATATAATATAATTGGAGGCAATTTTATATAATGGTTATATATAGGAAGATGATACAAATTAGTGAAATTAAATTGCCGCAAAAAGTTGAGTAAATGCTAATGGCTAAATTAAGTTGCAGTGAAATTAAGTTGTTTCACAGTATATAATACCACAATTAACTTTAGCTCTCGTAAAACAAAAATTATTTTGAATTTTTAAGCCATTTTAAACATTTTTGCTCGATTGGTATGATGGATTGGCACAATTTGTATGCCTTTTTGATTAAAACAAAACTCACCCCAACTTATTATTATTATTTATTATACAAAACTGTAAAGAAACCACTTTCATTTGTAACTATTTCAGCACGACCAGAGGCTCCACCTCCTCCAGAATTCATCTCTGCCACAGCCACAACAGCAACGGTCAGATGGAGTTTCAATACTGAAGAACCCATTCAGTCCTACGTGCTACAGTACAAACTGAGACGGTCTTCAGGAAGGTATAATGAGACGGCAAATATCCCAGGAACGGAGCATACGATACAGGGCCTGGTGCCATACACAGATTATGTTGTAAGGGTTGCGGCTATCAATAGCATTGGGAGAGGTGAACCAAGTCGGGATCTAATGCTTACCACCGGACAAACTGGTATGAAATGCTGATGATAAAAGTTACTTTGCTAAATTTATACTCCCTGGTTGGAATTGTTGGGCAGAGGGTTGGAATGGGTGATATTTAGGGGGGGGGGGGTGGACTCGACTTTCATTTTGGTAGGGGTGTGGCCGAAACTGGGGGCTTACGGAACTGAACGGTCACCAAAACAGAGGCTTACGGAACTGAACGGTCGCCGAAATTGGGGTCTTAGTGAACTAAATTCTTATACAAAATTGTGTCTTATGAACTGAATTTTAGGCAACATTTTGCGTTATGAACTGAATTTAGGCCAAATTTGCGGCTACATAACTCAAATTCATAAGATTTTCACACATTTTATGATTTTTGGTTGAATTTAGGGTCTAAGGGAACTGCCAATGGACGTCTAATGGAACTGCCAGTGGATGAAAATACACCCTTAAGGGCCGCACATACCTGTACCACCTTTTCAACTGAGTACCCGGGGGGGGGGGGGGGGATACGGCCTTGTCGGCAGATGGATTTGAACATTTGAATTCGTCAACATTTGAAAACTAAAAGATATTCTGTACACGAAAAATAACAGAATGATCGATGCACCCAGAATGTGAAGATATATAGATGAACAGATTTCATATCTAAAAATATCTCGCTAATGGCTAATGATGCAGCTACCTATTTTTGAATCCGTCCTCGGCAAATTCTGTGGGGACTAGGGAAAGTTTCAATAAAAGCTTTCATATAGGTTATATAAAAACTGCATTTAACCACATCCTTTACTATGAACTCAAAATGAATGGAATTTTACCTGGCTTAAGTAATGGGCATTGCATTGGTCTAAAGAAGAGCTGAAAAGAGGAATTTTTTTTCAAGGGCAGCCATTTTAACACTATCCACGTGGCAGACGACATTCCAAATGTTCACAAAATGTTTCAAAAATGTCTAAATTATTGAATTACATTGCCATATTTGGAATCACCATGAGAAATGCATTGAAATAAGTACAAACATGCTTAGTATTGGTTCAGTAATCCTTTAGATAGACCTTGAAAGTTGGTAAATGTTTCCAAAAAATCTTTTTTTTTAAAGGGGCACTTTAAGCAACTACATGATAAAGATAGGCAAAATAGCAGGCATCTTTCTATGGGAGACAAAGACTTGCGGCACTTTTGGTTAATTTCAGTCCTAGTCAGATGTCAAAACCTGAAATGACATATTAATTGTTGTGATCCATAAGGCACTATTTAGTTCGGACCCACGTTTATGCTTATTCGGTGACATATCATGAATATTCATGTTCACTCTTAAAATCTCACAATCATATATAATCTATCACCTTGTTACTTAACCCTCTGGTCTGTCTCCTAGAGATCTAGAGATGGTGTGTTGATTCACTATTCAACCAATTTCATAATCATATTTAATCTATTACCTCCATACTGAGCCCCTGGTTTGACTCCAAGAGACATCCGTGCTGGTTTAAGCACCTTTATGGGTTTTTTCAATAAATATTATGAATATTCATGTTCACTACTTAAACCAATTTCACAATCATGTTCAATCTATTACTCTCTTCCACACCTAGCCCCTGGTTCGGCTCCAAGAGACGTCCGTGCAAGTCCGCTCAGCGCCAGCACTATTCTCATCCAATGGGAGACTCCTGAGATCCCTAATGGTATAATCACAGCCTACAATGTCTACTACACCTTGAATCCGAGCACCGAGCTCTCTTCGTGGTTCAAATACACCGTAGAAGACAACAATCAACGTCTGACCACGATCAGTGACCTGGTCACCATGCAGATCTACTCGGTCAGCGTGTCTGCATCCACCAACGAGGGAGAGGGTCCACCATCTTTCGCTGTGCAAGTGAAAACACAGCAAGGAGGTTAGTACTTATGTTAGGAATATAATTTACACTTTTATAAGCATCCATCTATATGATGTACATTCATTTATGATATACATTTAGAAATAGACATTTTAGTTAACAAATCGTACGGAATATAATCACTTTTTCATACAAAAAGAGTCACTAATTGTTCATAAAATCCTATCTGACATTCAGGTGAGATTTATAAAATTTGCGAAGTATAAAATAATGCAACTATAGCGCTTTAGTGCTTCTATGGTACAATTTGATGTTATTAAATGGGAGAACTTGTGTCTAATGAACATTTTCATGTAACTAAATGTCCATTTATAAAGGGGTTTTCTACCAAATGAAGCATTGGAAATAACCAATAAAATCAAGTACAAAAATAAGATTATGAAATTTTCAAATTCTGACTCAATTTGCTTGATCACATATGGTGTTTTCCCCTAAGCAGCCAGCGCACATACATAATGATATCAATGCTTGTTCAGATTGAGACTAGATAGTGTCAAGCTTGAAAAAATTCTACCGCTAATCCAATCTTTGCCTAGAGTCGAGCAATACCACTGTGGTAGCTTTGAGACTAACTCAATGTGGCACGATTGTCAGATTTCAGGGTTAAAATGCTAGTTTTAGACTTGAGGTTAGTTAACCATGACATGATTCACGCTGATTCACACTGCCGTTAGTCTCAAGACTAGCTAATCTTCATCTTAACTCCCACCATCTGAACGCCCCTACAATCTCAGATATTACACAGAGACAAGTTAATGATTTAAACACACTGCTGCTATTCAGTTTCAAACAATATCACATTTCAGATATTATTCTTGTCTGTAAATTACAGTCACATATGTTTATGAGAACAATCATTCTTCTCTGTATATCATATTTAAATTCAAAATTTGCCCTTGAGAGAACTGACATTATGAGTTGCTTTTTATTACATTTTTACCCATCAAATATAATTCTCACAAGGGCAGGGAACTCGCATTTTGTTCCGGCCCTTCAGCATGTATAAAGTAATACTTCCGATATATAACCTTTGGTCAATCTGTTCTAAACATGTTCTGGGGCCAAATATACATCTATCAAATCCTTGTAAGCGGCTCCGCCCCTGAACATGTATAAGGCAACACTTGCTATGCATAAACGGTGGGCAATCTTACTTAATACATGTTGAAGGGCCAGAAAATCATACACGGTTTTGACAGAACAGCCACGATATGTGACTTTTCTCACTAGGCAGGCAAATATTTAAAGCATGAGGTATATGGTGCAATGAAATACAATAATCTAGAGATGAGAAATATAATACAAATATTTGAAGATTGATTCCCAGCTGAAATTTAAGAATAATGTTCTGTTTATCAAATCCATGTTGCAAGCTTATTGATAGAGATCGGAGCTCGAGTAACACATTTAAAGTCTCTCATTTACACTTTGTGATACCAGATGTAATCTCATCTCCTTTCCATGTAATCAATATTTCCGTTGTCCCCTCTTTCAGTACCCAGTCAGCCTGAGAACTTTGGTGGGGAGTCTACGTCAGCAACACAGATCAGGCTCACATGGGGTCAACGTGATACAGATGTTGTTATTGATTATTATGACCTGTACTACAACGACTCAAAGACGGGCCGGGCAGTTCATCGCAGTGTAGCGCCAACGACATCACACACACTGGAGGACCTGAAGCCAAACACAGTGTACAATTTATGGATAGCGGCCAAATCTAGGGCTGGCCAGGGGGCTAGTACACCGGTCATTACGGTGCAAACACAGGAATCAGGTCAGTAGAGTAGCTGACCTATGACCTAACTAAAATAACCTGACCTTTCACCGTAACCTTCTTGAGAAGTGACGTTTGATCCGTATGTAACCCACAATGCATATATTAGATTAATTTTATTGAAAGTGTTACCGATATGTTTGGATCATATTACTGTGATAAATAATATTTATTGAGGTGATTTGGTGTTGAGTGCTTGCTGAGTACCATATGTTTGTTTCTTTGGGGTTTTTTAAATTAAAATAGTTTACTTGGACCTAAATTGTTATGGGGTGGGGGAGGTAGGGGTGGATTACCCTAACCCAACTGAACACAATTATCAAAGTTAGCAGAGAAGATTTGAAGGATAACCCACAATGCATTGCAGGAAGACCAGCCAACTACCGCTTTACTCACCATGATGCATTTGTGGAGCTCTTAAGTTTTAGAAATATGAAACAGAAACCCTAAGAACTAATTTTATTAATTGATGTAAACTAGAATCTAAGAGCTCGAACGATGAATGCACTATGATGCCATGATTGTGTGCATATGTCTATGGGAACCTAGATGAATTGGAGACCAGATTAAGGGCATTTTGCAAAAACGCAATGCATTGTGGGTGTAACAATTTCCAACAACGAAAGGAGACTACTTTCGCGATTAAACTATAGTCAAGAAATCAGCTAGCCTTGCGGAAATTTACCATCCTGTTTTGAGATGCGTTAATGTGTTTTCACATGCTCTGCCCTGGTCTAGTTTTTGTTTTGGTAGCCTCCAACCTCAGCGCACCGCTCTTGTTTGGTCAAATATTAGTATCGCCGCCTGTATGTCTTATCCTGAAGGCTTATGTTTTTGGTCTATACAACATTTGGCACCCAATTTATGTTGACAAGTAGTCTTTTTACCTTTTTTTTATTTGTTACTCATAAAGAGTTATCCAGTAATTTTAGGTCATGCATTGATAAACCTGTGAAAAAGTAAAAGAAATTTAACAAAAAGATCCTGTGAAAAATTGGAAAGAAGCTCATCTTATTATTTTGTCATCTTCATATTTTAACACTTTCCACACGTCAGTCAGCTGTAGACAACAGTTCCAAAAGTTCACAGACTGTTTCAAAAATGTCAAAATTATTTAATTTCATCACCATATTTGGAATCACTGTGAAAATAGTATTGGTTCAGTAATTCTTGAGATAGAGTTGAAAGTTAGTTATGGTTTCTGAAAAATCTTTGTAAATGGTAATACTAATAGCCGTGTGGAAAATGTTAACGATTTCCACGCGGCTATTATTTTTACCATACACAAAACAGATTTTTCAGAAACCTTTCATAATTTTCAAAGTCTATCTCAAAGATTACTGACTAAACACTAGGCATGTTTGTACTTATTTCAATGCATTTCTCATGGTGATTCCAAATATGGTAATGCAATACAGTAATTTTGACATTTTTGAAACATTTTGTGACATTTTGGAATGTCGTCTGCAGACGCCTGCCGCGTGGAAAGTGTTAATAACCTTCTATTTATTTTCCCTCAATTTGACATTAATAATAAAAAAAGATTTGGCATAAACAATTTTTTTTTTTTTTGTAACATCTAGTTATATCAAATTATCAAATAATCTTTCCTGCAATCTAACAAGGTATTAGTTTTCTGCATTTTCACAAAATATTATTCTACGTTATTTAAACACAAGTTACTATTTTCAAAGTTGGGCTGTTGAGGCATGTTTTGCTTATCTCATGTTATTCGAGGTATTTTATGAACAGCTCTCAGAAAAGATATCCACCGTAAATCATCACTACTTGTTGTTTTCATAACCATGTGGTTTGTTGTCATTCTATATGATAGAGGAGTGTGCCGTGTGCATGACGTCAGTAACCGCTCTTTGTATCAAGTGTCAAGTGACATTCACGGTGGTTGCATGCGCTATATTTGCCATTAAATGAGCAATTTTTTTCCAAGAAGAACTTTTAATTTTTAGTATGCCATTAATATTTATTACCTTTTATAGATCCGATGGAGTAGAAACAGGGAAAACTTCTTCTAACCAAGCTGCCAAATTGTTATTCTGTGAATTTTGACTAGATAAAAAAGTGTACAATTTGTTGACGTAGTGTGGTAAAGTTTTTTTGCCTGTTGCATGCTTGAGAGATGAAGCGTTTGATTTTGAATTAGCACGCTTCGCGGGCTTTGTGATTGAGAGCATGCTTAATGCATGTCAGTCAAGCGTGATTGTAAACGTTATGGAATGATGAGTAATTGGGCTGGGAAAGTGAAAATATGGAAGGAATTGGGTAATTAAAATTGACAATAGTATTGCATCGGTGATCTGTGAATGAAATAATTAAGTTTGTTAAAGACTTGTTGCATGGGAACACAATTTTGTTGTGATCCATCAATAATACATAACAGACCAGTTGTCTGCAAACGTTTGCAGAAAAGAACAAAAGAAGATGAGAATAAGTAAATAATATAAAAATAATTTATTATCTATCAAGCTGCATACAATTTGCCATTTCAATAAGTTATTAAGGTGTCATTTCAAATTTAAAAATTTGGTTCGTAATATTGTTTTGACATTATGGATCCCAATTGGATAAATAGGAAAAAGTTGCTTTTGTGACAGATAGGTTTGTTGTTCGAATCAGGGTAGTGTTGCAAAGAGACACTGTATGTAAAGGCTGCCTCATATGTTTTGTATGTAAAGGCTGCCTCATATGTTTTGTGAGATTTTATCGAATGCTTTATTTAGGTCAAGCATGTGCAACCTTTTCTACCACACGGGCCGCATTGTGATTTTGAGATCCATTCGCGGGCCGCAGTGATTGTCAAACATTCCAAAACATGTCTGGAGGAGGGGTTATAGGGGGAGGCAAAGTCCATTGCTCATGGAATACCCGCTTCTCTTCGTGTATTTTCCTCTTTTTACTCACTGTTGCTGCTGCAAGCGCCATTTTAACCAGGGATTTTATCACGCAATCACGCCTTGGGTTATATTTACTTAATGCAGTGCATCACCCTACTAATTATAAGGGAGCACACCACCAAATCAATCCGCCATTTGTGTAAAACTAGGGAGCTCCGTTTAAAACGGGCCGCATCAGTGGGAATTTTAGGATTGCTTCGCGGGCCGCAGATTAGAGGTCGGCGGGCCGCATGTGGCCCGCGGGCCGCAGGTTGCACATGCTTGATTTAGGTTATCAATGATATACTTGTAGCAGCTATGTATAGAGGAACTTCATTTGTACTTATTTGACAATGGCTGCCTTAAGTCAATGTGTTAGATTTGACCAAGACCTCTCTCTGCATATAGCTGCTATTGAATATGGAGTCTTGTGGTGCTAAACAATGTCTGACATCCATATATTGTTAAATATTACAGGAAAATTAGGTTTATTATCTGGTCTTATTTAGCAGCCAAGATCTAAGAATGTAACACACTGGTAAGTTGTATTTTGTTAATTCTGTTTTGTCAAATTAGTAAATGTTTATTTTATGTTTACCCACTCTTTAATTTAGTCCCCGGAGCATCCCCTCAGGACGTCACAGGTTCGACTCTCAGCTCTGTCAGTATTCAAGTGAACTGGGTACCTCCGCCCGAAGACTTTCAAAACGGAGTGATCACAGGATATAAGGTTATCTACGAGAGAATCGATACGAGCACGGAGGATGATGATCCATTTGGGAATGATGAGGAATCACAAATCCAGGATGAGGGTCCAATGGAGATCGCAACAGGCGCGGAGATTAGGTCGTACACCCTTCATGACCTCAGAAAATGGACCTTGTACGATATCAGCGTGCTGGCCAGTACAGTGATCGGTGATGGTCCAGCGTCGGAACCCATTAAAGTTCGAACAGACGAGGATGGTAGGTGGCGCTTTTTATGATCAACGCTGACTTTCATCGCATCATGCCAACCCTGCTTGCTAACCTACCCTAGCTTTCATCACATGCACTCACACATTTATCCTTTCATTGCAGCATTTTTTCTGCCATATTTTAATCCTGCTCACTTAGTTAATATTCTCTTCATTCCATTTGCAGCTCATTTTCTGCTAATTTGTTACTATGACTTTGCTTACATCATGCACTTTCCATTCCATTTGCAGTGTGTCATTGCTATTATCAAAACAAATAAAATAATAGTTGATCCGAGCATTTGCGTTCATCCAAATATTAAACGCGATCTTGCGATGCACTGTATTCCAAAACAACAGGCGCACAACGCTGTACATGAACATTTTGAATCCGCATGGTACGCGAAGGAATTGTATGGAAATGATCAACAATTATTTGTTTTGATTATAATAATAATATCCATAACCTTGCTTGTTACTTACACCATTCACTCTTCGATCTATACAGTAAATTTAGTTGACATTGGTTGCTGCATTAAATGTTTTATTGTATAACCTTGCTTGCTTGCACATATATTTCCTTGCATTCTAACCATAGCTTTTTCCATTTTCTCACATGTCATCATCATGCATCCTTTGACGCTGCTCTCCCAAGCAACTATAGAATATTTACAGCAATTATGTGTGTTTGTCTCAAAGCTCCTCTCCTGTTGTAAAACTAATGCGGAATGCGTTTTTTTTTCAAGTTTTTTTATTATTTTTTTTAAATAAAAAATATTGAAATCCTTGTAAAAGTGAACTTTTGTATTTAAGATGATGTGATCAATGAAAATCTGAAAAATCTGTGAAATTTTCAGATTGTTTTCTTTTTTTTTTGAAAAAAAAAAAAAAGAGAGAAAAAAAGTTTTTTTCAGATTTTTGTTTTTCTAATGCGCATCAATAAACTAACGCGCGCGGGAGCTTTGAGACAAACATTTTTTTTAATTTGGCCTTATGTACCTTGCTATGTCTATGCATTTTAACCTACAGCTTTTTGCATTGTTTTTCCTTCATTTTCTCACATATTTCTTCATCACGCATCATCTCACACTGCCAAGCAACTAGAATATTTTTACAGCAATATTCGGTGGATTACATTTTGCTGTATTTGTACCTTTGCACTCCCAATGCAATTTTAACCCAAAGCTTCCCCCCCCACCTCATTTTTTAATTTTCTCACATATTTCATCATCTTGCATCCCATCCTTTTTTCACTACTTTCCCAAGCAACCAAAATATTTTCAGCAATTTTGTGCAGATGTGCAGATTACATTTGCTGTATTCATAACCCTGCATATCCCATGCGTTCTAACCCCCCTTACCCCTCCCCACCCCTACCCCCCCCCCCCCCCCCCCCTCCCCCCACCTCAAATATCTCATCCCCCATCTTCTTATACTTCATTCACATTTCACGACATTTGACGTCGTCATTTCTGGCCACTATGTTTGCTGTATTGACACCTTGCTCACTTCATACATTCTAACCCACAGATGTTCATCATGTCAAGTTCTGCTACTTCTTAGCCTCTTTAAACATTGCTATTTAAACAAGCTAACCACTTAGTAATAGTATAATTATATTTCTTTCAGCTGGGGTTTTCATGTTTTTCTTTGCGCAACTAGTCGTATATCATGATTAAAAAAAATCATCTTGACAAATCCAAGTTAGTTGAAGTAAACTGCTCACAAAAAGTTAGGAAACTTTTTTTAATCAAGTATATTTTTACTATTTATTACCCTCTTGTATTATGTTGCATATCGATGGAAAGCTGAAGTGTTCTTCTTTAAAATGATACCAAATGTGTAATGATGGCATGTTGCTGGACTTGGCCACATTAATGAGAATGAGACAAAGTCACAAATCAAATGTGCCAAAATTAGCAATTTTGTGTTACTGTGTGAAAAAACAAATTGACACTGTAATGAAAACAAGCAAGAAAACTTACTGATCTTAATCCACTTTATTGAGAAAAATTTACAAGTTGTAGGCCTAAAACTTTCATCACTTACCTTCATGACCTTCCACCTGTTAACCCAGTCTTGTAAATACCCAAACAATAGTTTTCTAAAGAGATGAGGGTTAACTTGTGTGTGTTGTGCTCACTAGTGAAAATTTTTGTGTAAACCATTCATGGTTCTCAAGCATGACTGGTTTGATTATTGATCATTACCTATCGACTGTTTAGCACAGATAACGGTAATTTTGGCACATTTGATTTGTCACTTTGCCTCATTCTCATTCGTGTGGCCAAGTTTATTAACATGTAATCATTGCAAATGTGGTATAATTTTAAAGAGGAACACTTCAGCTTTCCATTCATATATAACATATACAAAGAGGGTAATGAATAATAAAAATATACTTGATTAAAAAAAGTTTCCTAACTTTTTGTGAGCAGTTTATAATAATAAAATAAATTATTATCCCCACTTGTGACAGTTTCATGCTACACTGCTAGTTTGAATTTCATCAGACTATTTGACGACAGCTCTCATCACAGGCTTTTAATACAACCACTGGAAGTAGAGGGCGGTCTTGATGAGAACTGGTAGTAAATGTTGTTGAGTTGATAAGCCCCCTCATCCTTGTTGAGGGTGGACTTCCCCCTTTTCCGAATCCAGATGGACTCCTTTAACCATCTAGTGGTCTTATGCGCTTCCTTGTCGATAACCTTGGCCTCCTCCCACCCAATGGCATGGTTTGTATAATAATTTGTTTTATTATTATACTTCAACTAACTTGGATTTGTCAAGATGAAAAAAATATTTTCTCTTATAATTACTGAACAATCCTGATGAACTTACACCAAGATAGTCATATATCATCTTTTAAAAGCTAATTTACTATGGAGCAGATATGTAATGCCTGTTAGTTAATACATGTATCACTATAGTTTGGTCAGTTCCAAATTGGCGAGCCTCCTAACCGCAGCGAATCAATATAGAACAGCTTGTGTACGCATAAGGCTTGGGTAATGCAACAGGGCGCATCGTATGTGTGACGTGTGCTTATGCCAAATTGGATTACTTTTGCATACAGAAAATAAAAACCTCATACTTCTTGCCAATTTGGAACTGACTTAACTATAATAACGCCATCCTGTAAGCGTCATATGATCACAGTGTGATATCAGCGGTACATGTACTGACGACATGGCTATGACGTATAACACCATCATGTATCAACTCGAGGTGTGAAGCTTTCAGACCTGTCATAAAAATGATATGTTCCATGCTAACAACATGATTACAGTGTTGTTATCGCGCCTACGCGAGCAATTCTGCACCCCTTACATATCATCTGCCAGTATGTGTGTGTATGGCAGCTTAAAATCCATAAGGGGTCACACTACTAAATAGAGCTCCATAGGGATGTGTACAAAAACACTGATATAAAACTCTGTGTTAGACCACTAAATTGCGAAATTGGACCTTGTAGAGTGATTTTTTCTGAAAGATGATCACATTTTCTCACCAAAAAGTGAAAAAAATAGGTAGGTGAACCTGCTCGATTTTTCAAAATACGCCCATGGAGTTGACTACCTCTCTGACGAGCTTGGAAATGCCGCCGTAATCGTCAATGTTTCAAGTAAAAAACACAAATTTGAAAGATCTCTCAAAATTTATCTAGATGATATTCACAGTTTATAGTCAGGGTGCATGTAGGTGATGTCCCATTAATCATAATTAATCAAAAATCATAGGCATTTACGCAATTGTATTACCGTCAAGTTTTTTTAATTGAGGATTTTGCCATGCATATTTCCCGATTCTAGCTTTAAACACCGCCCTTAAGGTTAGGGGATACTCCATTTAGTGTAGTGCACCCTTAAGAGAACAGTTATTTGGTTGTCTAAAGCCTTTGGACCTGTCACACTAGTTACAACAAGATCAGGGTGTCTTTGTGTGTAGTTTACTTTTGTGACATTTTCAAATTGTTTTAAAACATTAAGTGAACTATATAATTTGACATATTTTTTGACAACTTTCGTCATTTGAAAATATATTTGTTTCCACTTTTCCCAGACCCCAGATAAGTTGTAGTAGACAACATAATATTATTTTAAGTAGCCATTTCATTCATATTCCATGGTATGCAACTGTTCATCCCCAAAGTCTACAGTCTGTTAGCACCCATGCAACCGATTAGAAGTGTTTTATCTCAAATACTTCAAATGAACTACTCCACACAAGTGATTTTATTATTATTTTATCATATACTATTTTCCCGATGCCAGTTTAGTCAGTATTCATGTTTGGTTCGGCTTGTCAGACACTACCATGAATTATTCCAAGCAAAGATTGTTTGAATTAACCATTTATAAAAGGCGCACTATTTGAACATTAATTATTTTGCTTGTAATATGTTCACCCCCTGAGATCTACCTGCGGATTGGTCAGAAAGAGGGAAACATCATTTGTCGCACCGATCAGAGGCATTGTAAGAAAAAATGATGTCCCTGATAATTAGAGTGCAATATTTTAGAAGCTGTATTCCAATTGGTTATTCAAATGAGAATATCTTGTTATACGCCAATCATAAACACTGTTTGATAAGCAAGCTTAGTATTCATGTTCATGAGTGTTTCATCTCCTCTTGTAAGACACTTCAGTGATTTACACCATGCAAAGAGCCCAGGATTGGGGTGGGAGGGGGGGGGGGGGAGGGATCAGATAATAATTAGCATATGCCCAAGTAGGTGCAACATATCTGATTCCAAGGACAATTGATGGCACCCTCCTATCGTATCTCTCAATATAAGTCACTGCTTTATATTCCCAGGACAATTGATGGCACCCTCCTATCGTATCTCTCAATATAAGTCACTGCTTTATATTCCCAGGACAATTGATGGCACCCTCCTATCGTATCTCTCAATATAAGTCACTGCTTTATATTCCCAGGACAATTGATGGCACCCTCCTATCGTATCTCTCAATATAAGTCACTGCTTTATATTCCCAGGACAATTGATGGCACCCTCCTATCGCATCTCTCAATATAAGTCACTGCTTTATATTCCCAGGACAATTGATGGCACCCTCCTATCGCATCTCTCAATATAAGTCACTGCTTTATATTCCCAGGACAATTGATGGCACCCTCCTATCGCATCTCTCAATATAAGTCACTGCTTTATATTCCCAGGACAATTGATGGCACCCTCCTATCGCATCTCTCAATATAAGTCACTGCTTTATATTCCCAGGACAATTGATGGCACCCTCCTATCGCATCTCTCAATATAAGTCACTGCTTTATATTCCCAGGACAATTGATGGCACCCTCCTATCGCATCTCTCAATATAAGTCACTGCTTTATATTCCCAGGACAATTGATGGCACCCTCCTATCATATCTCTCAATATAAGTCACTGCTTTATATTCCCAGGACAATTGATGGCACCCTCCTATCGCATCTCTCAATATAAGTCACTGCTTTATATTCCCAGGACAATTGATGGCACCCTCCTATCGCATCTCTCAATATAAGTCACTGCTTTATATTCCCAGGACAATTGATGGCACCCTCCTATCATATCTCTCAATATAAGTCACTGCTTTATATTCCCAGGACAATTGATGGCACCCTCCTATCGCATCTCTCAATATAAGTCACTGCTTTATATTCCCAGGACAATTGATGGCACCCTCCTATCATATCTCTCAATATAAGTCACTGCTTTATATTCCCAGGACAATTGATGGCACCCTCCTATCGCATCTCTCAATATAAGTCACTGCTTTATATTCCCAGGACAATTGATGGCACCCTCCTATCGTATCTCTCAATATAAGTCACTGCTTTATATTCCCAGGACAATTGATGGCACCCTCCTATCGCATCTCTCAATATAAGTCACTGCTTTATATTCCCAGGACAATTGATGGCACCCTCCTATCGTATCTCTCAATATAAGTCACTGCTTTATATTCCCAGGACAATTGATGGCACCCTCCTATCGCATCTCTCAATATAAGTCACTGCTTTATATT
The DNA here is from genome assembly GCA_035610835.1 of Ophiura sarsii. Classification (NCBI taxonomy): domain Eukaryota; kingdom Metazoa; phylum Echinodermata; class Ophiuroidea; order Amphilepidida; family Ophiuridae; genus Ophiura; species Ophiura sarsii. Next base: position 65,699,320 of record CM069457.1, on the reverse strand, counting down.
CCCAGGACAATTGATGGCACCCTCCTATCGTATCTCTCAATATAAGTCACTGCTTTATATTCCCAGGACAATTGATGGCACCCTCCTATCGCATCTCTCAATATAAGTCACTGCTTTATATTCCCAGGACAATTGATGGCACCCTCCTATCATATCTCTCAATATAAGTCACTGCTTTATATTCCCAGGACAATTGATGGCACCCTCCTATCGCATCTCTCAATATAAGTCACTGCTTTATATTCCCAGGACAATTGATGGCACCCTCCTATCGTATCTCTCAATATAAGTCACTGCTTTATATTCCCAGGACAATTGATGGCACCCTCCTATCGCATCTCTCAATATAAGTCACTGCTTTATATTCCCAGGACAATTGATGGCACCCTCCTATCGTATCTCTCAATATAAGTCACTGCTTTATATTCCCAGGACAATTGATGGCACCCTCCTATCGCATCTCTCAATATAAGTCACTGCTTTATATTCCCAGGACAATTGATGGCACCCTCCTATCGCATCTCTCAATATAAGTCACTGCTTTATATTCCCAGGACAATTGATGGCACCCTCCTATCGTATCTCTCAATATAAGTCACTGCTTTATAACATTCACAATTTTTTTCTGAAACTGTTTTTTATGCTCTCATAAATCTCAACCATTAACATGCTTTTCCTCCTTTTTTAATTATGGATGATGCGATGCTATCCTGTAATCAGAATGGTGATAAATTTATAAAACAGTTTAGATGATTGACACTTTAAACCCCTTTAGCGTTTACACTTTTATTACCCCATCTCTGATTGGTTCAATTAGTAACACACCCCTCCTTGCAACCAATCAAAATAGTTGTAACAAATCTGAAAGATGGAGCCAATCACATCACTGTGGTTGACTATAATATAGTCCCGAACACGTCCGTAGTAAAGAGCCCTTACCGGAGGGCTGTGCCTTCGCAAAATGCCAAGTCAATTACTTGAGGAAGTTTTCTTTAGCTACAGAAAGATTTGTAGAGCTGGTTAAAAGATGCCTGCAAGTATCGCAAATTGAAAAGAAGTAGCAGCTATTAACCCCCTGGGTACTATTGTCTTTCGTACAAGAATTCCCATTGGTCAATTGCATGATATAATCATCTTGATAACTAATTACAATTGTGCTTATACATCAATTCTATGCTAATCTTTTTGAAAATAGTAATTAATCCAACAATGTCTCTGATTGGCACAACATTTGACACATCATAAATTTCAACCAATCGGCAGGTAGTTCTCACAGGGTTAAATCATGTACGAGGCAAAAGTAGCCCAATTCACCACATTTTAGTAAGTCTGGCAACACTGGCATAGGATGTTAAGATGTTGTCGCAAAAACTAAGTCAAGGGTTCAACCTCCTTGATAAAAAACCTCTCGAGGGCGCTTTTCATTTCGGCTACGCGTAACACAACAAGGGTATGTTGCTGCAGTTAATTTAAGTTGTAATGATTGAAACTCTCTGCCAAGCGGGATAAACCACGGTTTGACAGCGACATTCCCTAGTCGGTTGGCGACAATCCGCTCAAGGGCTACTTCAGAAATGCAGCAATATGTGCACCTGGGTGGCGCTGTGTCACTTTGCCAATTTTCTGCGCCTTTTATTGGGAGGTGGTGACATGCTTTCAACAGGATGCATGCATGTTCAGTGATTGAAGCTGCACGCCCCTGATCTTGTAAATATCAGACATTCTAAAAGCAATACATCATGGGTGGTAAGGCCAAATTAAAATAATTGTTTGTCTCAAAGCTCCCGCGCGCGTTCGTTTATTGGTGCGCATTAGAAAAACAAAAATCTGAAAAAACCTTCTTTTTTTTTCTTTTTTTCTTTTTTTTCAAAAAAAAAATAAAAAAAATAAAATTTCACAGATTTTTCAGATTTTCATTGATCAGACCATCTTAAATACAAAAGTTCACTTTTACAAGGATTTCAATATTTTATATTCAAAAAAAAAAAAAAAAAAACCTTGAAAAAAACCCGCATTCCGCATTAGTTTTACAACAGGAGAGGAGCTTTGAGACAATTAATTTAATTTGGCCTAATGAATAATAGCGTCCACATAGAATTGATTACTTTGAAATTGAATGAGAATATAGTGAAGCTACTGAAGGATCAATATTTAACAAGAGGATCATTTGTCTCGACTCAAATCGTAAAATAGCTAACAATTCAAAATAATTAAATCCCAACCAATACAGTACCATGAGCTTTCAGTAGTTTTGTATTCACATTAGTTTAGCTTCAGACAACATTGTTGTGATTACTTTAGGGCTGTCGTCGAGATCTTTTTTTCATGTCGACATGTTGCTATTTTACAATCTCGATATCGATATGATGTCGACATTTTATGAACCAAACACTATTAAAAGTATCATGCCGATCGTCACCACAAAAGGTCCATTGTACTAAGCTATCACTGCAGTGTCATCAATAGCGCTATGTCAATGTACACAAGTTCAAAACCATATACTTATAAATATAAACATAATAATTAATTTGCCGTTTTTCAACATTTTCTACGCTTTTTATTACAAAAATCAACCCAACAAAATGTTAAACTTGTGGATTCCCTTTCAAAATACATGCGGTATTAAATACGATAATGTTTCTAGAAAGCAATATCGTAAATTTCCTAAAATGAACCAATAGAAACAGTCCCACCAACGGCCTCTGTGTCCAATATATGGATATTGATATTGTTAAACGACTGAGGATTTAGACTAAGCAGAAAATGAAGCAATCTCAAAAACAAGATGGCGACTATTGCGAGTGTGACGATCGCGATTTCGAGTGATTCAATTGTTAAATCCTGCTATGTTCGGATGTAATGAGCCAGCTTGTTTTAATGGCAAATTTTGTGGCTTTTAAAATTTTAATAGGGGATACGATTAGTGAACTTTGTGGACGTTTAGAACTTACACAGCCTTCATATAAAAAATTGTAAAATAAAAAATATATCGACATACCAATTTGGATATCGACATGTCGGAATTTATAGTGATATCGATATAATGTCGATATAGTCCATGTCGATGACAGCCCTAGATTACTTGTATATACCCAAGTAATATTGTATAGAATTGTTCATAAAACCTGGCATATGAACGTATCGAAATCTTGATTCATTCATGAATGGCATTCTATAGTAAATCTTTGTTTGTGAACGAAACCCAACCTTTACAATGAATACATGCGATTGTTAGTGCTGACAAGATACATAGCATAGCATAACCAACGCTACGCATAATTTGCACCATTGCACATAGTTGACAAAGATCATACTTGCCAACAATTCCCATTTCTGAGTTTTGACACACCAGAAATCTGAACGTTCCAAAGGAAAATTATATATTTATTAAAAAACCTGGATTTTTAAAAAATAAAAGACAACTCGGTCCCCTCCCCGTCTTGCATTTTATCATAATGAAAAAAATTATCACAAAATGTATGTATACATTTTTTCCCTTAAATGTTGTGTTTTCAGATCATTTTGTCAGTTTGGTAGTGTGCATAAAGACTTTTAAAATGTATGTCTTGGTAAGGCAAAAAAAAAAAGTTGTTTGTTTGTCCACGTCCGACCGATCGTGTACCTAGGTGCCGACCGTATTACTTTTTATTTTCGATAATTTTTTTAAAACAAATTTTGAGCAATTTGAATGGCCAAACGGACCGTTTTATTCCTTATTTCGTATGATATCGTCAATCTGGTATTTGCAACACCATCCCCAATTCGCAATCCCATGTAACATGATGTTTACTGCATGAACTTGGCACTCGCGGCCCGCGGGGACTATTAAAAGGACTAAATGAAAAGTTAGTGAATGCATGTGCAAGTGATGTCATTTTTATACTTAAAACGCAGTGTGAGAAAATATGAAAAATCTAGTTACGGTTAATATTTGTTCCCAAAATGTTGCTCAACGGCATGAATATTAATTTCAACATAGTATATAACAATTTTTGGGGTAGTTAGTACGGGGAAATAGGTTTAGCAATACTTTCACGTATATATTTCTAGCAAAACTTCAACACCACGTTATTTCACATTGTGTAACATTCAGTCACAATGGCGGCGTTCTATGGTATCTGCGCGCAATGCAAACTCAGTACAAAAATAATATTTGATCGAGTTTGTAGTGTTGCAACCAATGCGACAGTATTGGAACTTTAAATTGACAATCTGCCCCAGCAGGAGAAAGAGATCAAAATCAGCAGTGTGAAGAGTAAAGCAACTAAAATGTCGCAAACTTATGAAAAGTGAGGTGTTTTGGTGTGTGTTTGGACTTTAATTCACAGTATACATGTCGAATTTATATTCCCAAATACAATATCCGTATTAAAAAATATTTAAAAAAAATAAAAAAATCCGACCTACCGACCCTACCTTTTGAGGACCCTCTATGGACAAACAAACACTTTTTTGGGGGGCCTAACCAACCAACAGGGTGGCCCCCACCAGTTATGGTTGACCGCCACTCACATGTTCAGATTTCTGGACTTTCAATGTTGTCAGGTGTGAAAGATGGTTCAGAATTGGACAGATTTGAGACGCCTAATTGTAAATTCCAGAGAGACAGACAATCATGGTCTGATATGATAGCTCACTTGTGTGAAACAACTATCTCTTCAAAAAACAAATATGCTTCTTAGCAATCACGATAATCCCATTCAACGAACATCCTCTGTGCAGAGATGAAAACACTGAAAAAAGCAATTGGTTGCCATGGTGATCATTTAGTGGCTGTTATCCATATTACTGTTAAAGTGAATATGTTCGCGCTACATAATATTTGAGTGGTTTTGGTGCTTGAAGCAGCTACCAAGAATATAACAATACACAAATGAATTTCTTTTGTGTATAGGTCTATGTGGTCAAGCTGTACATAGTGAATTTAAAAAAACCATGCAGAACAGTTGAAAATCAGCAAAGCGCGTAAACTTCAAATCACATGAAAATAACCACTTTTATAGCAGTAGCTGATATCCATGTTGTTGTGAACAAAGGCACTTTAAAAACAACAGATAACACAGTATCTGCAAAAAAATAAACACAAATTTGTCGTCACTGTTCTGTCAAAACCTTGAATGTTTTCCCACCCCCTCAGCATGTGTAAAATAAAACTGCCCAACAGTTGTTATGCACAAGAAGTATTGCTGTATAGCTGTATACGTGTTAATGGGCAACAACAATTGCAATGTTTTGATAGATGTGTTTTGGCCCTTGAACATGATTACAGCAGATTGCCTAATGGTTATACATATGACGTATTACTTTATACATGATGAAGGGCCAGATAAAGATACAATGTAGAAAAGTGATGTTGTATCTATATTTCTATTAGGATTACACAAAGACTCTGTTAATGCATATTAATTAAGAAATCTAGAGTTTTAACAATTACTGCGCACAGGCTTTCTTTCAAAAGCAGCATTTGTTGTCAGAAAAAACAGGGCTGCAGAAAGCGATTTCTTCCTCAGAAGCACAAATCTTCCTAGGATCAGAATATCCCATTCATTTATCAATGATCCTTCTTAGGTTTTTGAGCTTGAACTATTTCTGGCATTTTGTGGCAAAATTAGCCAACCAAACAATGTTATTATCTTCCTTATTTTTCTATCAAATTACTTGAGATAATTTGTCAACATTTTTGGACAATTAAGCATCAACTGAGCTAAGTGAGCACACTGCATTGAATGAATCAGGATGAATAAGAGAGTAGTAGGGTAAATATGTGCCATTCCTCCATAGCTGTGCTCCCTAACCTTGTGTCAGTCAAACAGCCATTTATTTGTACATTGAGTACTAAAACACTTTAATTTAGTTCAAAATGGTAATATTTGGTGATAGCCATAGAATAATAATGTAAATGAGCAAGCACAACAAGGGTGAATGACCATTTGTAATTAAAAGAGGATTTTCATAGGACAATATGTATACCTAGTAAGCAGTCTTAGATTGCATTATCTTACACACACATTCCATACACACACAAAGATTTATGGCTCCAAGAGACAATGATGAACGAGTTATAAGGCAAATATTGTATCAGGAAAGTGATTGTCAACATACATTTGTCACCCTCTTAACCTGACGATGAATTACCTGTCTCAACCCCTTAACCCGTCATAAATTGTGTAAGTCACAAACCCCTTAACCTGTCATAAATTGATATGTCACAACTCCTTAACCTTACAATGAATTAAATGTCATCCCTTAACCTAAGAAATCTTAACCCATCAATAAATAATAAACATTGTAGAAATAGGGCGGATATGGTGCCCTGGCACACTCTTCATTAATATTTCTGTAGCTGACGTATTAGAAATAGGTTTGCTTCTGTGAATAAAACATTTAAAGCAGTTTTGCGTTTATCAATTTTACAAAACCGTAGAAATAAATGCAACAGCATATGTGACGCGATCAAGAGGAATGAGTCGGATGTCGACCCTGGTCGAAAATGAGTTTTTAATACAGTTTTGTAGATGACACCTAGAGCTTTCAGAAACTGAAAACCCCATGTCGATACGACGTTTTGTTCTAAAGTTATGTCAAATTGTATACATGAATTTCCATCAAAACTTATGTAAGCTGCCATTTTGAATTGGCCATAACTCAATTTGGGATTCCCCGACATCCGACTCATTCCTCTTGTTCGCGTCACATATAGAGATTATATAGCTGGAAAAGGTAGCCGAAGATGGACAAGAAACTATTGATAATTCTCTTTACTCTATGATCAAGATCACATAACTGTGTATTAAACTACCATAAAAGGGGACATTTTCGCACATGTAATTTTTCGCGCTTTGCACATTTTGAACAATTTTGCTTGTTTTTATTTTTGAGATTTCGAGCTTCCTAACCTAGACCTACATACAAATGCATATATTATCACGTTTATATTTTCGTGCTTGCTGATTTTAGTACAAAAAGCGCAAAAATAAATGTAGCAAAATGTTCAAATACATACAGTACATGGCCCAATGGGATAGATCTCTGCAACCTTTCACTCTGAACACAAATTGTATCCTCATTTGCAGATACCAAGTTCCATATAATCTATACACCACCATTACTCCCCATGCACTCTGGTTATGCTTAGTACCATCAATCACACCCAGAAACTAGACAAGTATATCGGGTTGTATATTGACATGTATGGTTCATTGAACCCAGCCCTTGTAATTGAGATCAATTGCAATACTACAAATACAATGGGACCTTTAATGAGTCGAGTAATGGTTGGGTGAATTGAGTATGACAAGTATACTGCAAACACTGACAGAAAAGGGGTATGGAACATGCTGTTTCCATGGTTACTGCAGTCTTACAATGAACTTAGAATGTTGAACACACATTATTTTCTTCGAATATATAATTTCATCACACATATTAAATTAAGTGGTTGGTACTCTGTATATATATATGGCATTCTTTTGAAGTGCATGTTGATGAATAGCTCTCCTTTATAATGGAATTCAATAATTATTAATGGTTTCTCAGGCCTACGGCATATCATGTTAAATTGTATCATTATCAAATGGGCCAGTGTGGTAGAATTAGATATGAAAAAACAAGTTTTCTCTCCTTGTAAGAAAACAAATTTGCCCAGGAAGAAGGCTTGAATTCCCTCTATTTCTTTTGCATTTCTTCATTTTGAAAATCAAAATTTCACTCCTAATATCAAATGTTCCCATTGATAGAGACTCACAAATTCTACATTGTTTTCCATGGTAATTGAATTATTCATAGTGGGTGGAATATTATCAAAATATTGATAGCCCAAAATCTTTGTAAAATCATGAAAAATAGATTGTTTATGTTTTTTATTTGCCATAACAAGTTCGATAAATGACACCCAAATTGTGAATTTAAAACAATATAATTATTTTTGCTCGGCGATATGGAGGAGTTGCATAGAATAGAGAGCAGAGAAATGACTTGCTGTGTACAACATGTCATATCCATATCTGCTCTTTCAATCAAGTCTTCATTAAAGTTTACCTTGACCATTACTTTATAATTACAATTCTATAGAACACTGCTTAGAGAATAAAACATAGTTCTTAGCTGTTTTGCTATAGACGATGGTCTTATAATGTATAGGCTGTACCATATTTGTGTCGTCGTGTATGGCCGCCGCATTTTATTCTCATTCTTATTTAGTTTATTGGTTATTTTGAACTTTTATCATAAAAAACCGCAGTTTGTTAAATTTATTTTAAACAAACAACAACAAATTTCCCCCTTTATAAAATTGGCGAATCCAGCCAGCTGTTTTCCAACATCCTGCTTCAAATTAATCACGTTCTTTAGCACACTACGCTGCGTTATACCCACAACGCACACGGCGGCGACTTTGTGTAGGGCACGCTAACGCGATGACGCGTTGATCATACGCGCTGAAGGTATTATTTTTCGAATGAATTAAACCCCGCCCCAAACCGTGCACCATTGTCTCATAATGCATGGGCGTGTCGGCTGAAAATCAGCCAAAAACCAATCAAATTGCCTGCTGACATCTCAAACCACACCCACTATATAAGAATAGTATGTTGTGACACAGGGCACTTTTCTTCATAGTTATATATTCTGGGAAAAAATAAAACACACTGCTTTGTCCTTGGTAGTGCAGGGGGGGGGAGGGTGATTAAAAGGCTATTTAGAGAATAAAACATAGTTCTTAGCTGTTTTGCTATAGACGATGGTCTTATAATGTATAGGCTGTACCATATTTGGAGTCGTGTATGGTCGCCGCAGGCGGCCATACACGACGACACAAATATGGTACAGCCTATACATTATAAGACCATCGTCTATAGCAAAACAGCTAAGAACTATGTTTTATTCTCATTCTTATTTAGTTTATTGGTTATTTTGAACTTTTATCATAAAAAACCGCAGTTTGTTAGATTTATTTTAAACAAACAACAACAAATTTCCCCCTTTATAAAATCGGCGAATCCAGCCAGCTGTTTTCCAACATCCTGCTTCAAATTAATCGCGTTCTTTAGCACACGCGCACCTGTCATCGCTGCGTTATACCCACAACGCACACGGCGGCGACTTTGTGTAGGGCACGCTAACGCGATGACGCGTTGATCATACGCGCTGAAGGTATTGTTTTTCGAATGAATTAAACCCCGCCCCAAACCGTGCACCATTGTCTCATAATGCATGGGCGTGTCGGCTGAAAATCAGCCAAAAACCAATCAAATTGCCTGCTGACATCTCAAACCACACCCACTATATAAGAATGGGTAATAAAATACCCTCTACTGGAACCCTTCTTTTTGATTAGTACCCACATATATAACGTAAGTATTTTCAAAAAGAAGATGTGTGTAAAAATAGAATATTATATTTAGCATATTTGAATTGTCAGATGTATCACATAGCAACCTTTGTAAAATGCATGTCAGGGGGGCTAATTTAAATATTCACATGTTTTAATGTGTGTATCTAACAAACATAATTATGTCATGTCCTTATTATCACTCATTGTCTATGATTCCATCTGTTCACAGTACCTGATGGCCCGCCGAAGAAGGTGCGCGCAGAGGCGCTCAACTCAACCACGCTTCGCATCCGTTGGCAACCGCCGGCACCACACAGGCGCCACGGGGAGATTCGCGGCTACCAGCTTCACTATTCCATCTCGAATCAGCACGGGGATTATCTGGGCGATAATAAGGTGTACTGGGTTACTCTCGCCGACATGCGGGTAAGAAACAATACCGCCCTCGTGGAGCACAATATTGTCTGTGTAGTTGTGTGAGCGCAATATTGTCTGTGTAGTTGTGTTTGTGTTGATGTAGATAAATGCGATAAATCAAAATAAATGTCTTCATTGTCCGCCTTATCTTATCCTTATTAGGCAAAATAAATTAGTTGGGTTACTCTTCGCGACCGACCCAAACTTGTTTCTGTTTTTTCCTTGCATTTTTTGACAGACATTTTTGAAAGCCTTAACAGTTTTTCACCCAAAATGAACAAGTTTTATTAAAGAATTGTCTTAAAAACTCATAATGGTTATACAGTAGTATTTTTTTGTAAAATTACCAAACAAATTTTGTAAACATTTATTGATTCTTGAAGATAACTTCATTTAGCGTGGTGTTCATTGACCCATTCTTGCAGAGAACATGACCCAACCACGGGTCACTGTATCTTTAATTGGTAAATGGACTTTGTACTGAGAGATGAGTCTGTGCACTGTATGTATGGTGTGACAGAGGTCACTGATTGTATATGGTTCAATGAACTGTGAACCAAGAGATGAGAATATATGTGTATCCCGTAACATGTGAAGTCTGTATGTGTATATGTAATTGAATGTGACGCAAAGAAGAAAAAAAAACAATCATAACAAATTAACCCTTAAATTTGCTGCTGGCAGCTCAACAAAATCCCAAATATATCAATTAACAATATTAATAACGCCATATCTATGTGTCTGTGGCTCCATTCCCCAATATAAAATAACCACATTTTAAAATATTTATATATTAATCTGGTATGGAAATCTAACATATAAGAACGTATAGTTCAATTTTAACAATGTATCATCACGGTTCTGTCAAAAGCTTGTATGTTTTTATGGGCCCTTCAGCATGTATAGAATAAAACTGCCCAACAGTAATGAATAGGAGTTGTAGCGTTATTCATGTTCAGGGGCAAGAGCACTTACAAAGTTTTGATTGGTGTGTTTTTGGCCCTTGAACATGTTTTGAGCACACTGCCCAAAGGTTGCACACAGGAAGTTTTACTTTATACATGATGAAGGGCCAGATGCAGATACAAGGTTTTGACAGAACAGCGACAATATGTAGGCTGATAAGATGTGCTGTTGGCCCCTGAACATGCTTAGAGCAGACTTCCTTAAGGTTATACATAGGAAGTTTTACTTTATATACATGCTGAAGGGCCAGATGGAGATACAAGGTTTTGACAGAACAGCGATAATATCACCCAAACAAATTCAAATGATGGTGCAAAACAATTGGTATTTGACACATCCAAGAAGTTAATTTTCGCATTGGAGCATACAAATTATCAGTACCGATTGTTAATATTTCATTTCCTAAATCAATTGATTACGTACTGTCATTGAATTGTTATAATTGTGCATTTTGATGTCATTTTGGCATCGATGAAAACAAATGATTTGCTATATTTTCTAGCATTTTGTTGCACAGCATGCTTTCTTTCTTTTTACTGAGTTTGGCTAATCAATTTATAAATTACAAATCTATGCGCATGCTTAGAGTGTTGCCAATACAGATTTGCCTAAAACAAGCCCAACTTTTATCAAAATGAGCCCAATTTGTATGTATATTCTGTTTTGTGAGGGTATCCTCTCCAAGGACATGTCCTCTGATATTTCAGGGGACATTTTCTCCGAGGACATTCTACATGAGGACATATGGTGCCACACACATAGCTCGCTTTGCTATTGACTCGTCCTCACTTAAAAACATACAAATGTTTCGGCAGATTGAAATAGCCCAATTCCAGCTCCTTATCCGTAACATTATCAACACTTGATTGGCAACACTTCATGTTGATTGCTCTTTTCTTATTTTTGTACAATTTCTGCAAGCAATGCATGTCCCAATTATCAGTTTTTGTTCTCTGCTTATTTTGCCTTTTGAATTTGAAACTTATTTGAAGTGCATAATTAGCATGATCGGTCTCAGTCATGATTGACCATTATCCGGCGATTATATTAGGCTCTTCTATGAAGTACACACTCACCCCTTGTGGATAGCAACGATCACTTAGTGCGTGAATAGCAGTGTGTATCTGCCACAATTGGAGGATAGGGTTTAAATAGAAGAGCTCAATTATAACCACATTACCAAGAGGATAATATATTGATGACAATAATAAGCCAGTCAATGATTATTATGAGTTGTTAATGTGTTTACGCATCATTGCCGATCGCTATCCTCTGATCATAGTCTGTGGGGAATGGGGATATTTATCGGCAGTTCAAACGATGCATTATTTGACAAATAAACTATTCGGTCCCAAATTTATTTATTTGTGTACAATTTGTTTTACAAATTTTGAAAAACATTTGAAAATTTATCAAAATGTTTCATAAAATTGTTGAGAAAAAAACACCTGACCGACCGACCCTACCTGAGAGGTCCGTTTGCCGGTAGAACAGGTTGTGTTTATACAGTCGCCTAATGGAAGCACTGTCATGACTGATCTACTATTTCTATTTTCTGCTCTTATTATGCATATAGTGAAATATACATATGTGTTCTTTGATTTTGGTTGTCTGTTCTCCCCCATTAATTTTGTGAACCAGTGTAAATGTATAGCTTAATATTTAAGTCAAATTGATTTCAGTAAGGTGACTAACATCCATTATTGTTGTTTACTGTGGGACGTATTAACGCCGCACACAATGTTGTTTGTATTACAATTCATAAATCGCTACCGTATTGATAGAACATCTCCGTAATAAACAGGATGTAGCGACACATAACCTATATGTACACATTTCTCCAGTCAAATTGTGATGGATCAAAATTAACTTCATGTTCGGGTTCATTTTCCTTTTTTCCCCAAGGCACACCCTAACAAAAATAGGTTTAGTACCCCCACCCCTCCATGTTTTTACTCGAGTAAATACATGGATAGGTTCTGTGCGACGTGGGACTAGTAGTAGAATACCCACCATACACCCAATATGTTGCCCTTATTCTATAACCAGTAACAGATGTGTAGGGTATCCTATAATTACTCACAATATACTGCATAGTGGATGATCTGAGCCCCCTGTATATGTGCTCATACAAACAGGGAACAAAATATCACCCAGAATTACTCACAATCAAAGGCCCATATACTGCATAGTGAAGTGCCCTGTATGCACTCATGAACAACTGGGGACAAAATATCAGCCATTTGTGATTTTGAATATCAGGGGAAATATAAGTTAAAAGTTTAACGGGTTCGCCGTCGGACGAGTTTAATCTGTCAAGCTTTCGTCAGGATTAGCTCTGACTTCTTCAGGACCAAATTATTATAATATTAAACAAAACATAGAGATTGCCACTTCTCTTGTTATCATCATGATGATTTGAGAGTAGGTGCCCTTTCCTACTTGTGAAAGAATTGGTGGCTCTGAAAAGAGCCGTTCAGATGGATTGCCGCTTCCACTGAACACGTAGGTTGCCCTTTCCTACTTGTGAAAGAATTGGTGGCTCTGAAAAGAGCCGTTCAGATGGATTGCCGCTTCCACTGAACACGTAGGTTGCCACTGGCCTACTATATATAAATTTGGTTCTAATAGAACCTCCAAAGGACTGCCCCTAGACCAATGGAAATAACGTAGAGACTGCCCCTTGTCTACTACAGACTACAAAAGTCTAATGCACAGTAGTGCGGTCACTGATCTGTAAAGATCGTTTGACGCTGTAACAAACTTGAGCAGGGTATATAATGGTTCATTGCGGACCTGGCTGAAAAAATTACAAGACTGTTATCGATTGGCGGGATTGATTGATACTGTAGGAAATAGAGAGCGCCACATGCGGCTGATATCTTTGCCGTCTTTTCTCTGAAATCATCGGGCAAGGGGCAGCCCAAATGATGATAACAAGAGAAGTGGCAATCTCTATGTTTTGTTTAATATTATAATAATTTGGAGCTAATCCTGACGAAAGCTTGACAGATTAAAACTCGTCGTAAAAACCTATCTCACAATCAGGGGAAATTTTACATGAATTTGGTTTCCAGAACAAGGTCATAATAGACCATACGACGGGGTAATGATACCAGTTTTGAGCGATGATTTTGTTGCAGGGTATACGTCTCAGTATAAACCCAGTCAAAAGTTAATATAACTGCCGCCCGCCCTTCGATCTTAAATGTTGTGATCCACAGTGCATCGCAAGGATAAGCTTACATTTACCACAATTTTCTGGGGTCTCTTAAAGAAAGAAAAAACTTAGTAAACTCCTCTAAAAGTCTTGCTTTCGAAATTAAGCACAGAGCAGCCATCTTATATTGTATTAACTGGATAGCTGTTCTGTGCTTTTTTAAAATGTAAGGCTTATTTGGCGAGATTGCTAAGAACTTTTGGAACACCCTGTATCCCCACGATCAGGGGCAACACTCAAATGTAATAATACCATGAAGTCGGGGCCCTAGATATCATCCATTGTGTATTATTAACTCTCCCCGCCCGTCCATTTGGGATATTAATTTATTTCATTTTTAATTTATTTTTTCGTTTCCAAACCACCATGTACTACCTCCTCACCTAAACCCTCCTTTCTCTTTTCTAACTTTGTTTTTTACAACTTGTAGGACGACATCGATGATCAGGTACATAACTCTTTCTCTGGCGTATTTAATGTTTTTTAAAATAACGAAAACACACCCAGGTCGCCATATAGCCAATTATTGCGAGCTTGCCAACATTTAAATAGAAACACACTATGCCCCTTAATTGAGGCTTTGGGTATGTATTTCCAGGAGAGCGCCATGTGATGTAGGAGGGTACTGATTTGTAGTTCCCTCTTTTTAGGGAGAACCAATTCCTTTATGATGTAAAATATGCACTGTATATCAATATTCAATTAGTACTGATTTCATCAATCAATAAATGATAGGTATTTCAAAGTTTGTTTGTTTTTACAAATTTTAAGTGCACCAGTTTTGATCGCCAGAAGAGTTTTAAAAAAATATTTGAATGAGAACCAAACATGCTTAGTCTTCACGCGGGGGTTCTTGACCTCCTACATCACAAGTTGGCCTACCTCCAAGTCTCAAGACAATAGTAGTAAAAATGTAGTACAGACACAACTTATTCTTGGTTTTCAAAGGCTTCAGTTAAGTCTACTTGCGAACAATCGGAACAAACAGGAAAAAAATTATAATAGTTATTAGAAATGAGAGAAAATAGATCGGAAACAATCCTAGCTTTGTGTGCATCTCTGCTGTTATTCAGACTAATTGGGACAAAAAAAATCGCAAAAAAGGAACCAACGAATATTTTGATATATTGCAGCAAAATGGGTATTTGAAGGCATTCTGATATATGAAAGAGTACCTCATAATCTGAGTACTAAATGGTATATGACAAGTTGGTTGAGTTTTGATGCCTTTTTCTGGTTTGATAAGACAGTTGTTTTAGCCACAAAGCTGTGATTGATTCTACAACACATTAGTCAATAATTCACTCACACACAATAACTTCTTTTGGTGGTATCATTAATTAACTCTCCAACCAGAACCTGCACAAAGCAGAGAAGGCTATGCTCATAGACTTTTGACCCTTGATCACCCCACCCCAGGTCACTTCACCCAGGTCACCGTACCCTAAGTACCCTAATCGCAGGTTACCCTACCTATTCCCCCTTCCCAAGTAACCTCACGCCCAGAAGGAGTCCAAAAGTGTATGAGCATAGTATCTCTGTGTATATAACATCATTCTAATCCACACAAAAAAGTGTTAAAACGTGTGTAATCTCAAAACTAACCAGCTAGTTAGTAGCTCAAAATTTGTAAATAACAAAATTGTAGCAATAACAGTATTAAACATGAGAGTGTGTGTGAAAATATTATGTATGGATATTTATGTATTTAAGTCATAGGCAAATCAAAACTGTTAGATATATTGGGTCACTATTTGACTTCTAGTACAGCACTATAGTTGGATAAGTACCAAATAGGTGGGCACACTTACGCATATCATTACGTCAACATCGCACAGTTGTTGTGCTGCTTGAATGAGCACATTGACTGGAGGAATACCTCATTTCAAAAGGTGAAAATGCGGTGTTGAAGCAAAGACCCTAGTTCAAGACCCTGGTTCAAGCTGCTTAACCACCCTCATTCAATACATCATTTAGCAACTTTTGAATTGAGGTATTCCTCCATTCAATGTGTGCTCATTGAAGCATTACAACGCCTGCATAGTAGTAGCCCCGCTCTAGTGTTGCTGTGCACAAGTACATTATGCGTGCCAAAACTGGTTTCGATGGAGTAACTCATCTTAAAAATAACAGGCATAATCTAAAGGGAAACTTATTTTTGTTGAACTGTGTATATACTTGTGACCATAGAGGCAATTTCAAGGCGGGATAATTTTGTGTGCAAAATAAATGCAGACAAGACCTATTTGGTACTAAACAAAGTGTAGTATACTAGGATCTAGGAGATAATTGCTGTATTACAACAATACATGGTGTCAGGGTTACAGTGACAGTTAATGAGTGATAGTTTACTAGGATCTAGGAGAGAATTGCTTTATAACAATACATGGTGTCAGGGTTTGGCACCAGCACCAACATTTCAGTCCCACAATGCAAAGCGCATTTTGCATCACATGGTTACGTGCCAAAGGTTAGTTCATCAGCTTTGTTGTTTACGCTCATTGCATTGTGGGACTAAACATGGTCCTTCAACACCTACTGGTGCTGAAATGCTGAAACCGTGTATTGATCCAAACTCATCACTAGGGAGCAAAGTTTAGTGATTAAGTGTGCTTAAACACTGAACAACTGACTCTTGAGTACCATGTCATTTGATACCTAGAAGTCAAAGGGCCATGTGTTACATGGTACTGTAGTGAATATAGGTTATTGAACTTAGGATATGGGTATTGAGATACAAGTATGATAAGGTTTGAAGAAAAAATAATCTGGTATTATCTTAATTTGGATATCATTTTCATATTTTTCAAATTTAAACAAATCTTTTCAACGTTTACAAGTTATATTTCTAGCAAGTGATTTAAAATGTTAAATTATTGAAGATTTTGAAGTGTATTTACATACAAATCTTTTGCTGTGTTTGTGTGACTGTCAATTTTTCCTTTTTCTTTCCTTTTTCAACTCGCACTTTTTGAATAAAAAAAGACAACATAGCGCACGGAATGCTTTGAAATTTCACAATTTGTTGACCATTTCACCTGAAGCTTCTGCATTTTTGATAATATTCACAAATTGTCTGCTCTTTGTTCTCCTCTTGAAGATTTTTGTTGAATTTGGTCGTATTGTAACAAATTAAAATCACATCAAATTTTGTGATTTTCTGGATCTGATAAAGTAACAAAATGTAGTTACTAATGATTTGCGACTTGTTGTTTTTTGTTCTGTAACCCCTAAAAAGTAGCGATATTTACGAATAGTTTAAAATTAATGTTAACCTTTTTTATAAACAAATCTCTCTGCACCGATGAGCCATGTTTAGTTATTAGTGAAATCCTAGCTAGATCAATTGCAATACTGTAAAAGGGTCATTTTTGCGTGATTAGTTTTTCTTGCTTTTGCCGAATTTTTTACAGTTCGGCATGTTTTTAAATTCACGATTTGTAGCTTCATCACATAGACCTATACGCAAAAGAAATATATTTGTGTGTTATAATTTTCACAGTAGCTGCTTCGAGCGTGAAAAGCATAAAAATAAAAGTAGCGCGAAAATGTCCACTTTTACAGTATTTTTATATTAAGATATAAATCCTTTGCGTTGCCAAAAAATGCGTATGAATAATACATTTTGTCAAGAGTGTTGTCATGACAACTAACCCATGTGACCACCGTATTTTCAGGAGGTAATATTGTATGATTTGACACCTAAAACGTGGTATTCCATCGCAATCAACGCTTACACGTTGAAAGGGGACGGTATAAGGAGTCGTGCAAAGTTGTTACAAACGCCCGGACAAGGTATGTTATAGGTTCAATATATGGTCGCTATCTCTTATACAGGAATAAGCTCGTCTTGATCTATTCAAGGAGATTTAGTAAAGGAGTACAATCATTACAGAGAAGGTGATTTGGCATACAAGTTGGCTTTAAATAGTCATCATGGTGGAACAAGCTTACAAAAAGTCCTTTGGGAGATGCTGAGGAATATATTTAACCTCCTACACCACTAACCTCCCCCACCCCCACCCCCTGGAAGTGACATTCAATATGTAAACAAAAGTTAACAAGGGGGGTGTATAAGGTGGCCAGTTATTTCATGCTGAGAAGAAAATACTTTTGAAATTATTGATTTATTTGATAGGGATATAAATACATAATCATTTCTAACGTGATTTTCAAAATTACCTTTTTTAACAGTACCTGGCATGCCAACCGATGTAAGTGTGGAGCGCCAACCCAACGGTGTGTATATGGTGAGGTGGGGTAGCCCGCAATCTACACACGGTGACATCGCGCAGTATCGTATCGAGTACTATCCAAGCACCGCCCCCGATCGCATGCTGTACATGGAGTTTGATGCGTCCTACTCGTTCTGTGAAGTCCGTGATTTGTGTGAGTATCAGGTTCAATATAGATTAGGGTCAACATAGATACGGACTTAGTTTACCAAAGCCGTAAAGTGAAATTACATAACACTGTTGTTGGCAGTTTAATTATAGGCAGCCCTTATAAGACTCTTTCAACGATCTTTGTCTTGCTGTAGATAAAGGTGATGAAGCAGTCTTGATATTACTTGACTACTCAGCTGCTTTTGACACTATAAATCACACTATTTTTCTTGACCGGCTCACTACAAGATATGGAATAACTTCCTCAGCTTTAAATTGGTTTGCTTCGTATTTTACAAATCGTTCCCAATCCATTGTTATCAACGACTCTGTTTCAAATCCTCATATCCCACTGGAAGGAGTGCCGCAGGGATCCGTCATCGGTCCGTTATCATTTACGATGTACACATCTCCACTAGAGGACATTATAGCATCGCATGGTTTTCCCAGAATGATATATGCCGACGACACCCAAGTTTATCTTATTTTGAAACCTAGTGAACGCGCCACTCTCATTCCAAAATTGGAACAATGTATTGTTGACATCAAAGCGTGGTCCACAGCTAATCATTTGAAACTAAACGAAGACAAAACTGAAGTTCTTCACATCACATCTAAGTTTAGAACAATTTCTCCTCTTCCGTCTGTTGACATTAACAATGTTCCTATTCAACCTGTTAAATCTGCCCGTAATCTTGGTGTTATTGTAGCTAATGATCTCAGCATGAATGTCTACATAAATAATAAATGCCGTTCAGCCTCTTTTGCTCTCTACAAAATTGGCCGCATCCGAAATTGTCTTGATGAAAAATTGACTGAGACTTTAGTTCATGCGTTCATCACTTGTCATCTTGATATGTGCAACAGCCTTTTATACGGACTTCCAGACTCCCATATTTCTAAGCTACAACGTATTCAAAATTCTGCTGCAAGACTTGTCACACGTACTCGCTTCTCAGAACATATCACTCCTGTGCTTCGTGATCTTCATTGGTTGCCTGTTAAGTTTCGCATCATGTACAAAATACTTCTCTTGACTTATAAATGTCTTCATGGACTTGCTCCAGAATATCTCACCGACTTGATTCAGGAATACAAGCCTGTTCGCAACCTCCGCTCATCTTCAAAACAAAATCTTGTTCCACCATTGGTTAGTACAACTTCATATGGTCATCGTAGTTTTCGCCATGCATCTTGTGAACTCTGGAACAAATTACCATTTCATATTAAGAACTCTCAGACTCTTAATCAATTCAAATCATCTCTGAAAACATATCTCTTTGAAATGGCATTTTGTAACATTTAATTTTATTTTTGTATCTTTAGTTTCCTGGTATATTGTGTCTTTCATATGTTTTGCTCTGTTTTTGTTTTTGTTTTGTTGTTTTGTTTTGTTATTTGTAAGCGCTATGGGACTTCGGTGTAAAGCGCTATACAAGAGTCGTTGTATTATTATTATTATTGCTTCAGACCATTTAGGGAAATTTTTACTCAGTCCCAGCCCCTCTCACCCATTTCAAGTTGGGCTTTCAAGTACCCAGGTAAGTCCTTAAGAATCATGCTTCACATTCAACATCACACAACTTGACTCTCTTCATCTATGACTGCCTTAGACTGAGTCCCCATGTCCCTCTATGTGGCCGCCCCAACCAACTCAGCTGCTCATGCGCAAGTCTGCCCGACAACAACACCTGAGCACCCGATCAGTCGAATTTGAACGGGTAGTTCGCACTTCTAACGCCCCATCGCAGAACGCGATGCACAACGCTTTGTGAAAGCGCCAGCGTGGTGCGTTATTCATGAGTATATCAGCGCACACTGAGCATTTTCACATTGAGTTTCACATTGAGCATCCTCAAAGCAGTAAATTGTGAAGACGGGAAGGATTCAGTCTATGACATTTACAGTCAGTTTGATATGTCAGCATACAATAATACTTTAATGGTCTCTTTTTGCACCTAATTTTTTTCTATCTATTCAGCCATGGGTATGACGTACACATTTGAGGTTAAAGCCAAGAATAGCGAAGGATTTGGGATGCCATATATACAGGATGTAACAACACCACAAGGAAGTAAGTATCATGATCACTGTAAAACAATTCAAATTTGCGGCTACTTTATTTTGCGAATTACTAAAAGCCAACATTTTCGCGGGGATTTAATTACGGAACAGAAAGTGTTTTATGACATTTATAACATATAACCATGGCAGGTAATAGAGGAGGAGGCTAATCACGACACTACTCAAATGAGATATGTTTGTAGCCGCCTATTCATTGCTAGGCTTATCGTAATTCACTTGTTTACGTCGTAAGAATAACCCTCCTTGAAGTGGCCTTTGAAGACTATTGTTTAGCCGCGATCGACCTCCATGCTCAAGCGGTTTTGATGCCACTTGTTTATCATGTCTATAGAGGCCTTCCACGTGCTCCGGTCGGCTTTACAGAAAGGAATCAACCACGTGCAATGATGGCGTAATGCATACAATCCATTCAGTTCATTCTTTGAATTGACGCGGGGTTTTTTAAAGTGATTTTAACTCGCATGGATACAATGGGATTTTTAGCTTCTTATAGTTTTGGTGAACAAAGTTCAGTAGTCTGCCTCGATTCTTCTTTATGCATCAGAAATGTAGCAATATTTGATTCAATATTACATTTTTCGGTCAACGGCGGTCACGATCATATCATCATAAATTGGTACGATATATGAATAAGTTTATTTTGAACTATGTCTGAATTACAGGAAATTGCAAGAAATACATGAAAATGACCAAATTATCGGACTAATTTCTTAAGAATTCACAGTTTGGGAACCAAATTTCCCTAAACAGAATGACGTATTCAATAATTCGTAACTTTCCGAATATACCGCCGATTTCGGTAGAAGTTTTGCTGAAATGTTCGTTTCCCTGAGATCTCTTTCTGTGGTGTAAAATATTATCACGCATGCTTACGAGGGACCAAACATCCATTGTCTTAATTAAGAAAATAGATGTTATGCCCCTCGTACGCATGCGTGATAAAAGTTTACAAATAAAATCTAGAAACACTTTTAGTGTGATACGTACACGGGACGTCCAAACCACTCGAGTGTGGAGGTTGATCGCGGCTATACACATGTCTTGAAAGGCCGATTCAAGGAGTATTATTCTTACGATATACAATAGGGTGGTAATTGATCATGAAAGAAAGAAGGGAATAGGATTAGAAATAGGGCTAATCTGCGATTCAGCTCCTCCTCTATTACCTGCCATGATATAACAGGCCAATAGGGTATAGAGGGTATGCCAGAATTATGCTCTTTATACTCTACTGGAAATTCCTACCACACCAGAAGGAAGTATGTACAATAATTACTTAAGAAGAGATGAAATGCAAAATGTGTATTTCCCAATTCAAGATATTTGGATTTGTACGTTTTCACCACAAGCGGCGATTCACATTAACAAACATACATACTATGAATTATTTAATGAAATTTCTTTTAACAAATCCAAAATATACTCACTATCTATCAGCGTTTGATGACCCACTTGCCTAGTTGTTTCTTCGGGATTGATGTTTTGGATCCAGTGTCCCTGTCAGTGTGTCTAGAAGGTTTCTGGATCAGATGATCATATGCATGACTAAGTTGATAAGCCCCCCCCCCCCCCCCCAATAGCTGTTTCACCTCTTTTTCTAATCCAAATGGATTCGCATATCCTTCTAGTGTATCTCTCGTTTTCTATGTGTAGAATTTTAGAATTTTGTACCTTCACTGCTACATGATCTGTTATAGTGGATTGGAAAGGCATACATACATAATACTTTCTCACTGCTTCTTTTTCTGCCTACAGAACCTTCCGGTCCACCCGCCAACACGAATGCTAGATTTAATCTAGACACAAACTCCATTGAAGTTACCTGGGATCTGCCCGAGTTGATGGAGCGTAACGGTGACATCACACACTATTCCGTGCTGTACTTCACTGAGTCAGATCCAGGTGACGATGTCGAGGTTGAGACAGAAGAAACAGAGAAAGATATCCTCAATCCGTATCCCAATACACAGTATATCTTCCAAGTGAGGGCTTTCACTGTGGCTGGTAGTGGACCATACTCTACAGAGGTCTATATCATGACACCACCAGAACGTAAGTGTTGTGAGAAAACATTGGCTCATAAACGATATTCCCAATCCGTTTCCCAAAACTCAGTATATCTTTCAAGTGATGGCTTTCACTAAAGAGGACTACATCATGACACCACCAGAACAAAAGTATTGAGAGGAAAATCAGCTCAAAAACAATGCCGTATCAAGGTATTGGCACATCCTAGGACTTTTTACTTTCTAGTAATATTTTCAATAAGTTGTATACAGCAATTCACAGTCTTTCCTTGGCATCATCTTTAGTCCAGGAATAATCCTCTACATATCTCCGCATACATACCTCTACCCCGGGGGGGGGGGGGTGTACTCTGATTTGGTTTGGTCGGGGGTGTGCCGCTGGAGATTCAAAACCCCTACCCATTTTTAGGGGTTTTGCTTCATCTTAGACCCAATTTTCGCAAATTATCGGAAAAATATACCTAATTTCTGCAATTTTTCTCAAAATAGACACAAAAATCGCGAAAACAGACCCATTTGTAAAAAGTGACCCCATTATTAGGGATTTCCAGCACAAAATCATACCCCATGTTTAGGGATTTTGTACCCAAAAAGCTACCCATTAGAGCAGCACACCCCCCGGGCCTCTACCGCCAACAAGCGCGAATCTAGGACTTGTTATAGTACACATTTTGGGCAGTGTCTATACTCTATATAAGTAACTGGTGAATACCATGTGTGATTGATAATTCATAGTTATATTACTAAACATAATGAACATCATGCCAATAATACATACGTCACTCATTTACTTGTAACAGCTCCCTGCTGCGAGCCACGTAGCGTGTCTGCCAGCATCATGAACGGCACCGCTATACGTGTACAGTGGAAACCACCTCGTACAATCCCCGAACACACTACCGGTATAGGGTACATCATATACTACACGCCAACAAACTCACAACGTCATGACTACAAAAACTGGCAGAACACCCACATCGGTAATTTTGAGAGGCACGAGCTGACGGGACTAAGTGAACGTACAGAGTATACTATTCTTGTGGTGCTGCATACGCCACAGGGTCGCTCACCACCGTCAGAAATGGTTCATGTTACTACAGGGAGTGCAGGTAGGTGTACTTAACTGTACCAACAAAATATATCTGCTTTTGGATAAAAATTGTCAACAATCTCTGATGTAAAGTAACTCAAATTAAACCCGTCGTATATGCCTATTATTTCTATGTAACTCAAATTAGTTTAGCACTTGACCGGAGTGAAGTCTTTTAGAAAAGTGACTTGGTCAAATGTTTTGAAAATGAAGCTCGATTCAATTCATGACAAGCTTTTTGAAAAGTTTAAACACCAAGTCATTGCTCTCAGTGCCTTCATTCAAGTCATCAAAAATGGTGCCGAGTCAAGTCATTGCACGCATGCTATCACAATATAATCATGTCAATCCAATGCAGTAGCTTGTGCAACTGTGTGATCAAAAATACTGCACTTACAATTAGAATATAATAATGGCTAAATTTGCTTTTGGTCCGAGGAAACAGTGGACATAACGTCAAAACCAGCTTTCCTTTTACAATTTTAGCGTAGCGTTACCATATTTTGCGTATCGCGTATCGTTAGATCCACACACAGCTTAGATGAGTGTACAATTTTCCTACAGCGCCTCCACACGCACACCCCTACGCGAATACCTGCCCTTATGGATCTATCCTTGTGGAGACATATTGCTGTACACACAATATGATTGGCTAAAATCAGAACATATGACCTCTACAGGGTGTCTTAATGGATACATGTGGGGGTGTTAGGTGTGATCTGTGTGGCTGACCGATCATTTTCTTCGCTTATGGAGCATAGTTATGTGTCTCCACAAGGAAAATTATCTCCATAAGGTTGTGCTGGAACGCATAATTGGTTCCACAAGGTATTACGTATAGGAGCTAAACCACCGCATAGTACATATTAAAGGAATGGTGTGTTTAACTTAGTAACTACACTCAGATATGTATTACTGTCTTAATTTGTAGACAATATATCATTTTGTTTGTTTTCCCCATAATTTATACACAGAACCTTCAGCACCTAAGATGTTCAGGTCAGAGGTCATAGGTCGGACAGAGGTGAAGCTGCAATGGGATCCACCTGCTAACATTGATGGGGCAGTTCTTGGATATTGGGTATGTGTTTTGGGGTTTGTTTGGTGTAGGGTTTTTGTGTGTATTTTCTTTGTGGGGGGGTTATTTGTTGCTGATTACTCTTTTTCTACCCAGACCCCACTCTTCTCCCCTAAAATATTCTGTCATCCTTCTTTTTCATTTGTAGTGCAATGCAGGTATCTTCACCCCTCCCATTTCAGAACATCTTCAAAAATTGTGTTGGGAAAAAAATAATAATGAAATAAATTTGGCTGGTGGGCCCGTAGAACAGGGTAGGTTTTTGCCTCATTATTAAGTGTCCATATTTGTTGTGTATGCAGATCAAGTACGCCACCAGTAGAGAAGGTCAACAGGAGCATCCACGATACGTAGACGCAGGATCACAGCTAGAAGTAGACGGCAATCAAGTTAGTCTGGTCATCGCGCAACAATTGAAACCAAACATGGAATATGAGTTTCAAATCCGGGCACGAACCCCGAGAGGACTCGGACCACCCGCTGTTATATTTGTGCAGACGAAAACCACAGGTAATTTGCAATATGTCTATATCTAAGGCACTTTACCGCAATTACTCCTCTCTATCCAGGTGTATTTAAATGGGCACTGGCATTCTTCAGTGCTGGGAAGGTAACAGACTCGCTGCGAAGGAGGTGTAGTGAGCCCCACACAGCAACATTATAAAAAGGTCTCACCATATCTCTTTGAAAGAGAGATGGGCACTCCGCTCCTGGGTTTACAGGATCGACCGCCTTTACCTTTTACCTATATCTATAAATGAATAAGTATTATTCTCCTGATAACGTAAAAAGGCTCCCATCTGTTTTTCACCCTTTCATGAATTTGTAGGATATGATCGCTTTTTATCAATAATTATCTGATATATATGTTTGTTTCCCTCTAGCACCGGAACAAGTTGAAATGCCCGTTGTTATCCCAGCACAAGTGACGGAAACCAGCGTTGTGATGAAACTGCCAGAGATGAATGGCAACTCAGGGCCTATAGAGTAAGTTCTTTCTAAGCAGATCATTGACTTCATCACACAAAGTGGTGTATTAACCCCCTGAGAACTACCGGCCGATTGGTCA
Organism: Ophiura sarsii; assembly: GCA_035610835.1. NCBI lineage: Eukaryota > Metazoa > Echinodermata > Ophiuroidea > Amphilepidida > Ophiuridae > Ophiura > Ophiura sarsii. The sequence goes on along the minus strand of CM069457.1, from coordinate 65,673,652 downwards.
GAAAGATAGATACATCATTTATTGCTCCAATCAGAGACAGTGTTAGAATAATTGTATCCCTGATAAAGATTGGAGTGAAATATTTTACAAGCTGCATTTTAATTGGCTATTCAAATGAGTATATCTTGCAATAAACCAATCAGAACCACTGTAAGAACCGCCGGTAGTACCAGGTGGTTAATAGGCCAAATGATAGAGCAAACCGAAGCAAGGTTTCCGACATTCTCATGGTCAGACTCACGTCACAGAGCAAACCGAATTAAGGTTGCAGATATTCTCATGGTCAGACTCGCGTCACAGAGCAAACCGAAGCAACGTTGCAGACATTCTTGTGGTCAGACTCACGTCACAGAGCAAACCGAAGCAACGTTGCAGACATTCTCATGGTCAGACTCACGTCACAGAGCAAACCGAATCAAGGTTGCAGATATTCTCATGGTCAGACTCGCGTCACAGAGCAAACCGAAGCAACGTTGCAGACATTCTTGTGGTCAGACTCACGTCACAGACCAAACCGAAGCAAGGTTGCAGATATTCTCATGGTCAGACTCACGTCACAGAGCAACCGAAGCAAGGTTGCAGACATTCTTATGGTCAGACTCGCGTCACAGACCAAACCGAAGCAAGGTTGCAGACATTCTTATGGTCAGACTCACGTCACAGAGCCAACCGAAGCAAGGTTGCAGACATTCTTATGGTCAGACTCACGTCACAGACCAAACCGAAGCAAGGTTGCAGACATTCTTATGGTCAGACTCACGTCACAGAGCAAACCGAAGCAACGTTGCAGACATTCTTATGGTCAGACTCACGTCACAGAGCAAACCGAAGCAAGGTTGCAGACATTCTTATGGTCAGACTCACGTCACAGAGCAAACCGAAGCAACGTTGCAGACATTCTTATGGTCAGACTCACGTCACAGAGCAAACCGAAGCAAGGTTGCAGACATTCTTATGGTCAGACTCACGTCACAGACCAAACCGAAGCAAGGTTGCAGACATTCTTATGGTCAGACTCACGTCACAGAGCAAACCGAAGCAACGTTGCAGACATTCTTGTGGTCAGACTCACGTCACAGACCAAACCGAAGCAAGGTTGCAGACATTCTTATGGTCAGACTAACGTCACAGAGCAAACCGAAGCAACGTTGCAGACATTCTTATGGTCAGACTCACGTCACAGAGCAAACCGAAGCAACGTTGCAGACATTCTCATGGTCAGACTCACGTCACAGAGCAAACCGAAGCAAGGTTGCAGACATTCTTGTGGTCAGACTCACGTCACAAACCAAACCGAAGCAAGGTTGCAGACATTCTTGTGGTCAGACTCACGTCACATTGCAAACCGAAGCAACTTTAAATTAGAAGAAGATCTCCATTATGATTTAGTAAAGTTCTGTGACGGGTTTTTTAAAGAAAATTACAGTCAAAGTAGATTTACGAGTCCAGGAAAATCTTTCCTGATAGTCAAACTTCATTATAAGAGAGAAAAATATATGTGTAAAAATGTGAAAAAGATCACATGATATTGCTTTAATTAACAATTATGTTACCTACACACCATCCTCTTATCCTCTTTCAGCAACATCATCATAGTCGTGGTACCGCTCCTGCAGGACAATAGAGGGCGCCCTATTGAGCCAGACGTACATCCCGACAGTTACTCTATGTCCGATCTCGCAGTCGGCCGTTCACGCAGACAATCCTTTGGTCGTCGTGATCGCCGTGCAGCCACTGCGGAACCTCCTTATATAGCTGCTGAATTAAGCGGTGATAATCTTCCCGCACAGTTTGAAATCGGCGATGGCAAGGAATACAATGGATTCTATAACCGGAGATTGGAAAAGGGAAATTATTACATGTTCTTCACTCGGCTCACTGTTATGTCTGAGGATGGGGTAAGTATTTAGTTATAATGAGGCAATTGGCAAAAAATAACACTGATATTGAGAATTTGTTATAAATATAATATTTATTTTATTATTATTTTTAATAACATTATTTAATCAATTATTTTTTTGTTTTTCAAGAACAGGATTTTGTTTTCATGTCACCTTAAATTAATTCAATTACTATTAAGGAAGGAATTATTAGAAGTAATACAATATACCAAGATAAAAAGCTACCATTTGTCACCTTGTCGCAATCAGTAGTTCTTCAGAAAGTAAATCTGCTACTGAAAAAATTGTCATTTTCAAACAATACATGCATGATAAAATCTCAATATATTACACATTATATCTAGTTATACATTGGTGCATTTTGAATCTTGTGCATCTTTTGTGAGGCTTTGCAAAGCGATAAATTGTCTACTTGCACACTACCTTGTGTCAAAATCTTTTACAAAGCCATTATTTTGTGTTCTCTGTTTGATTGTTACAGACACCACTGGCTAAATCCAGTCCGTACACCAGATCCGTAAAAGCTGAGAAACCTCCGAAAGGGCAGTCTACATCATCCCCTAATCCTAACCCTAATAAGGGCAAGAAAGGAATGGACATGACTCCTATCATTGGCGCTGTTGTTGGCTTGATTGTTTTGGTTCTAATTATCATACTCATTGCTGTGTTTTTTGTCAAAAGGTAAGGGGTTTAAACTGTAGGAAGGAAGGGAGAGGTTCAAAGGTTAAGGGGGAAGAGTAGGTTGAAGGGGGTAGGGTGGGTAGTGAATGAATGGCATTGAAGACAGGGAAAGGAATTCATAGAAAGCAAAGGGTAGAGGGGAGTGAGTGAAGGATTGGTTGGGTTAGAGTTGGCAGCAAGTTGGAGGGGAGAGTGCCATAGAAAAGGAAGGGTTAGTAGGGTTAGTTTTATTGTTGGCAGGAGGGAGTTGGAGGGGAGGGAGTCTGCAGAGAGCGAAGGGTAGGTGGAGAGGGGAAGGGATTGGTAGGGTTAGAGTTAGTTGGAGGGGAGAGTGTCCCCCAGGAAGGAACTGTATAAAGGGAGGGGGTTATGGTTATTGTTGGCAAAAGGGGACCACATCGTTATGACAATAAAATATGTGTGTGTTACGAATGTCTGAATTAAACTGCATTATTGACGATCAATTTGCCCAAAGATTGATCGCCAACTTGGTGTGAAAAGGATTACTGTGAAGAAAAAGAGGGTTGGGAAGTTCACACCGACACTATGCATTATGTTAACTCTTTCCCTGACAAATTAATTTTTGAAGAAATTGTGAATTTGCACATGCATGTAAATATCAACTTATAATTTGAATATGAGACTCTGTAAGGTAGTAAAACTATATATATTCTGAAAGCTTATGAGTGGCCGGACACTTCTGTGAAAATTTCAACGATACCGGACGATCGTGGCGGTTGCCATGGTAACCGTTACCCAGCATGCAATTTTTGTAACATATTTTTTTACAAATATTTAGTAGTCCTGTATGAAAACTATACTACTTGAGCCCTTCAAAATGCTTTCAAGAGATGGGCATTATAATTCTGAACATTTTGATACCAAATTTGCTGTAGTGGGTTATTCGGTTATGGCGCAACGACTAGAATCGTGTACGACCAGCACGACAAATATAATCCAAAATCCAAATCCAAAATGGCCGCCATACAGGGGCACAAAAATTCAAATGCCTTTAATTACACTAAAAGGCATACCAAATTGTTCGGCTGAGCACAAGGATTCCAAAAAGGTATAGTTTGCCATACTTCCGATGTTTGGTTAACGAGTTATAGGGTAAAACGTAAAAAAGGTTGTTGTTGACGCATTAATGCGTCTATGTCAGGTAAAGAGTTAATGCAGACATCAGTTTCACCTTTATTCTCCTTCAGTCAACAATAAAAATAGATTTATCCTTTCCTGTAATATATCAGTTGAACATTCATCTCTCCAACATATCAATTAGTTCAAATTCACCACATTCTAAATTATAACTAGGCAAAGATAAGCCGTCTAATCTTTTGACTATCTTTGAGGAGGGTAGGTTCAAGATACACTTTGACACCTGCATAAATGTCAAACCTCTACATTTTATCTCTTAAGACGCAATGGATCAAGCGACCCCGCCAGTCCTAAGAGGAAAGAGATGGTATTGCCCAACCCTGCTGACCCTGTAGAAATGAGACGTATGACCTATCAGACACCAGCTATGATGTCACATCCGCCCATCCCTATTGCAGAGCTGGGCGAGCACATAGATAGACTCAAAGCCAATGATAATCTAATCTTCTCGCAAGAATATGAGGTAAGTCATAATAACCTGGGGGGTACTCAAATGGTATGCATGTATGTGCCGCCCGAATGGGTCGTTTTTTGCAAAGATTCCCTAAACAGTGTATGATTTTTTGCTGGAAAACCCTAACATGGGACCAAATAGTGAAAAACACCTGAAGCAGTGGAGAAGGAAAACATGGGTCCCAAATTGCAAAAATAAAAGTTTTAAAAAGAAAGAAGAAAAAAAAGGAAAAAAATCAGAAACCCCGTAGAGTGTATCAGTATATATACTCTGAAACGGACACAATAAAAGAAGTCAGTTAATATGATGATTTGTATCTAATATTTCTTCCTCATTCTCTTCCCAGTCTATTGAACCTGGCCAGCAGTTCACATGGGATCACTCCAACCTCGAAGTCAACAAACCAAAGAACCGATACGCAAACGTCATCGCGTACGACCACTCTCGCGTAATCCTCACAACCATAGACGGCATCCCGGGAAGCGATTACATCAACGCAAACTACTGTGACGGCTACAGAAAACAGAATGCGTATATAGCCACCCAAGGTCCACTACCGGAAACCATATCAGATTTCTGGCGTACAGTGTGGGAGCAGAGGACGTCCACGATTGTCATGATGACCAAGCTCGAGGAGAGAAACAGGGTAAGTCGACAACAATACTAAACCCTGTTCTACGGGGCCCGCCATGCCTTTTTTTCTATTCTTTTTACCCATTTTTTTAAACATTGGTTTTGATTAAAAAAAGGTGTTGAAAATTCACCAACATTTTCTCAACTTCTTTGGCAAAAAACAAACCCAACTTCCTGGCTAACCCTCTTACCCTATCTAAGAGGTCCATTTTCCTCTGGCCTAAGTGTAAAAACATGAATGTGTGAAAAAACGCTGAGATTGCTTCTTTGGGTCATCGGTATATATCATGGTTTCCACAAATGCACGATGAGCTTTACGGAGTTCACGGTCCACGTTTCTCCGGACTCGCTTTTGAACTTGTCCGAATTAGTAGTTTTTACAAAGTTTTTAGCACGAACATTAAAGCGCTCTTTTTTCCTGGTGAAGCGTAAAAGCTCGGTTGACAGCCACCGTGGTCTGATTTTCCTACTAACGATCTTCTGCTGAACAAATTTCTGCACAATCTGTTTAGACCATCCATGAAATAGATCCTATTTGACCCAAAAAAGCAGCACCCATCCATATTAATCCTAGGTGTAAAAAAAGCATGTACTCTGATATAACCACAAAGTTGAAGGGATTACAATGACTATTATTTCACTTGTAGTGGTTGAGAAATGCAGAATTTATTTGATTCACCAGGAATCAGATCATTTGCCTTATAGCTCAGTTTGTAGGCCCTCACGGCTAGTATAGTATGACAGATCCCGGGTTCAATTCCAATAGAGGAATTTCATTGGAAAGCTTAGCCACTGCTATTTATTTACAGTGTTTTCTCAAGATACTGATTCCTAACCCTTATATGAAATTTAACATCCTGAGCCTGAGAACTACCTGCCAATTGGTCAAAAAGATGGATGCATCATTTGTTGCACCAATCAGAGATATTGTTAGAATAGTTGTAGCCCTGATAAAGAATGAAATGAAAATTTTTAAAAGCAGTATTTTAATTGGTTTTTCTAATGAGTATAACCTGTAATTAACCAATCACAGTCACTGTTATATAGGCAGGTAGTGCTCAGTGGGTTAATATCAATAACGACATAACAATATCTGATTTTTGCTGATTCTTATAGGTGAAGTGTGACCAGTATTGGCCCAACCGTGGTCAGGAGACATACGGTCAAGTCCAAGTCACTTTACTGGACATCACAGAGCTCGCTACATATACCGTCAGGACATTTGCCCTGGTCAACCTAAAGGTGAGTCCGGTATCAAACATATAGACCATAATGCATTGCGTTATGAGTTTAGACCACATTGCATTGCGTTTGGACTTGGAACTTAATACATCATTATACTGGGATTTTCTCTTGACTGGTATGTGCTGCTCTGACGTTTGGAGTAGTGAAGGGATGAACTCATCATCACTGAAACGGCAGCCTATTTGAAGAGCCAATGATTTGGGACCATACAAAACTTTGTGTTTGAATTTGAGTAAGTGTGAACATATTTACTATGTAAACAGGTCTAGTGTACTAACTGTTTTTGCAAAATGGCACATGAAAAACAAAGAAATGCACTCAAAATGATGTGATTATAAACCTGGATAAGCTTAATCTTCTCTCACATAACTTCTCTTCATATTTTCTCTATCTAATCCCTAGAACCGATCACAAGAGAAACGAGAGGTGCGACAGTTCCAGTTCACTGCGTGGCCGGATCACGGTGTTCCGGAACATTCCTCATCAGTATTGGCATTTGTACACAGAGTAAAGGCTTGTAATCCGGCTGATGCAGGACCGGTAGTCGTACATTGCAGGTAAGTGTTATCAGTATTGGCATTTGTACACAGAGTAAAGGCTTGTAATCCGGCTGATGCAGGACCGGTAGTCGTACATTGCAGGTAAGTGTTATCAGTATTAGCATTTGTACACAGAGTAAAGGCTTGTAATCCGGCTGATGCAGGACCGGTAGTCGTACATTGCAGGTAAGTGTTATCAGTATTAGCATTTGTACACAGAGTAAAGGCTTGTAATCCGGCTGATGCAGGACCGGTAGTCGTACATTGCAGGTAAGTGTTATCAGTATTAGCATTTGTACACAGAGTAAAGGCTTGTAATCCGGCTGATGCAGGACCGGTAGTCGTACATTGCAGGTAAGTGTTATCAGTATTGGCATTTGTACACAGAGTAAAGGCTTGTAATCCGGCTGATGCAGGACCGGTAGTCGTACATTGCAGGTAAGTGTTATCAGTATTGGCATTTGTACACAGAGTAAAGGCTTGTAATCCGGCTGATGCAGGACCGGTAGTCGTACATTGCAGGTAAGTGTTATCAGTATTGGCATTTGTACACAGAGTAAAGGCTTGTAATCCGGCTGATGCAGGACCGGTAGTCGTACATTGCAGGTAAATGTTAACATAACCTAATTTGGGCTAGACTTTTGGCAATACTGTCCTTTGAAATATTCTCTAGGGTCATGTGTTTTAAGCTCGCCTCCTTTCGCGTTACACACGGATTTTGGCTTTCACGACATGATTTTAACTTTACACATTTATATTTGCTTGTATACCCCCCTGAGGTAGTAAAAGTATATATTTTCTGAAGGGAAATTTCATGAGGAAACCAAATATGCCATTAAAATTATAGTACGACTAAGAACTAAAATGGTATGATCGGAAATGTTCGGAAAAATATCAGAGTTTTTAATTTTTAATTCGAGATCCATATATTTTTTATACCTACCCCTATCATTATTTACTTTACATATTTGAATTCCTCATGAAATTACCCATTAGATGATATATAATTGTTAAAGTTACTACGTCGGTATGGTAATTATACCGGCTAGTGAATATCTCCAATTTTTATTTTATATATTTTTAGAATTTTCAAAAATATTTGTTTAAGGATGAACCCTTCCCTGATATAAACTGCATTTCTGAATTCCTCTAGTTACAAGCTTTCCAAAAATGTATACTTTTGCTATCATAGGTTGAAAACTTTTTCTGTTATTGTCATTTTTATAAATCCGGTAAATTGAGGCTGATTATTCATGTTTACTGTGTAGCGAATAGGAAGAAAGCTGATGTTCATTGTCTTATCCATAATTAATTAGTTGTTACAAATAGTTGACAAGTCTGTTGAACCACATACTTAAAGACTACTAATTATCCTTTAAAATGGGACCAGAATGGTGTTTGTAACATTAGGAGATGACTAGTTATTGTAAAAAGAACAAAACATGGGATTATCCCCATTGAGTTTGTACAGGCGACACCCCTTCCAGAAACACCCCTTCCAGCACCACCCCTGGTCCCCAAACATCAAACAGCTGTATCTCCCATTCTGTATTAGCTATACCAATGCCATTTTGCAGGCAGATAGCTTGTTATTAGGGCTTTAAAATGATACCAAATTTGTTGAGATAGCTTTTGTGGTTTTAAAAATATTTGAGGAAAATTACAGCATGAAACTAAAAAAATGTAACGGCACCACCCTATTGGGAGGCGAGTTCATAACGCGTGACCCTAGTAATACTATTGCCTTGATAAAGTAGCCCAATATGGCATGTAGTTGTGCATCACAGGTAGGTTTCAGTGTAAATGTAGCCCAATTGGGGCAAAACTTCCGGCAACACTATTGTTTTACAATATTATTCAGTATTACCTTTAAGCCTTGATAAAGTAACCCAAATAGGTGAGCAGTTTTTCATTGGTTTTAAAATACTATGATCTATATGAAAAAAGTGGTGACAACACTTATCTTTTGATACCAAAATATTACCAAAATTATGAAAGCCGATTGCTTATCTATAGACTGGACAATGTGGCTATTTTCCAGCCACAATTAAGACTTTGAGCTAGACGTTATGCAGGGTATCCCAAAAGTGTTGATACCTTTTTAAAAGCTTTATATATCTCCGGAGAAATAATTCCCAGTATTTATTGCGGATAGAGGAAACTTGTAGAATTATTTTCATACCAAACATATATACCATTACAGCTATGTTTGTGGACAATTTTTTCATTCCACCAGAAATATTAATGTTATGCCAATGCATATTAATTCTAGTAATAGACGCACGCAGGTAGATGCATCATTTATCAACTTCTGCTGGGATTCGTCTTTGACGACGCAAGAACAGTTGCCTGCATATTACAATCGTGCCCGTGATAATAACCTATGCTCACTATAATAGTTTGACCAGCTCCAAATTTGGCAAAGCCTCCTTTCAGCAGTGAATAAATACGTTGCGTGTGGCATAATCACGTTCGTACGCTTAAATTACTTGTGCGCGCATAAAGATAAAAACCAAATATACGTGAAGTCACATGCATACTACAGGTAAGAGGAATTTGAGACATCAATTTAATAACATTTTTGTATTTTTTGGTTTTTAGTGCTGGTGTCGGTCGCGCCGGTGCTTTCATCGTCATAGACTCGATGCTAGAGCGAATCAAACATGAGAAGACGGTGGACATATATGGTCATGTGACCTGTCTGAGGGCGCAACGTAATTACATGGTGCAGACAGAGGAACAGTACATCTTCATCCATGAGGCATTGTTAGACGCGGTAACTAGCGGCAACACAGAGGTGTTAGCACGTAATCTGTATGCTCACATACAGAAATTAACACAGCTTGAAGCCAATGAGACCATCACACCGATGGAAAGTGAATTCAAGGTAAGAAACGGATAAATGTAGATGACTGAGTTGGTAGGCACCCTTGCTCATCGCACTGTTCAATGTTTGGTTCAAGAAATTTACATACGATGTCCCGCAGCATAATAACAAAACTATTTTCAATTCCATACAAGTTCAGAAACTACATTTTGTCAATCGGAACAAAAAAGTCAACCATTTCTGTAAGTGTGTCGGAAAAATGATAGGAATAAAATTGTCTTTGTATAACAATGGACAAAGTGCTGTATTAACCTGTGCCTATATGTTAAAGGAAAGGTCCGGCAAACTCAACATTATGCATTATATCAGGGGTGGGCAACCTACGGCCCGCGGGCCGCATGCGGCCCGCCAGTGGTTTTTTTGCGGCCCGCGAGATGTATCAAGAAAAATAAAAAATAAATATATTTTACATCATCACAAAAACGAGCTAGCTGCTTAGCATTTTATCGGCACAAATGATGTTCCTCAACGTGCGTAGGTATATTTTCCCCATTAATTATCATCTGTCAGTGGCATAACTAGAGGGGGCGAGGGAGCGATCACCCCCCCCCCCCCCCCCCCCCCCCCCCTCCACCCCCAATATTGATGTCGTGTCGGTTGAGATTGGCATTGTCAGGCTGATCATTTGACAAGATGAATCATGGAATTATGACGCTCAAAAGTATACAGATGAAAAAAAATCGCGCGCTACGCGCGCATGATTATGTGTCACCAAATTGCAATATTCTGTAGTAACGTAGCTTGTTTAGAGCTAAAATATACCAAATATACCTCAATCGTGCAAAAAAAAGGTGTCAAATCGACATTTTCCCTCGCTACGCGCGCATTGCTTGACTCTGAACAATCTTGTCGGTTGACTTTCATTCTTTCCCACCCCCTCCAATATGAAGAACGCCACTGTCATCTGTACTGTACAGGCCATTGCTACAAAATTTGGTTAGGTGCGGCCCAGTCAATTTTTCACTCCTTATATCTGGCCCATTCATTCAAAAAGGTTGCCCACCCCTGCATTATATGTTAGAAAAATAACTATCGAGCCCAACTTTTGTAATTATATAGAACAAACCACCACACAATATGATCAAAAACAAATAAAAAAAACCCATCTCTCAACATGCAATTTTAAAAATTCGCGGCGATTGAAAGGCCCTGTGTCGATGAAGTCATAGATATACAATGCACATGCGCTAATTTGAGAACCGATACCCATGATGTCATCGACACCAGGACTTTCAATCGCCACGAATTCTAAAAATTGCATGTTGAGAGACGGCAGTTTTAATTCATTTTTGTGACTAGTATGATGTTTTGTTCTATATAATTACGCAATTTTCGGCTCAATAATTATTTTTCTAACAAATAATGCTCAATGTTGTGCTTGCAGGACCCCTCCTTTAAGTCATTTCACATATCTCTAAATGTTAATAAATAACTCACCAATACAATCATATATTACCTCCAGACGCGAGAAATTAATACAAGAAAGTTGTTTTTGCGGATGTCTCGTGTCTAGCGAGATATTATACATTTCATTTATTTCATTAAGGACTGCCAACCCATGCTCAATTCATACACCACATGTTTTCATAAAACACAAAACACATACATTTTGTGTGACAAATAATAGTATAAACCTCTCGCCTTGAAGACACGAAATATAATGAGACTGGTTAAACCAGCGAGGCATCGCGAAAACATCAAAGGGGCGTGCCGTCAAACCAGAAACCAATCGTGCGTGGGATTGGCTAACGGAACAGGACTAGACCATTTCTAGCGCGGGCGGTAAATTGGAAATTCTCTCACAGGCTCAACCATTTCTGAATATGTGGTGTGATATTGTCAAACATTTCTGAATATGTGGTGTGATATTGTCAAACATTTCTGAATATGTGGTGTGATATTGTCAAACATTTCTGAATATGTGGTGTGATATTGTCAACCATTTCTGAATATGTGGTGTGATATTGTCAAAGATTTCTGAATATGTGGTGTGATATTGTCAAAGATTTCTGAATATGTGGTGTGATATTGTCAAAGATTTCTGAATATGTGGTGTGATATTGTCAAAGATTTCTGAATATGTGGTGTGATATTGTCAAAGATTTCTGAATATGTGGTGTGATATTGTCAAAGATTTCTGAATATGTGGTGTGATATTGTCAAAGATTTCTGAATATGTGGTGTGATATTGTCAACCATTTCTGAATATGTGGTGTGATATTGTCAAAGATTTCTGAATATGTGGTGTGATATTGTCAAAGATTTCTGAATATGTGGTGTGATATTGTCAAAGATTTCTGAATATGTGGTGTGATATTGTCAAAGATTTCTGAATATGTGGTGTGATATTGTCAACCATTTCTGAATATGTGGTGTGATATTGTCAAAGATTTCTGAATATGTGGTGTGATATTGTCAAAAATTTCTGAATATGTGGTGTGATATTGTCAAAGATTTCTGAATATGTTGTGTGATATTGTCAAAGATTTCTGAATATGTGGTGTGATATTGTCAAAGATTTCTGAATATGTGGTGTGATATTGTCAAAGATTTCTGAATATGTGGTGTGATATTGTCAACCATTTCTGAATATGTGGTGTGATATTGTCAAAGATTTCTGAATATGTGGTGTGATATTGTCAAACATTTCTGAATATGTGGTGTGATATTGTCAAAGATTTCTGAATATGTGGTGTGATATTGTCAAAGATTTCTGAATATGTGGTGTGATATTGTCAAAGATTTCTGAATATGTGGTGTGATATTGTCAAAGATTTCTGAATATGTGGTGTGATATTGTCAACCATTTCTGAATATGTGGTGTGATATTGTCAAAGATTTCTGAATATGTGGTGTGATATTGTCAAAAATTTCTGAATATGTGGTGTGATATTGTCAAAGATTTCTGAATATGTGGTGTGATATTGTCAAAGATTTCTGAATATGTGGTGTGATATTGTCAAAAATTTCTGAATATGTGGTGTGATATTGTCAAAGATTTCACACTTGAGTTGCACATCAATCATGTCAAATTTTAAAACAATTGTTTCTAAACAATAAGGCTGAAGTACCCAAAAAGCCCAACACTTCATTATAACATTTTGGAATTATGTCTTTTTTTAGTTTGTATTCCAACATTATAATTTTCCTTTCAAAATTGAAATAATGTAAAATGTTCAATTTTTCTCCAACGCAGCGTCTGGCGAACCACAAAGCAATGCCTTCTAAGTTTGTGAGTGCCAACCTTCCAGCCAACAAATTCAAGAATAGGCTGGTCAACATTCTTCCATGTAAGTATTCTCATACACCGCGGCATCACCTCAGCTTTCTTGGCTTATAGCTCTTCCGTATCCTCATTCTTCAGTCTTCTTTTTCCTGTTGCCATCTGATAGTGACAGGTTGAGCTTGTAACCTTTCATGGCACCTTTCATGGCTTACTGCTAGAAAATGTAGTTTTATTAATTAAAGGATACGGTATATTTTGCAATCCTTGTGTTTCACGTCGACGACGCTCCAATATTTTTGTTATTTGTTATTTTCAAAAATTCCTTCAAAATTCCAAAAAAAAGTTCAAATAAAATCATACCTGTCTTTGTTGTGTGTGAGTGTGTCCATCATTTTCAACTATATTTCAATGAAAAAGACGCGAGAAACACTCGTTGGTATAGATAGTGAAACGAATATCGAAACAATTCTTGCAAAAAGCTTGTAATTTGGCTTCTGAAAAATAACAACAAATCCAAAAATAACAAATAGTAAGGACCGCCCTCACTGATTTTTAAAAAAGTTCGGACGTGAAACACATTATTTTTGTTATTTGGCCTGAACATGATTAATTTATACATATCAAACCACCTAGACGATAAATGTTACATCTCTGTGCGTCAATACAAATTTGGTCAATGACTACACCCTGAAACCCCTCGCACAACCACTCAATACACAGATCAGTATGTATCATTTGCATACTTAGCATAGTTCATTGCACCAAATGAAAATACATATCTTTGGAGAGTAATTGTTGGTATTTGTAAGTATTCAAAGAAGGAAATATGTAAGAAACTGATTGAAAGCATGCATATATCACTGGTTTCTTGAGGAGTAATTCTGTTATACCCTTCACAGAGGTATTCATAGTGCATGATTTTTAAGAACGATGCATACCGATGGAGGTGTGTAGGGTATAACAGCATTATGCCCCATATTTTTCCATCCTTTTTTTTACTTTGTTGTTTCATTCATCTAACTGAAAACATAATTGTACTTTCTGTGTTGTTATTTTCAGACGAATCAACTCGGGTGTGTTTACAACCTATTAGGGGCGTAGAGGGCTCTGATTACATCAATGCAAGTTGTATAGATGTAAGTATACATTGAAATCATATTATAGATTGAAATCAACTCGGGTGTGTTTACAACCTATTAGGGGCGTAGAGGGCTCTGATTACATCAATGCAAGTTGTATAGATGTAAGTATACATTGTTATCATATTATAGATTGAAATCAACTCGGGTGTGTTTACAACCTATTAGGGGCGTAGAGGGCTCTGATTACATCAATGCAAGTTGTATAGATGTAAGTATACATTGAAATCATATTATAGATTGAAATCAACTCGGGTGTGTTTACAACCTATTAGGGGCGTAGAGGGCTCTGATTACATCAATGCAAGTTGTATAGATGTAAGTATAGATTGATATCATATAGATTGAAGTGTCTCTGAATAACTGGTGAGAGAGGGCGAGGTGGAAAATCAATCAATAACATCTTAGCGAGGTGGGAAATCAATCAATAACATCTTGCAGTTGTTATAAACAGTGCACAAATCCTTCTTTGGAATAAGATACTGAACCTTTGTATGCTCTAACAATGATGTAACACATGGTGGCTATACGCTACTTGCACGCAATCGCCCTTTTAGAAAGAAAGTGAGGCACACCCAACCGCGTCACATGATGCACAAACCTGCATGTGGCGTGACGCAGTGTGGCGTGATAGTGAGTGGTGAGGGGAGAGCCTCGCTTTCAATGGTTCCATCTGTACCGGGCAAGTAGCGTATAATTGTGCCTCAAGCCAATCCTTTGGCCCTATATGATTGGTGATGATTAATCAACCCCTGTCTGCCTTTCTCGGGGCAGTGATGTTGGAGTTAATTTCAGTGAATATGACAGGTGCCAAGATCTGTAGGCTTGTTCTGTTATTAGTGGAATAAATGCAAAAAAGGAAAGCAAATGTGCTATTTTAATTTGGTATCATAGATATGTCACGTGATACATGATTGCCCATACTCAATCTATCCATTTTGTTGATCTGTTCATCAGGGTTACCGATCACGAAATGCCTACATCGCAACGCAAGGACCATTAGCGGAGACAACGGAAGATTTCTGGAGAATGCTGTGGGAGCAGAATTCGACTATCATCGTCATGCTGACAAAACTAAGAGAAATGGGAAGGGTAAGTCAGTGTTAAAGGTCAAAGTTCAAATTATTGAAAGAAATTCTGCCAAGATGTTATAGCAAAATGGAAAACAATTCTAAAATTAACCAATGGATTTTTAACAAAATATAGCATTGCGAAAAGATCATTTTCAGGGTAAAAGATGACGTCTTTTTATCCAAATGCCTAACATATTTGATGAGGGAGGTTGGACACCATCTGGAGTAAAATAAATGGATCAAATTAACCACTTAAGGACTTAAGGAAGTTTTTGATTTGATTTTTTTAATTTTGTGAGTGCTGTAATTATTGAACTATTAATCAAATGCATATAAAAGTATACATTTTTGGAAAGGAAATGGATCAGAGAATCCAAATTTGGCGTCAATTTTGACCAAAAAAGTAGATTTTTTGAGAAAATCACATTTTGAGTAAAAAATGGCCAAATCACTTTATATTAATGATGTTAAGACACTAATGAATGGACAATCTTTTTTTTTTTAAACCTAATCTAATATTTTTGAAATTTTTGACCAAAAAACGTGAAAAAATGGATTTGTAATTTTTTTTTACACTTTCCTGTCAAAATTTCAAAAAATATTGGATTAGGTTTAAAAAAAAAAATTGTCCCTTCATTAGTGTCTTAACATCATCATCAAGAGATTTGGGCATTTTTAACTCAAACTTATGTTTGTTAGCTTTGTTCAAAAAAATTGGGTCAAAAAAGTGATTTTTTTTTTGTGATTTTCTCGAAAAATCAACATTTTGGTCAAAATTGATGCCAAATTTGGATTCTCTGATCTATTTCCTTTCCAAAAAGGTATACTTTTATATACATTTGAGTCATGGTTCAACAATTACAGCACTAACAAAATTCAACAAAAAACTTCCTTAAGTCCCCCCTTAACATAATTGTGTCAAATAGATGAAATTATAAAAATATTTTCCTATAAATTGAAGTTCATTTGTCTGTTTATCGCCAACAGGAGAAATGTAACCAATATTGGCCAGCAGAGAGGTCGGCACGTTACCAGTACTTTGTGGTGGACCCAATGTCCGAGTATAATATGCCACAGTACATATTGAGAGAGTTTAAAGTCACAGATGCAAGGGTAAGAAAAGATGATCTTTAGAAGATGAGTGGGGTTAAGGGGCGAGGTTGGTGGGGTTAAGGGGCACAATTTGTTTGGGTAAGGGTAGGGGTTAGGGTTGGTGGGTGGGGGTAAGGGGTGGTGTGTGTTGGTTGGTGGGGGTAAGGGGCTTGGTGGGTGGGTGTAAGGGGCTGGGTGGGTGGGTGTAAGGGGCTGGATGGGTGGGGGTACGGGGAAGCGTGGGTGAATGGGGATAAGGAGAGGTCAGAGAGGTCGGCCCATTACCAGTACTTCGTTGTGAGAGAGTTTGAACTCTTGGATGCAAGGGTAAGATATGATATTCAATGAGAATGAGAGTGTGGGTAGAGGTTGTGGTAAGGAGTTGCGGGTGGGGTTGATGGGAAGGAGCGGTGCAGGGGGAGGGAGAGTAGAGAGGTCAGCTTGTTACCAGTACATTGTCAGGTATCCAATTGGTCAGGAATCTGCTCAAGAGATTAGCTGTCTCTGCTTATAATCCACAGAATATATCTGCTCAAGAGATTAGCTGTCTCTGCTTATAATCCACAGAATATATCTGCTCAAGAGATTAGCTGTCTCTGCTTATAATCCACAGAATATATCTGCTAAATAGATTAGCTGTCTCTGCTTATAATCCACAGAATATATCTGCTCAAGAGATTAGCTGTCTCTGCTTATAATCCACAGAATATATCTGCTAAAGAGATAAGCTGTCTCTGCTTATAATCCACAGAATATATCTGCTCAAGAGATTAGCTGTCTCTGCTTATAATCCACAGAATATATCTGCTCAAGAGATTAGCTGTCTCTGCTTATAATCCACAGAATATATCTGCTAAAGAGATTAGCTGTCTCCAATTATAATCCACAGAATATATCTGCTCAAGAGATTAGCTGTCTCTGCTTATAATCCACAGAATATATCTGCTCAAGAGATTAGCTGTCTCTGCTTATAATCCACAGAATATATCTGCTCAAGAGATTAGCTGTCTCTGCTTATAATCCACAGAATATATCTGCTAAAGAGATTAGCTGTCTCTGCTTATAATCCACAGAATATATCTGCTAAAGAGATTAGCTGTCTCTGCTTATAATCCACAGAATATATCTGCTAAAGAGATTAGCTGTCTCTGCTTATAATCCACAGAATATATCTGCTAAAGAGATTAGCTGTCTCTGCTTATAATCCACAGAATATATCTGCTAAAGAGATTAGCTGTCTCCAATTATAATCCACAGAATATATCTGCTCAAGAGATTAGCTGTCTCCAATTATAATCCACAGAATATATCTGCTCAAGAGATTAGCTGTCTCTGCTTATAATCCACAGAATATATCTGCTAAAGAGATTAGCTGTCTCTGCTTATAATCCACAGAATATATCTGCTAAAGAGATTAGCTGTCTCCAATTATAATCCACAGAATATATCTGCTCAAGAGATTAGCTGTCTCCAATTATAATCCACAGAATATATCTGCTCAAGAGATTAGCTGTCTCCAATTATAATCCACAGAATATATCTGCTCAAGAGATTAGCTGTCTCTGCTTATAATCCACAGAATATATCTGCTAAAGAGATTAGCTGTCTCCAATTATAATCCACAGAATACACAGGGGTGTGAGAGTTCCTCTTTTTATCTGATTTCCTCTTTTTTTAGATTTTTTTTTATGCCAAAATTTCAGCCTTTTCTCTTCTTTTCAGCCCATATTTGGCATTTTTACCTAATTTTACGCTGTTTTTCCTCTTTTTTTGTCTGTTTTCCTCTTTTTTATTTGTGGCCTATCACACCCCTGAATATATCTGCTCAAGAGATTAGCTGTCTTGACTTATAATCCACAGAATATAGTCTCAGATTATTTTGCTTCACTTTCTTCTAAGGTTTGTTGCCAACATTCTTTTTTCGTTGCAGGACGGACAATCTAGAACCATCCGTCAATTCCAGTTCACTGATTGGCCGGAGCAAGGCGTACCCAAATCCGGTGAAGGTTTTATAGATTTCATTGGTCAGGTGCACAAGACAAAAGAACAATTTGGACAGGATGGCCCTATATCAGTACACTGCAGGTAAGTAGTTTTACTCAAAATTATGAAGCGTGAAAATATTTACTGCTATATATTTTTGAGATTATCGTTTCATAGAGAGCCAGTTACTGCTATAGTCGATTTCATAATGCTATAGACGAAATTCAAGCTATTTCACGCGAACATGTTTTGTTGTTCGCGGAGCTGCATCCAGATGCATGAAATACTATGTCTGCATGCGCGTGATGATTTCGTAATTGACCAATTGAAAGCGTGCAGTGACACGCTTCCGGGTTTACGCACGCACGCTCCTACACATGTACGCACACATTATTGGAATTAGGTCCATAGCATAATGAGGCTGACTATAGACATTTGTGTGCCTTTTATGCTATGAGAAATGTTGTGCCTTGTTGTTTTATGCAGCTATATTGATTCGTGAGGATATGAGCAACTTGTTAACAAATATTTTCATAACACATGGATCTAGCTATGTAAAAGTAAAGTATTTCGTGAAAATATTAAAAATGCGCAATTAAAAATGTGCAAATAATTTTACAACTCAGGGATCTAGCTATGGAAAAGACCTAAACTGTACCAAATTTAAATAACATATGAAAACTTTGTAGATTGGTTTATTATTATATGATATAATAAACCAATCTACAATGTTAATACAACAATCCTGATGAATATCTTCAACCATATGAAAACTATTTTTTTACAGAGAGCCAAAATTGAAGTAAATTACCAATTAATTCATCCATTTTTTCTTGTCCTTATTTCAGCGCCGGAGTTGGCAGAACGGGTGTGTTTATCACGCTGAGTATCGTATTGGAGCGCATGAGGTATGAGGGCGCTGTTGATATGTTCCAGACAGTAAAGATGTTGAGAACTCAGAGGCCTGCTATGGTGCAGACTGAGGTAGGTCAATCAATCATACTGTATAAGTGATCATTTTCGTGTACATATATATTTTGCGTTTTTATAGTTTTTGAAAAATGTGCAAGTCTTTAATTTTGTAGTTTTTACATTGATTATAATTTAACTCTATTGCATAAGACTATTTTCGCATTTTCATGTTCATTCGCGAATCGCAAAAATGACCACATAGATTATTTTATTAGACTAAATATGCTGTACAGGTGGCAGGACTTTTCAGGAAATTTGGAAACAAATGTCAACAATATTTTTAAATAAATTCAATATTTCTAAAACAAAAAATTCTTAAAACATATCAAACTTTTGTAAACTGGTTTTGTTGATAACATATTGATAGTAGCATAAATACAGATTTGTTTGCACTAACACTTGTTATTTCCTTGTTTACATCGATAGGATCAGTACCAGTTTTGCTACAGGGCAGCGTTGGAATACCTCGGCTCCTTTGACCACTACACATAAACATATGATGACAATAGTAAAGGAAAACTGGCACCAACCACTTGAGCATTGTGATGCAAAAAAATGAGTTTTTTATGTAACAAACATAAAATATAGAGCAGAAGATAATTGACTTCATGATTACTTTGTAATCTTCGTCTTGAATGGGTACTTTCCATAGATTGTGTAGATGAAGATGACACTACAGTCGGGACATTTGAAAACAAAAATGCTGGCGACTATGCACTTGATCAATTCTGCTCTTGAAAATGACACCATCTTTTTTAGAAATTTGTTTATGTATATGACACTGACTACCAGAGGTAGAGATATTATACAAACAGTCAACGGGTGACAAATAATAGAGGCTAGCGATTTGCGTGTGTTTATTTGAAAGGATTATGCAGGAAATGGTACGTCTGGACCAGTTGAGGATGTGTTAAGATATGAGGATGTGTTAAGATATATAACTAAGCAATAGGAGTTGTTGATATGTGTCCACTCAAACAGGATTGCTTTTGTCTTGTTTTTATATGACGGATATACACAATGAGGTATGCTGCAAGGGAGGATAACGATGTTGCAGCAAGATGTCATGGTTGGCAAGTGGGTGGAAGTCAAATAAAACCAGGGCTATTAAAACAATCATCAAAGATGGCGGATTTACAAACTGATTATTGTTTAAGAGACATGGAAAACTGTCATCCAGGACACTGAACATTGGGTGATGGCCTATTCATACTCCCGTCAATGTCCATCCATCAACGTTGTGAGATAAAAATTGGACATTATTTTAAATTATGCGCTGATGTCCATCAACGTCTGGTAATGTACATATTTTAACACATAACTGAAAGGGCACTGTGTCGTGTTATTTGTAAAGAACAAGAGTTTTATCCTCTGGCGAGCAAGGAGCACATAGTGTAACATATATCAGAAGTTGATTTGAAATTACTTTTTAGTCTTTAATTAGAATTTGGTACTTCCCTAAAGAGCCACATCATCGCACTCCATCATGGACTTCGCGTTTGGGGTAAAAACAAATTCTACTGATATCAGAACTGTGTTCTCTTGGGACAATCCAACAAGTACATGCCAAAAGTAGACACTTTTGATGCATATAAACTGACTTTGCAAGAATATATTATGCCAATTTTGTTTTGAGAAAGTTTGTAATTTGTATACAATGGGATTTGTTTGTACTAAAAGCTGATACCTCAATTCTTACACTCACATGGTTTACACACTGCCCACCTATTATTCACACATTCGAACACACCTTTGATACAAATGTGTGGTATGGACCTGTATCTTTTTTTCGCAGCCGGCTGCTATCAAATTGATTTTCACTTCCTGGCCTTAATGCCTAGTAAGGATACTTAAAATGTTACACGTGTACTTAATGAAAACTAGGCATACTTAATGTTACACATGTACTTACTGAAACTTTTAAGTAACAGCCTTGTTATCATACCATGCTTAGAAATAACAGACACTCAAGGCTACTTCTTTATTCATTTCTGTATTCATTACTGTTTCTATCAGTTTTTCCATCTCTGTGTATCTTGGGAAGTAAGCCATAGACACTTCAGTCCTACCTTATCTGCTCTCTGTTTTCAGTTTTAAGGGAAGTATACCATGTTCCTCTATCGCCTGAGTTTTGACGAAACATTACACATGTATATTTTTTAACTATCTCCATTATATGGACTCGTTTAAAAAAATGAATGTTTTGATGAAAAAGATGTTGTGTAAATATGTATTATAGTTGATCTTCTTTGGAAAGTTGCAGACGTTAAACAAAGATGATGTACATTTTTTTAAACCTATTTGCCCCACAGTCACACAGAAGCTTCCACTTATGCAGCCATCAATTGAAATGTTGACCATCGTACCGCGTCCAGAAATCACCTTAATGCACCGCGTCGCGTCATAAATTGTTTTGATTAGATATTGGGTGGTGGTACGCCACCATCCTTAGGGAGAGATTAATCCTGCTCAAATAATTTAGGTGAAGATTCACCGTCTATTTTGTGTTAGAGATTAAGATTAAGTGGTCAACCCTATTTGTTCCAACCCTTGGGGGATAGGTAGATTAATGTGATGGCTGCATGAAAATACTGCAAATTATGAACACTTGGTACACTACTTAAAAATGTTCTCGGAAATATGTTTTCATTGAAAAGAAATGTTAAAATGTTGGGTTTTAATTGTTACATTGTTCTTGAGCACTCAATATGAATAAAGGTGTCTGCAAATGGTCAACAGTTATCACTTCGATAGTTTATAGCATCAAAGTCCTATCTGCAAAAGCTGCCGTTTGTGATATTGTGTTTTCACAAAGGCACATCTTAAAAGTATCTGTAATATATCATGTGGCAGCTATTGTAGATATTGCCTTTTCACGTAACTGACATGTTAGCGATAAACTGTCCTATCTGCTATAGCTGCCCTGTGCTACCTTTAGTTTATATGGGGTGGGGGGGGGGGGGGGGGGTCTGCTATAGACTACAACATGTGATGAACATCTGACAGCTATTACAGATAGATATATCATTGTTGCACTAAACCCTCAACTTGTTTATTTTTTTGAAGCCTGTACATTTCATGATATGAATAGTGTAGAAATAACTGCACGGCTTCAGTAGGAAATTGTTGTCTTTATTTCCTCAAAATTCTCTCCTGAAATCACCTTGATTGTACCACCTTTTCAGATATAGCAGAAATTTGGCGACAGAATGACGCCCTCTTTCCCCCGACCCAACCTAAATTATAAAAACACTCTGGTGTCACCTTTAGTTGAGACGTAACACTCTGGTGTCACCTTTAGTTGAGACGTAACACTCTGGTGTCACCTTTAGTTGAGACGTAACACTCTGGTGTCACCTTTAGTTGAGACGTAACACTCTGGTGTCACCTTTAGTTGAGACGTAACACTCTGGTGTCACCTTTAGTTGAGACGTAACACTCTGGTGTCACCTTTAGTTGAGACGTAACACTCTGGTGTCACCTTTAGTTGAGACGTAACACTCTGGTGTCACCTTTAGTTGAGAGGTGACGTCATCATGTCACCTCAAGTTAAAGAGGTGACAGCAGCATTATAGAAATCATTTGCCGCATAAACTTCCATACCCTGTAAAGCAAATCAGTTGCTGGATTAAAAAATTGGTTTGAAAATGTATCTTTGTACACAAGAATTTGAAAATGTCCCCTTATACAATGTATATCATATTTTTTTCTTTGATTTGATACAATGCTAATGCTTGATGTCACACCACAATAGTTTCACTTTAAAGGTAGATGACCCGATCACATTTTCGTAACACAGAATTATTTCAAACATACGGAGATTTTCATATCATATGAAAGCTCGTATTTTTCTCATCATCATACTGAAATTTGACGGCCTAAATCGGTATAATTACGGAGAAATCGATGAAATAACGTCGAATTACCGCGAATGGTGGTATACCACCGATATAGCTTGTGTACTACTCAATAGGTACAGTTCACAGCATCTTGTGCGTCTAAAATAAGAACCATTAGAGCTATGCAACTCAAACTTTGGAACACGACTTTTTTAAGGATGACCTTTCATGTAGAATAGAAAACTTCAAGTTGAAAATCGGAATGTGATCGGGTCATCTACCTTTAATCGGTTTATTTCAGAATGACATGAAATCTCCTTTTTTTTAAATATATATATTTGTCTGCATAAAAGTGTTTAATCTGACATTTTCTGTTCAATTTTTCACAGCATATGTACATTATGATTATGAATTTGTAATTATTACGACTATCCAACCCTTGTTGCAAGAGAGCCGTGATGACTTTCAAAAAAGTAGGCTGTAGATTTGTTTTTATTATGCTCTTTGGGCTCTGAGTCCTTGTGTAAGATACAACTGTAATGTAAAAAACAGGTTCCCTGTCAGACCTCCTGAAATGGGTGTGACAAACAACTTTTTATTTATGGCCTTATTGTATGCCTGAGGAAAGCTGGATCCGTGACTCTATGTGTAAGATACATGTAGGGGTGCTCTTGTACAAATCTGGGTATATGCATACCATATTTGGGTTGGTATCATCATACCATATTTGGTATATGCATACCATATTTGGTTTGTACATACCATATTTGACTTGTGCATACCATAAATATTTGGTTTGTAAATTTCAATTTATCATATATGGTTTGTATACCAAATTTGATCTGTGCATGTCGGTGAAGGCATGTCGTATTTGGTTTGTGCATACCATATTAGGCTTGGGCATACCATTTTTTGCATACCATATATTATGTGATCTTACAAACAGACACTGCATAGACATACCAATACCATGTTTTGTATAACAGCCCTATTTGGTATAATAATACCATATTTGGTGTAGAAATACCATATTTGGTGTAGAAATACCATATTTGGTGTAGAAATACCATATTTGGTGTAGAAATACCATATTTTGTTTAATGTTACCATATATGTTGTATACGCAATTATGTTGATAAAGTAAACCAATATTTTTGTATTTATTTCTGTTGGTTTGTCTGCAAAGGTGTATTGTTTTTCGTTTCACACCGTATTCAACAAGAGAAGAAGTTGTAGTCCAATGCACCCCAATTTAAAATACGATAACAAAATCAAAAAAACATGTCTATTAAGTTAAACAGGTTCCCTTACAAACATGCAGTTTTGAGCCTTGGGTTTGACAAGTTAAATTATGATAATTAGTGGATTCATCAATATCACTGAGGAGGACTGTGTTGGTTTTCTTTCACTATTGATCACTGTTTTGAACCAATATAAACAAACAAGCTATTCTTGGATTTGATGTAAAGAGTGTGTGTAGAGACATGGTCTAGAGATCACATGATTATGAGAACATACTTTGTTGTACTCAGGATGAATTGATACATTTGAAGAACACACGGCATTATGCATTATGGGATATATATATTATGGGATATATATAATAAGTTTGTGCCTGCTTGACATAAGTGAATTGTTTGCCAACTATGATTTCTTCTCTTGTATTCAACCACACTGCAAAAACACCGGTGTTAAAAATAACACTGTTCGGTGTTCTGAGAGGTCCACACCAATTAGTGTTATTTCAACACTATCTTGGTGTTACATTAACACGTACAGTGTTATTCGTCACACTCGCAGTGTTAAAATGACACTACATGGTGTTGATATAACACCAAGAATTTAACACCGGTACACCGGTGTTGGTGTGGACCTCTCACAACACCAACAGTGTTATTTTTAACACCGGTGTTTTTGCAGTGCATGTGTTAAGTTTGAAGCGTCAATCATAATATTTTAATACAGTGCTTGAAAAAAATTAAGATTTTAAGAAAAGCAATTTGCACAGTTTAATATTTCTACTTCTTTTTACTGTAAGTAGAACAACAAACGCATATCGTTGTTTTAGAGTTACTCCCAAAACTGTATTGTTTATACCAAATTGTTGCTATAGCAACCAAGAATCCAAAGATGACTAATCAGTACCTAATAAAATTTAGTACTTAATTAATATTCAGTACCTAATGAATATTCAGTATCTATGTTTTCTGCTCACTCTGCAAGAAGCCAAAAAACCTGTGGCAAAAGAGTTTATTTTTGTTCATATGTTAATTTTTATTTGTTTTACCAATCTATAAAGAGATTATTTATCCCCTTTGTCAGCGGTGTTTTATACCAAGTTTAGAGAGAGTGTAGATTCTTTATTTTTTTCCTGGTGACTTTTTGTGCTTTCTCGGAAAACAACGAATTAATATAGAATGAAAGATAGTTCAGAGAGTTTAGGTTTGAAAGGGTTACTTTCCAGGCGTCACTGTGCAACATGAATCTACCCTCCTCAAGGTTAGTCAAATATTAGATGCCTAATCTTTGCCTAGTAATATTTTTGAAGTGCTAAATCTTGAACTGATTTATATTTTGGAAAGGTGAATCTATGGCGAATCTTCATCTATATTTCAACTTCTCCCATATATTACTATAGAACGAACATAGTGCACCGAGGTGAATCTTTACCCCAAAAATTGCAGGAAAGACCCAAGGCCAAATTAAAAAAAATCATTTGTCTCAAAGCTCCCGCGCGCGTTCGTTTATTGATGCGCATTAGAAAAACAAAAATCTGAAGTTTTTTTTTTTTTTTTTTTTTTTTTTTTTTTTTTTTTTTTTTCAAAAAAAAAAAAAAAAATCCCAAAATTTCACTGATTTTTCAGATTTTCATTGATCACATCATCTTAAATACAAAAGTTCACTTTTACAAGGATTTCAATATTTTATATTTAAAAAAAAAAAAAAAAAAAAATTGAAAAAACCCCCGCATTCCGCATTAGTTTTACAACAGGAGAGGAGCTTTGAGACAAACAATTAATTTAATTTGGCCTAATCTTTATTTAATTTGTTGATGAAGGAAGGTGTGAGGAGGGTAGGTTCAAGATTCAAATTTGATGCCTGCATGTTTAGTGACATTTAAATGATTTTGTTTTAAAGTAAAACGGATTAAAGTTATTTCTAGTACTTGGTGACTTTTCTGATGACTTCTCAATTTATTTGTTCTATAAAAAGCAAACATTTTCGCGTCAAGATATTGGCGCGCATTTTGACATCTTATACATTTTCGCAAGTTGTTGTTTTTTGTTTCTGTAGTACTAAAGATTACTGTAATATTGTATAGTATTTTGAACCCTATGTATATTGTATCCATATATCCCTATATATGCCAGCGCATATGAGCAAGTTTGTATTCAGTTTTTATTAGGCCACTTTTAAATCAATAGCCTGAGTGTAATTGAAAGAACTGTAAAAGTGGTAGTTTTTCGCACAATTAATATTTTGCTCTTTGCCGATTTTGAACCGTTTTGCCTGTTTTTAATTTAAATTCACAATTTTAAGCTTCATCAAATAGACCTATACGCAAAAGAAATACAATTGTGTTTTATTTTTTGTGGTAGCTGCTTCAAGCCCAAAAGTATACGTCGTTTCACAAAAATGGCCACTTTTACAGTAAGTAGTGAGTTTGCTGAGAGATGATAAATTAGTTGTTACACTTTTAAACCTGTGTATGTTTAGCACTACTTATCTAAGTTACTAAGTCCTCATCTGATTGGGTAGCCTTAAGACTATATCATTAATTCATCCAATCAGGGACAGTGTTAGAATTGGTGATAAGGCTTGAAGAGTACTGAGCTGTAAAATGATCATTATTTCCAGAAGCTCTACTTTGATTGGTTGATTCAATGATTGTAGCCAATGATAACCAATCAGAGAGTCAGTATGTTGTATAGCATTATTCACTGCAACAATATTGAGATAAATATTTTCTGCATCAAGACCAAAATTTGGAAGAAACCTTCCCTCAAGGGAAACCTGCAGCCTATGGTTGTAAAGCTGCCAATATTTTGTATTATGTGGTGGTTTTTAAACTGGTGGTTTTTAAACTGACGGTTTTTTAACTGGCGGTTTTTAAACTGGCGGTTTTTAAACAACTGTTTTAAACAACAGTTTTAACCAACAGTTTTAAACAACAGTTTTAATCATGTAAAGTAGCGGTACAGATATGTATTTTAACTCTGTAATAAAATGGAGGGAAGATTTTGTCTGCGTTACTTAATGATATTTTGACATTTTCAGTGAAAAGTAGACAATATTGCCTGCTAATGTTATATTTTCATGATTTTCCACTATTTTGTGTCTAAATCTTTTGAGCTCACATCTTGACAAGTAGCCATTGTTCATTTTTACCGAATGTTATATCATTACAATTGTTGTTGTGTGGTGACAATTCCAACCTGTATTCCCTTGTTTCCTTTAACTTCATTGGCAGCAATTCCATTTATATTCCTCCCTCCCTCATAAGGAAGGTTTTATCATATACAATTGTATCCTGCTGATTTATTCCACAGGGAGTATAGATTGTGAATGGAATTGCCAGTTTCTAATGTTACTCAGTTTGCAGCAACGTCTTTTTACGCTGGCCTGACGACCGAACATTTTGTAGGCGCAACAACAGTCGCTATGACGATCGATCGTCAGAAATGATCAATTAAATTTCTTGAAACAGCTTAATTAGTCTCCACTTATAGCGATGATCGATCGTTCGTCTGGCCAATGTGAAAAAGCCTTATTATCCCCAAAGATAATCATGCTTCACAAATTGCTATTTCATTTTCATAATCTTCAGTGATATTATGCTCTGGAATTCAAAATACATTTACATTCATCCTTGTCATCTCTTTTAATTATTTTGAAAAGTGCCAAACTCTATAAAAAATGTTATTGACTGACACAGATACATGTGTAATATTGATGAAAAGGTTTAAGGTTGGATTTTAGATTGTATTGTTATGGATTTGTGACAAATAAAAACACATCCATACGTTTATGCCACTACTTTGAAAAATTGCTCCAGGATCAGAAA
This sequence comes from Ophiura sarsii, assembly GCA_035610835.1. Classification (NCBI taxonomy): domain Eukaryota; kingdom Metazoa; phylum Echinodermata; class Ophiuroidea; order Amphilepidida; family Ophiuridae; genus Ophiura; species Ophiura sarsii. Next base: position 65,645,765 of record CM069457.1, on the reverse strand, counting down.
TTGTGGTATTAGATAATTCACTGGTTTCACAAATTTAACTGTAATGGAACAGTCCTGCTCCGGTGAGGGTCAAGGGTCAAATTGAATAAGAGGTCAAGGGTCACATTATATTAGTGTATATTTTGTTAATTGCTTTACGAGTTTAACCTATAGAAGATGAACGATTGAATACGGCTTAATTAGACAGGCATATGTATTGTTTTAATTAATTAATAATTAAACCACCATGATCTGACACGTTGATGCTACCATGTAATGGTATAACGCATTGTATATTTAAAACCTTAAGGTTTGGTATTTTATTGTAAGAAATAAAAGTTACAACATTATTGGCTTTCATTAATGTATTGGCATTTGTATTGCCCTATAATAGCTTGTGAGGAGCTATTCTCTTTATCAGACATACTCCCTCTGGACCAATCTTGATTTTGAAAACAAGCTCTCCTGTAGAGTATTCTAATTTACACAGAATATTTATCAAATATCTCAAGTTTGCAAGTATTCCATTGGTATTCTGTCCCCTCTGATGCAATGCATATTATGCGTTAACATCAGATTGTGCTTAACATCTACAGAGGGAGTATTGATCATAAAGGGAATAGCTCCGTGCTATTTGTGTTTTTTCATGTGTTTATATTACATGTTATGAGATTTGGATTAATAAACAAAATGGATGCTTTAAATAATTGAATCAATTTGATTTCTTTATTCACATGTGTTGTTTAAGGGGTGTGTGAACTCTCAGGATCTGAGGAGATAACAGCAATTAAGAGTCGATAACAATAAAGTAGATTGTGTTGACACCTTCAATTTCCTTGGATCACTCATTCTTAAAGATAATGGAAGCTCGGGGGAAAAGGCAACTGGCCATGGCTAAAACATCAGCAAATGCTCTATCAACCATTTGCAAGGATAGAGGAATCACAAAGACCACAAAAGTATGCATTATGAAGGCATTAATCTTTACAGTTGCTACATATGGAGCTGAAACCTGGTCTGTGGGAATTGCGGATTCAAAGAAAATATCAGCGTTTGAAATGTGGTGTTGGCGCACGATGTTAGGAATATCATGGAAAGAGGAAAAGACCAATGAATTTGTCAGAAGCCAGATAAGGGAATAAACTTCTGTAAGTAATAAGATCATTGCTAGATGAGAAGGTGACAACCTAAAAAAGGTGATAACTCAAGGAGCTGTCGAAGGAACTTGTAAACGTGGCAGACCAAAACACCGCTGGACTGATGGCATTAAGGAAGCAACAGGTTTATCTCTTATCTCTGCACATCGCATGTCACAAAATAGACAACGATGGCGCTCCATCATCAATAGGGTCACAAATAATCATGGAACGACGACGACGAACTCTCAGGCATAGCCTCCGTAAAACTGCTGTATACATTTTCTTGAAGAAAAGGGTTCAATGAATCCAACCATGAACATGAAATTGACCATTTGGGAGACTATTATAAAAAACTTTGTTTTTTTACCCATTTTAGGGTTTGTTAAGATAACTATAAAATTATATTTTGTCAAATTTTGTCGTTCTAGATTTATTATGAAACTCTTTAGGGGGGTGTTTTTTGTTGTTAAATATCTGATTTATATTTTGAACTATTGACCAAAAAATGCCAAAAATTGTATTTGTTAACCTCCAAAATCAATTTTTAGTCAATAATTCACAAAATAAATCAGATATTCAAAACAAAGGCCACAAAACACCTAGAGAATTTGATCAAGATGAATTAAGTGCAATCTTTAGCATTTATTACCAAAAACTGAATTTGCTACGAATACAGATAAATAAGCATTTTTGCATTTTTGGTAACATTTGATACCAAAAATGGATTCTCCGACTCATTTCCTTTGCAAAAATGTATACTTTTTTATACATCATACTAATAGTTCAAAAGATACAGCGCTTGATAAATTTTATAAATTTCATGTTGTGAAGGTTGACAGCCCCCTTAAAGGTATATTATGTGATCTTTCCAGGGAACGCCCTCAACATCGAACAAAAAATTGAAAGAAGATTTTCTTGCAGATTTACATTTCTGATCATAAATCGTACATACATTCCAAGTTACAGGGCAATACGATTCTTAATTACTTCAAAATCATGATTTTAGAGTGAAAATAAACTTTTTACTCTAAATTCACTCTAAAACCATGATTTTGAGGTAATTAGGAATCGTATCGCTCTATAACTTGGAATGTATGTATGATTTATGATCAGAAATGTAAATCTGCAAGAAAAATCTACTTTCTAAAAAAAATAATGAATAGAGGGCGCTATCTGGAAAAGATCACATAATATGCCTTTAATTAAGTAAGTTTCGTAATTTCAAACAAAAATACTCCCTCCGTAAAACTTCCGTCAAAAATGGGGGAACTTTTTGAGCCACCCTGTAGGCTGTAGCACAGACGAGATACGAGTCGACGATTGGTAATACATACGTAACTTAATTTCATTTGTTACAAAATAACTGATCCAATGATTTAATCTAATAGAAGATGACTACAAATGACTCATAGCATTTCTCCAAGTAGTAGAACTTTATGAAAACATTTATTGTTCAAATCAGTTTATGATAACAAATCTATTTATTTGGAAGTTAACATTTCCACGCGGCAGACGTCTGCAGACGACAATAAAAAATGTCACAAAATATTTCCTAAAATATCAAAATAATAAAATGTCATTACCATATTTGGAATCATTGTGAGAAGTGCTATTAATGTTCAATACAACACATCAATTACTTGTAACGGTACTTTTTACATTGCGCCATGTATGTCGACGGGCTATTATATATTACAACACATCAATAACTTGTAACGGTACTTCTTACATTGCGCTATGATGACGGGCTATTATATATTACAACACATCAAATACTTGTAACGGTACTTCTAACATTGCGCTATGATAACGGGCTATTATGTATTACAACACATCAAATACTTGTAACGGTACTTCTTACATTGCGCCATGATGACGGGCTATTATATATTACAACACATCAAATACTTGTAACTGTACTTCTTACATTGCGCCATGATGACGGGCTATTATGATATTACAACACATCAATAACTTGTAACGGTACTTCTTACATTGCGCTATGATAACGGGCTATTATGTATTACAACACATCAATAACTTGTAACGGTACTTCTTACATTGCGCTATGATGACGGGCTATTATATATTACAACACATCAAATACTTGTAACTGTACTTCTAACATTGCGCCATGATGACGGGCTATTATATATTACAACACATTAATAACTTGTAACAGTACTTCTTACATTGCGTTATGATGACGGGCTATTATACACTGAGCCAAAAAAGAAACTTATAAAATGTTAACAGATCACCATAGGGGCAGTGCACATTTCTCTTGTGTCATTGAAGCAAACAATTGGTTATTGACTGCCATATGAAGCGATACATTGCAGTAATATTGTATCCAAATTTGGTACATTTTCATGCACAGAATATTATTTGGTGATCTGTTAAAATTGTATAAGTTTCTTTTTTATAAGTTTCTTTTTTGGCTCAGTGTATATTACAACACATCAATAACTTGTAACGGTACTTCTTACATTGCGCTATGATAACGGGCTATTATATATTACAACACATCAATAACTTGTAACGGTACTTCTTACATTGCGCCATGATGACGGGCTATTATATATTCTTAAACAGCTAAGAAAGTTTAAGCAATCTCATTGGTTCTCAGAGAAATCGGCGACATCTCTAGCTATGAGACAATAGAACACGGGGAGGTGGGGCTTACGTTTAACAGCGCGCCCGACCTTCACAATGCGTGGTTTGCTCCATAACGCGCACTTCTGCAGTGCGTCTTTAGCGCTTTTCCTGCGTTTATGCCGGCGCTGCGACGCTTACGCATGGTTTACTCATCGCATGTGATTGGTACACGCCCATGGAAACCTTATAGATAACCTATGATGACGAAACTTAGTAATGGGGCAGCCACCAGCCTAGCATACCAAGGTGGTACCTCCGGACCCAGAGGGGAAAGTAATGGGCAACAAAACCAATCCCGACCCTTGTCCTGTGATGACGCACCGAATGGAGCCGAAGGAAGGACTATGGGAAAGGATCTTAAGTTAAGAAAAGTCATACGATTTGGTACATGGAATGTGAGAACGCTATCACAGCCTGGCACTCTGGAGCTTCTGACCAGACAGATGGACAGATGCAAAGTGAACATCCTAAGTATTGCTGAAGTACGCTGGTCAGGAAAAGGCCACTTCTCCACAGATGACCACACCATATACTACTCAGGAAATGAGAAAGGAGGAAGCAAAGGTGTAGCTTTCATCACCAGTAAAATCATCTCAAAGTATGTCTTGGGCTACAACCCAGTCAGTGACAGGATCATCTCCATCAGATTCCAAGCTCGGCCTATTAACCTCTCAGTCATTCAAATATATGCACCAACCTCCGCAGCCTCTGATGAAGATATGGAATATTTTTACAGCCAACTGCAGGAAACCCTTGATGGCATTCCGAAGAGAGATATCATCATGATAACAGGTGATTTCAACGCAAAAGTTGGAGAAGGCATTCAAAGCGAAGACGAAACCATGGCCTTGGGCCCGCATGGCTTGGGAAGCAGAAACGAAAGAGGTAGTACACTCGTGGATTTCTGTGTAGCAAATAGACTTACTATCACAAACACAATCTTCCAACAACACCCGAGGCGGAAGTACACTTGGATATCACCAAACGGCATCACAAGAAACCAGATTGACTACATCCTCATTAGCAGTAGGTGGAAATCTTCTATCAAGATAGCAAAAACCCTGCCAGGGGCATATATAGGTAGTGACCATCAACTTCTGATTGCTGATTTTCGAATCAAGTTGAAGATGACCAAAGGTGCTCCCAAACCCTGCAGATTTGATTTGCAGCATCTTGATGACAAATACAGAGTGGAGACCAGAAATCTGTTTCAAGAACTGATGGTTAGAGATGAGGAAACAACTCCTGATGAACTCTGGCTGGACATCAAAAACTCTATTCTCAGCGCAGCCAAAAAACATGTTCCTAAGAAACATAAGAGAAAGACCACATCATGGCTGTCACATGAAACCATCAACTTAGCAGATGAAAGACGCCAATTGAAGGAAGCTGGTCTGCAAGGCAGTAACCTATACAGAAGACTTTCAAGTGAGGTTCAATTGAATTCCAGGAGAGATAAAAATAAGCATATCCGACAGCAATGCCAAGAACTTGAGGATCACAGTTTTCACAAAAACAGCAGAGAGCTCTTTAGATGTATAAAAAACATCACCTCAAAAACGACAACTAGATTGGCTATCATCAAGGATGAGCAAGGAAAAGTCTTGACTGAGAGTGACGAAATCAAGGATCGTTGGAAAAACTACTGTGAAAATCTGTATGCGTCCCAAGAAGAGACAAATGGCTCACAGGAGTCTCCCCCGCCTCCACTAGGTGAAGATGAGCCTGATATTCTTCTGTCTGAGGTCCAGGAAGCCATCAAAAAGTCAAAAGGCACCTGGTCTAGATGATATTCCAAGTGAGCTCCTGAAGCAAGCTGATGATTCTGTAGCAGTTATTATGCAAAAGCTGTGCAATACTGTGTGGAAGTCAAGAGTATGGCCAGAGGATTGGAAGAGATCAGTTTTCCTTACACTTCCAAAGAAAGGGGATGCTAGCGAGTGTAAAAACCATCGTACTATCGCTCTGATACCACATGCAAGCAAAATCCTGCTGCACATCATCAACGAACGTCTCAGACCTCATCTTGAACGTGAACTTCCTGCTGAGCAAGCCGGTTTCCGGAAAGGCCGCGGCACAAGAGATCAGATAGCCAATGTACGTCACATAATGGAAAAATGTTTTGAATTCCAGAGGGAGCTCTTCATGTGCTTCATAGACTACGCTAAGGCCTTTGATTGTGTGAGATATTCCGCATTGTGGACAGCACTGCAAGAAATGGGAATCCCTTACCACCTCGTCCACCTAATTCGCAATCTGTATGATGGTCAAGCTGCCTGTGTGCGCACTGAGAAAGGAAATAGTGATTGGTTTGCTCTAGGTCAGGGAGTCCGTCAAGGGTGCATACTTTCACCAGCACTCTTCAACCTTTATGCAGAGTCTATAATGAGACGTGCATTGGATGATTGGCCAGGGGGGCTGTCAGTAGGTGGATACCAAATACACAATCTACGTTATGCCGATGACACCACCCTGTTTGCAACAAATATGGAAGAGATGGCGGAACTCCTGAAGAAAGTCAAGGTGGAGAGTGAGCAGCTTGGCCTACGTCTAAATGTCAGCAAGACCAAGATCATGTCCATAGGCACAGATGGTGTTGGAGAGCCTCTCATAATTGATGGTAATGAGGTGGAATCGGTCTCGAAATTCAACTTCCTTGGATCCCTGATCACCAAAGAGGGTGGTTGCAGCCAAGAGATTAGACACCGTTTAGCAATGGCCAGATCAGCAATGATCAACCTAAGCAAGATCTGGGCTGACAGAGGAATAACCAGAGCAACAAAAACCAGGCTAGTCCAAGCCCTTGTATTTCCAATTGCCATGTATGCATGTGAGACGTGGACCCTAACCAAAGCTGACAAAAACAGAATAGCTGCTTTCGAGATGTGGTGTTGGAGGCGTATGCTTCGTATCGTATGGACAATGAGAAGGACCAATGCCAGTATTATTGAAGAAATAGGGGTGTCTAAACGACTTCTTCATGCTATCAACACCCAAATGCTGAGCTACTTCGGCCATATCTCACGTCGCAAGGGTAACAACCTAGAGAAGATGATCATGCAAGGCATGATTGAAGGGAAGCGTAAGAGAGGCAGACCTCGTTCCCGGTGGATTGACCAAATAAAATTGATTACTGGACACCCTCTCCGTGATTGTTACTCCTTTGCTGAAAATCGTTATTTGTGGCGTAGTAACTGTAAGGTCACGAGCTGTCAGTCATGACAGGACCGAACCAACCAACCATGTGATTGGATGGAATGTTTGTGGGCTATTCGATCCTAGCAGGGGTAAAAGTTGTCAAGTGGACAATAAAATGTACTTATTTCTTTGATAAATGTCTAAAGTATGATTGTTTAAGAACAGGCGTCGTTGTTCTACTTAAAATAATACTATCGTCCGCATTTATGTCAGACAATATAACACGGGTACGGTCTAAAAACAATACCTTTATTCTCTAATTACAACACATCAATTACTTGTAACGGTACTTCTTACATTGCGCTATGATAACGGGCTATTATATATTACAACACATCAAATACTTGTAACTGTACTTCTAACATTGCGCCATGATGACGGGCTATTATATATTACAACACATCATAACTTGTAACGGTACTTCTTACATTGCGCTATGATAACGGGCTATTATATATTACAACACATCAAATACTTGTAACGGTACTTCTTACATTGCGCTATGATAACGGGCTATTATATATTACAACACATCAATAACTTGTAACGGTACTTCTTACATTGCGCTATGATAACGGGCTATTATGTATTACAACATATCAAATACTTGTAACGGTACTTCTTACATTGCGCCATGATGACGGGCTATTATATATTACAACACATCAATAACTTGCAACGGTACTTCTTACATTGCGCCATGATGACGGGCTATTATATATTACAACACATCAATAACTTGTAACGGTACTTCTTACATTGCGCCATGATAACGGGCTATTATGTATTACAACACATCAATTACTTGTAACGGTATTTCTTACATTTCGCCATGATGACGGGCTATTATATATTACAACACATCAATAACTTGTAACAGTACTTCTTATATTGCGCTATGATGACGGGCTATTATATATTACAACACATCAATAACTTGTAACGGTACTTCTTACATTGCGCCATGATAACGGGCTATTATATATTACAACACATCAAATACTTGTAATACTTCTAACATTGCGCCATGATGACGGGCTATTATATAAACACTTCAAAAGAAGTAAGTTCCCCTTTAGGGGTTCCCTTATATTTCCAAAACAATACATTGGAATGAAATGGGGTTTCCAGTCAAATGATTATGGGCTTCATAATAATACTTGACCAAAATTTCAAATCAACAGGTTCTGTCATGCTCGAGTGAGGACGTATTGAATGACGGAATGTCCCATTTCAAAAGTTGCTAAAATAACGTTTAATTTCAAAAGTTGCTAAAATAATGTTTAGAAGCGGGTGTATCCACCGCGTTGTTGTATGACTTGCCGACATCGACGTCTCATAGTGTTGATGAGGCGCACCACTCGATGCTGTGGGATGGCACTCTTGTTGTACCAGAAGACGTAAGTTGGCAAGATTAGTGTGATCATCCACTCTACGATCCACGGCCCGCTTTAACTGATCCCACAGATGCTCGATTGGGTTGAGATCTGAGGAGTTCGTGGGCCAAACCAAACGCTCTATACCTTCATCTTCCTGCAAGAGACCAATCACAATCGCCCTTTCCTGGCTGGATAAATGGGGCATGGTTACATACACAATATGGGGAACACTACTCATAAACACATTAGCATCAGGCAGTGAAAGCCACACTGGCTGATCATCCTTCATCACAAGATATTGCTCATTTTCAAAAGAAACATTCCCTATTTCAATGCATGCTAATTTGAGCATGGAAGCACCTGTTGGGTTAAAATTCTGGTACAACAAGAGTTGGACTTCCATATCGAGTAGCGCGCCTCATCAACACTATGAGAAATCGATGTCGTCAATTGATACACCAACGTGGTGGATACACACACTACACACACCCCTAAACATTATTTTAACAACTTTTGAAATGGGACATTCTGCCATTCAATACAAGCTCACTCAAGCATGACAGAACCTGTTGATTTGGAATTTTGGTCAAGTATTGGTATGAACCTCATAACAATTTGACAGAAAACCCATTTCAACCCAATGTATATTTTTGAAAATATAAGGGAAACCCTAAAGGGGAACTTACTTCTTTTGAAGTGTTTATTACAACACATCAATTAAATGTGTTGTAACTGTACTTCTAACATTGCGCCATGATGACGGGCTATTATATATTACAACACATCAATAACTTGTAACGGTACTTCTTACATGTACATTGCGCCATGATGACGGGCTATTATATATTACAACACATCATTAACTTGTAACGGTACTTCTTACATTGCGCCATGATGACGGGCTATTATATATTACAACACATCAAATACTTGTAACGGTACTTCTTGCATTTCGCTATGATAACGGGCTATTATATATTACAACACATCAAATACTTGTAACTGTACTTCTTACATGTACATTGCGCCATGATGACGGGCTAGTATATATTACAACACATCATTAACTTGTAACGGTACTTCTTACATTGCGCCATGATGACGGGCTATTATATATTACAACACATCAATAACTTGTAACAGTACTTCTTACATTGCGCTATGATAACGGGCTATTATATATTACAACACATCAATCACTTGTAACGGTACTTCTTACATTGCGCTATGATAACGGGCTATTATATATTACAACACATCAATAACTTGTAACGGTACTTCTTACATTGCGCTATGATAACGGGCTATTATATATTACAACACATCAATAACTTGTAACGGTACTTCTTACATTGCGCTATGATAACGGGCTATTATATATTACAACACATCAAATACTTGTAACGGTACTTCTTGCATTGCGCCATGATGACGGGCTGTTATATATTACAACACATCAATAACTTGTAACAGTACTTCTTACATTGCGCTATGATGACGGGTTATATATTACAACACATCAATTACTTGTAACGGTACTTCTTACATGTACATTGCGCCATGATGACGGGCTATTATATATTACAACACATCAATAACTTTTCTTTGAATAAGTTCATCAGGATTGTAGAATGAAATGATTAAATTGTTTTGTTTACAAATCCAAATATCTACTCACATGACTAGACAGTTTCGTCTTCCCGATCGGAAGACTTCATCGGTAGTGACTGGATCCACTTGATTTTCCCGCGAGATTTACTATCACTCTTTCCCGCGAGATTTACTATTATTCTCTAAATCATGTATACGATCCACTGTTAACAACACCTGAGCTTCCTGGGACCGAGAGTGATAGTAAATCTCGCGGGAAAATCAAGTGGATCCAGTCACTACCGATGAAGTCTTCCGATCGGGAAGACGAAACTGTCTAGTCATGTGAGTAGATATTTGGATTTGTAAACAAAACAATTTAATCACATCAATAACTTGTAACGGTACTTCTTACATTGCGCCATGATGACGGGCTATTATATATTACAACGCATCAATAACTTGTAACGGTATTTCTTGCATTGCGCCATGATGACGGGCTATTATATATTACAACACATCAATTACTTGTAACGGTACTTCTTACATGTACATTGCGCCATGATGACGGGCTATTATATATTACAACACATCAATAACTTGTAACGGTACTTCTTACATTGCGCCATGATAACGGGCTATTATGTATTACAACACATCAATTACTTGTAACGGTATTTCTTACATTTCGCCATGATGACGGGCTATTATATATTACAACACATCAATAACTTGTAACGGTACTTCTTACATTGCGCCATGATGACGGGCTATTATATATTACAACACATCAATAACTTGTAACGGTACTTCTTACATTGCGCCATGATGACGGGCTATTATGTATTACAACACATCAATTACTTGTAACAGTACTTCTTACATTGCGCCATGATGGTGGGCTATTATCTTACTATAATTCGTCTTATGGTGTATGTATGTATGTATGTATGTATGTATGTATGTGTGTATCCATAAAGGCTCCCTCATTTTACGTCTAAACGCCGCCAACCTTGCACAGATAAAAGATGATTATAATGTGAGTGTTATAAGCTATAAATGGCTGAAAACCGTAAAGAATTGACCGAGATATGAGCAAAATTATGTCCAATTTAGGCCTTTTCAGCCCGGCTTTTGAGACTAATTTCTACGGGCCATGTTTGTTTTTCTCTGCGTACACTGTAACCATGCAGTCGGCGCGCGTTACACATAGCGCTCAGCAGTGCGCCATACAAAATAAACGCGCACACGCACTACACCCACGCACCCCTACACACGCGGGCGGGCAAATATTGGAGAAATACGCTGCGCCACGGGAGTTGGTTTCGGTTTAGGCCTTGGGGTTGCATAAGCCACGGGGCGGGGGCGGGCGGTTAGGGGTTGTGTGTAATGATCCCTTTAGGGCCTAGGTTATGTTATGGTTATGTATATAGTTTGGGATGGGGTTAATAAAGAAATGTATTATTAAATTGCGTAACGATGGTGTCAGATGTGGGATTTGATACTGTATGTGACACGCGGGCGGACAAATATTGGAGAAGTACGCCGCGCTACGGGAGATAGTTAAGGTTAGGCCTTGGCGTTGAGATAAATTGCGGGCGGGGAACTTTGGGCTTTGGGCTTGAGGTATGCCACGGGGAGGGGCGGGCGGGGCGGTGACGAATGGGGGTTGTGTGTAATGATGTAATGTGGAGCCAGGGGGTTAATGAAAAAATGTGATGCTAAATTGCGTAACGGATATGCCACTGGACGGGGGCGGGCCGGGAGGGGGAGGGACGGGTGGGGTACGGGAGATGGTTAAGGTTTAGGTCTTGGTGTTGACATATGCCACGGGGCGTGTGCGGGCGGGGGGTAGTTTTCAAAAAAAATTAAATTGAAATTTAAAAACTTTTGAATTAGGCTACAAAACCTTTTGATTTAAAACAAAAATGTTTTAAATATTGTTCTATTCCTATGTGTTTCGTTATAAATTTTCAACACTTTATTTTTGTAGGTGTCTATCTGGTAGGCCCTACTCCCTAGCGGGAGAGCCCGTCCACAGGACGGGCGTGCCGCTAGTCTTACTATAATTCGTCTCATGGTGTATGTATGTATGTATGTATGTGTGTATCCATAAAGGCTCCCTCATTTTACGTCTAAACGCCGCCAACCTTGCACAGATAAAAGATGATTATAATGTGAGTGTTATAAGCTATAAATGGCTGAAAACCGTAAAGAATTGACCGAGATATGAGCAAAATTATGTCCAATTTAGGCCTTTTCAGCCCGGCTTTTGAGACTAATTTCTACGGGCCATGTTTGTTTTTCTCTGCGTACACTGTAACCATGCAGTCGGCGCGCGTTACACATAGCGCGCAGCAGTGCGCCATGCAAAATAAACGCGCACACGCACTACACCCACGCACCCCTACACACGCGGGCGGGCAAATATTGGAGAAATACGCTGCGCCACGGGAGTTGGTTTCGGTTTAGGCCTTGGGGTTGCATAAGCCACGGGGCGGGGGCGGGGCGGTTAGGGGTTGTGTGTAATGATCCCTTTAGGGCCTAGGTTATGTTATGGTTATGTAGTTTGGGATGGGGTTAATAAAGAAATGTATTATTAAATTGCGTAACGATGGTGTCAGATGTGGGATTTGATACTGTATGTGACACGCGGGCGGACAAATATTGGAGAAGTACGCCGCGCTACGGGAGATAGTTAAGGTTAGGCCTTGGCGTTGAGATAAATTGCGGGCGGGGAACTTTGGGCTTTGGGCTTGAGGTATGCCGCGGGGAGGGGCGGGCGGGGCGGTGACGAATGGGGGTTGTGTGTAATGATGTAATGTGGTTTGGGAGACAGGGGGTTAATGAAAAAATGTGATGCTAAATTGCGTAACGGATATGCCACTGGACGGGGGCGGGCCGGGAGGGGACAGGGAGGGGGAGGGACGGGTGGGGTACGGGAGATGGTTAAGGTTTAGGCCTTGGTGTTGAAATATGCCACGGGGCGTGTGCGGGCGGGGGGTAATTTTCAAAAAAAAATTAAATTGAAATTTAAAAACTTTTGAATTAGGCTACAAAGCCTTTTGATTTAAAACAAAAATGTTTTAAATATTGTTCTATTTCTATGTGTTTCGTTATAAATTGTCAACACTTTATTTTTGTAGGTGTCTATCTGGTAGGCCCTACTCCCTAGCGGGAGAGCCCGTCCGCAGGACGGGCGTGCCGCTAGTCTTACTATAATTCGTCTTATGGTGTATGTATGTATGTATGTATGTGTGTATCCATAAAGGCTCCCTCATTTTACGTCTAAACGCCGCCAACCTTGCACAGATAAAAGATGATTATAATGTGAGTGTTATAAGCTATAAATGGCTGAAAACCGTAAAGAATTGACCGAGATATGAGCAAAATTATGGCAATTTAGGGCCTTTTCAGCCCGGCTTTTGAGACTATTTCATGTTTGTTTTTCTCTGCGTACACTGTAACCATGCAGTCGGCGCGTAACACATAACGCGTCGCATTGCGCCATGCAAAATAAACGCGCACACGCACTACACCCACGCACCCTACACACATCCTGAAAAGGCTTTCTCATTTTGCATTTTAAAGCCGTGAATATTTCACTGATACTAAATAAAGACCGGACACGGGTTATAAGCTATAAATGGCCGAAAACCGTACAGAATTGACCGAGATATGAGCAAAATGATGTCCAATTTAGGCCTTTTCAGCCCGGCTTTTAAGACTAATTTCTACGGGCCATGTTTGTTTTTCTCTGCGTACACTGTAACCATGCAGTCGGCGCGCGTTACACATAGCGCGCAGCAGTGCGCCATGCAAAATAAACGCGCACACGCACTACACCCACGCACCCCTACACACGCGGGCGGGCCAATATTGGAGAAATACGCTGCGCCACGGGAGTTGGTTTCGGTTTAGGCCTTGGGGTTGCATAAGCCACGGGGCGGGGGCGGGGCGGTTAGGGGTTGTGTGTAATGATCCCTTTAGGGCCTAGGTTATGCTATGGTTATGTAGTTTGGGATGGGGTTAATAAAGAAATGTATTATTAAATTGCGTAACGATGGTGTCAGATGTGGGATTTGATACTGTATGTGACACGCGGGCGGACAAATATTGGAGAAGTACGCTGCGCTACGGGAGATAGTTAAGGTTAGGCCTTGGCGTTGAGATAAATTGCGGGCGGGGAACTTTGGGCTTTGGGCTTGAGGTATGCCACGGGGAGGGGCGGGGGGCGGTGACGAATGGGGGTTGTGTGTAATGATGTAATGTGGTTTGGGAGACAGGGGGTTAATGAAAAAATTTGATGCTAAATTGCGTAACGGATATGCCACTGGACGGGGGCGGGCCGGGAGGGGACAGGGAGGGGGAGGGACGGGTGGGGTACGGGAGATGGTTAAGGTTTAGGCCTTGGTGTTGAAATATGCCACGGGGCGTGTGCGGGCGGGGGGTAATTTTCAACAACAAAAAAAATTGAAATTTAAAAACTTTTGAATTAGGCTACAAAGCCTTTTGATTTAAAACAAAAATGTTTTAAATATTGTTCTATTCCTATGTGTTTCGTTATAAATTTTCAACACTTTATTTTTGTAGGTGTCTATCTGGTAGGCCCTACTCCCTAGCGGGAGAGCCCGTCCGCAGGACGGGCGTGCCGCTAGTATATTACAACACGTACATCAATTACTTGTAACGGTACTTCTTACATTGCGCCATGATGACGGGTTATTGTTAAAACTATTGACCCGAGATCATCGAGATGACAGTCGCGATCGCTCAGCAGGAAAATAGTTTATGTTGATATCATCAAGGGTCAAAAGTATTACCAAAAGACTCGAAAAATCTTATTTTATATCCGTCATCAATATAATTTAGATCCAGTTGTTATACTGCATCTGTTCAATTACATTGTCAAGAGTCCCTTATTGTCATGATTGTTGTGCATGTTTGTAAGAGATGTCGATTTTCATAAATAATTAACATCCAAATAACGTGGGTGGAAATAAATTTTGATACCAAAATATGTATCAGGGCCTATTGCATACCAGTTAAGATTAATCTTAAGTGAGCATAAAAAGAGCGATTCTTACATTCTTAACACTTTCCACGCGGCAGGCGGCTGCAGACGACATTCCAAAATTTCACAAAATGTTTCAAAAATGTCAAAATTACTGTATTTCATTACCATATTTGGAATCACCATGAGAAATGCATTGAAATAAGTACAAACATGCCTAGTGTTTGGTCAGTAATCTTTGAGATAGACTTTGAAAATTATGAAAGGTTTCTGAAAAATCTGTTTTGTGTATGGTAAAAATAATAGCCGCGTGGAAAGCGTTAAGACGAATATTTAACAATTTGTCCTTAGTTGAGCTTGATGAAGTTGCAGCGGGGCCTTTTTCATGAAGATTAACCTATGAATTATGTTACATTCGTCTTAAAACGAGTTAAAAACCTAACGAAGAATCACTCAATCTTAAGACGAATCTACGTAATATTTTTACTTTTACGTAATACATGACGAGGAACACTTACAACAAAGAGCCTACGCGCATTGGCACTGATGATCACAGTCATATATGTGACTCTCTCTCTCGGTAATGAGACGAGTCCTTGACCACCTACTTCTCACAGTCAATTCGATTCCAGTCATTTGTCCTTCGAAATCCCCCCCAAGTCATGTCCTTTCAAATCAAGTCACTGTGTTTTTCAAACTGCATGCTAAGCATTGTCAAGTAAAATCCCACTAAACTTAAAGGCATATTATGTGATTTTTTTCCAAGTAGCGCCCTCTATCATTGATTCTTACTATGAAAGCAGATTTTCTTGCAGATTTGCATATTTGATCATAAATCATAAAGATCTTCCAAGTTACAGATCGATACGATTCCTAATTACTTCAAAATCATGGTTTGAAAATAGATTGTACCGCTCCGTTACAATCTATTTTTCAATTTTACTCTAAATTCACTCTAAAACCATGATTTTGAGGTAATTAGGAATCGTATCGCTCTGTAACTTCGAATATATTTATGATTTATGATCAGAAAAGTAGTGCCAGAAAATCTGCTTCCAATTTTTGTTCGAGGATTGAGGGCGTTCCCTGGAAAAGATCACATAATATACCTTTAATACCACAACCCTGATATTTATAGGCTATTTGCGGGGAGAGGGGTGCCCATACATACGGTACGGTTAGAGTTATAGTACAAGTCTTTCCAGGATGCCTCTCCCTTTCTCTAAGTTGTTTTAATTCTACAATGGGGTTTTCATATCTATCCATTATGGTGAGAAGAACGATGTGGCCAATATACTACGTACGAGAGGTGTCAGAAAAATTCAATGTCATAAACGAACACACTCCTACTCTTAAACAATCGATATGTTACGATGTTACGTTGATTTCTGATTCTTGAGTCTGACCTTCAGCATGTTCGTCAGATTAACTGCCTTCAGTTCTTTGATCCCTTCCTCTCTGAAACGGATGATCTCTTTCTGGTCTTCAATAATTGAAGTGTTCACCTGATTTTCTTCTCGAAGTTCTTCGATAACTGCAGTGTTGACGTGATTTTCTTCTCGAAGTTCTTCAATGACCCTTTTAAGTGACGTCGTTTCACTTGTAATTCTCTTGATGGCTATACCTAAATCAGTATTATTTTTTCTTGTTTTGCTGGAGACGTTTTGCTATGGCAGATGCCAGGGTATAGAGAAATGGATTCATAGAAGAGTTTATTGGTAGTACAAAAGTAGCTATCCAAACATACACTCGCGGTTTGACTTCGAATACACCAGATTGTACGAGAATTGATAAGCAGATAATGGGCATCCAACAACAGAAATCCGTACTGACCACAGCAGCCATCTTCAACGCCATTCGTAACTCTTCTGCTTGTCTGCTTGTTCGTCGGACTTGATTTGCACCTCTTTTGGCCGAGATAAATATTGCCATATAACAGCAAAATACAACCACAAAGCAAAGCAGGTTCAGACCGGTGAATATAACGACGGAAAGGTACATGGATGGCTTCGTAACCTTGGTGACTGGTATTACATTGCCTTCAGTGCGGCCTTCAGTGGTTATGTTATTAGCATATGGTACCGTGGTTCTGGACAACGGTAGACCTATACAAACTTCAGACACATCGTATAAGTCTTGGTTGATCCCAGCTATCACGGACAAGGTGATTCCAAAAATAAGAACTACACACCAAAGAATCGCAACTATGATTCTAGCTGTCTTTATACCAAATCGATATCTCCCGAATGGGTAGACCACTCCTATGAATCTATCAATGCTAATGGTAGTAATGAAGAAAACCGATGCTTCGCTGGAAACCACGGAGAGAAAGCTCGCAGCCCTACATAAGGGATGGGAACGCCACGAGTTTGAATGACTCGGGAAATATTCGGAAAAATATAAATCCGCTGACACTAAGAATAACATGTATATCCCCATCATAAAATCTGAAATGGCAAGATTGGTGATTAAAAAGAACTGGACTTTATGTTCATGTTGAGTTCGTCTACATCTGGTGTACAGTACAAAGATATTTCCTGTGATTGCAGTGAATGCCGTTATCCACATAGCAAACCTCAGAAAGCAATTGGATAGCATCCTATCGCAAGTCAGAAATTGAGCCAGATCTGTTGAGTTTTCGGTACATATTGCCGAGTTTACAAAGCAACAAGTTGCAGTTGTGTCAACTAAAACAACCGTTGTTTGATCCAGCAAATCAAATGGTCTACTGTTCACCCATTCCAATGGATTTTCCCTCAAATCAATATTGTTAAGCCTAATGTTGTACTTAAAGAGTAATGGGTCTAATTTGTTCAGCGTATTGTTAAAGAGATTCAGATTGGTCAATTCAGACAATCCATTAAACACCTGTTGAGGTAACGTGGACAATTTGATGTTACTGACATCTAATTTTTGAAGTCTCTTAAGTCCATGAAACACCTGCGAGGGTAATTCACTGAGGTTGTTGTTACCGAGATTTAGTATTTGAAGGTTCAAGAGCTCTTGAAACGCATCTCCACGTAAATCGCTTAATTGGTTGTCGTTAAGTGTTAAAGTTTTAAGGAAAGAAAGCCCTTGAAATGATCCATTTGGTAATCTAGCGATTTTGTTATTGTCAAGTTTCAGTATAACTAGCATAGGAACCTCTCGGAATCCGTTTATGGGTAGATGAGTCAGTTGGTTGCCGTCCAGTGTCAATGTTTCCAGTAAAGAAAGCGCTTGAAAAAGCAGAGTTGGTAAATCGGTAAGGTTGTTAGCATTAAGATGCAATATAACTAATTGGGGAACCCTTTGAAATATTTCTGCAGGTAGGTAGGTTATTTGATTGTTATTCAGTGTTAATGTTTCGAGGGAAGGAAGCCACTGAAATAGTCCAGTTGGTAATTCAGTAAATTTGTTATTATTGAGTTTCAAAACAACTAATTTGTAAACCCCTTGAAATACATCTGCGGTTATGTAAGTCAGTTGATTATCATTTAGTGTTAATGTTTCAAGTGAATAAAGCGCTTGAAATAGTCCATTTGGTAATCTAGTAAAGTTGTTATTATTAAGTGTCAACCTAACTAATTGGTGAACATCTTGAAATACATCTAGGCCTACAGGTAAAACAGTCAGTCGGTTGTCGTTTAGAGTTAATGTTTCGATTGAACTTAGACCATAAAGAATGTCATTGTTTAATTCAACGAGCTTGTTACCATTGAGTCTCAATGTCACCAATGTAGTAAGTCTTTCAAATACCAGCGGAGCTAATACACCCAGTTTGTTGTGGGACAGGTCTAAATTGTTTAGATCTTCTGGAAACAAACCATACTCACTATTTAACATGTACTCGAGTGCAATGTCACTGATGTTTAAACTTATTAAGTTACTTGGAAATCCAAGAAAAGCATGCTCTCCAATGATTTGAATTCTTCCTGTTATATGCAGATGTGTGATATCTGCGTGAGATGAGAGTAACAATGTTGATGTACTTTGCTGGCAATTAAATATGACCTCATAGTATCCAAATCTGCATACGCACCCTAAGAGGCAATCCACCATGCACGTGGCAATAGTCAGTGATTCAGCTGTGTTTGTTAGTGTGTCAGATATACATGCGATCTTTTTACTTGGGATATCTTCCAAACAAGTAGTATTTACTTGTTCTGGAAACTGAGAAATGCAACGAACCGACGGAAGCCAACAGCATATAGTTGTCTTGTCGACATACACTTTGAGTGAATCACTTGCATTATCGAGGGCATTATTGCTGATCCAAGATAAGTTGGTTTGTCTTAGATCAATACTTTCTAGTTGCCTACAGTCCGCTAACTGCTCACCTAGTTTGGGCAGAATGTTTGACGCAAGGTTAAGGGTTTTCAAACTTGGCATGTGTTGACATAATCTGTATGGCAATCTGAAAATATGATTGTGTGATAGATCTATATGCTCCATGTCTAGCAATCCAATAAAATCTTTAGATTTGATGTCGATTAATCTGTTGTATGACATATCTAATATCTCCAAACGTGACAGTCTATCAAACGTATTAGGCGGGATATTGATGATCTTGTTATTTGATATATATAATTGAATTAAGTTTTGCAATTCGCTAAAAATACCATGTAGGAGATAAGGAAGCCTGTTGTGTGAAATATCTAATATTTCTAAGTGTGATAATGAGTCAAAAACAAACATTGGGAACGAGTTTAGGCTGTTATGTGAAATATCTAATGCCTTTAACTGCGTTAATGTGTCAAACACACCACTCTTCAGAGAAGTCAACGTGTTATGTGTAAGGTTTAATGTCTCCAAGTGTGTCAATGTGTCAAACCAACCAATTGGGGCAACGCCGGGTGCAAAGCCGGGGGCAAAGGCCAGCATGAGGTTGTTGTGTGATAAGTATAATTTGTCTAAGTTTGACAGTCCGTCAAACACGTCAGTCGGAAGAGTAGTCAGTGAGTTATGGGCAATATCTAATATCTCTAGACGTAGCATTGGATGAAATATACTAGCCCGCAGACCGGTAAGTGTGTTATGTGATATATCTAATTGTCTTAAACTAGACAGTTCTTCAAATAAACCAGTCTGGAAATCACTCAGCATGTTTTGCGAGATATCTAATGCATCCAAGCTTGACAAGCCGTGCAACGCGCCAACTTGGAAATTGGTTAGTGTGTTATGTGATATTAATAATTCATTCAAGTTAGACAATCCGTCAAACACACCCGCCGGTAGATTGGTCAATGCGTTGTATGAAATATCTAATATCTCCAAACTTGATAATGAGAAAAACATACGAACTTGGAAATTGATCAAATTATTATGTGAAACGTATAATGCATTCAAGTTAGACAGTCCGTCAAACACACCCGCCGGTAGATTGGTCAACGCGTTGTATGATATATCTAATATCTCCAAACGTGACAATGAGAAAAACATACCAACTTGGAAATTGCTCAAATTGTTATGTGAAACGTATAATTCATTCAAGTTAGACAGTCGTTCAAGGTCAGTCGGGAGATTGTTCAACGTATTGTATGAAATATATAATATCTGCAAACGTGAAAATGAGAAAAACGTGCCAACTTTGAAATTGCTCAAATTGTTATGTGATACATATAATTCACCTAAGTTGGAAAGTCTGTCAAACACGCCATTCGGGAAATTCGTTAGCGTATTATATGAAATATCTAATATCTCTAAACGTGACAGTCTATCAAACGTATTAGGCGGGAGATTGATGATCATGTTATTTGATATATATAATTGAATTAAGTTTTGCAATTCGCTAAAAATACCATTCAGGAGATAAGGGAGCCTGTTGTGTGAAATATCTAATATTTCTAAGTGCGATAATGAGTCAAAAACAAACATTGGCAAAACGGTTAGTCTGTTATGTGAAATATCTAATGTCTCTAAATGAGATAATGTATCAAAAACCCCATGCGGAAAATAGCTCAGTTTGTAATGCGAAATATCTAACAGCCTCAATTGCAACAATGCATCAAACACACCAACTTGGAAATTGGTGAAATTGTTATGTGAAACGTATAATTCATTCAAGTTAGACAGTCTGTCAAACACGCCCCACGGTAGATTGTTGAACGCGTTGTGTGAAATATCTAATATCTGCAAACATGATAATGAGAAAAACACGCCAACTTGGAAATTGCTCAAATTGTTTTGTGAAACGTATAATTCCTTTAAATTTGACAGTCTGTCAAACATGCCCGTCGGGAGATTAGTCAACGCGTTGTATGAAATATCTAAAATCTCCAAACGTGATAATGAGAAAAACATGTCAGCTTGGAAATTGCTCAAATTGTTATGTGAAACGTATAATTCATTCAAGTTAGACAGTCGTTCAAGGTCAGTCGGGAGATTGTTCAACGTGTTATATGAAATATATAATATCTGCAAACGTGAAAATGAGAAAAACGTGCCAACTTTGAAATTGCTCAAATTGTTATGTGATACATATAATTCACCTAAGTTGGAAAGTCTGTCAAACACGCCATTCGGGAAATTCGTTAGCGTGTTATGAGAAATATCTTATATCTCTAAACGTGACAGTCTATCAAACGTATTAGGCGGGAGATTGATGATCATGTTATTTGATATATATAATTGAATTAAGTTTTGCAATTCGCTAAAAATACCATTCAGGAGATAAGGGAGCCTGTTGTGTGAAATATCTAATATTTCTAAGTGCGATAATGAGTCAAAAACAAACATTGGCAAAACGGTTAGTCTGTTATGTGAAATATCTAATGTCTCTAAATGAGATAATGTATCAAAAACCCCATGCGGAAAATAGCTCAGTTTGTAATGCGAAATATCTAACAGCCTCAATTGCAACAATGCATCAAACACGCCAACTTGGAGATTGGTGAAATTGTTATGTGAAACGTATAATTCATTCAAGTTAGACAGTCTGTCAAACACGCCCCACGGTAGATTGTTGAACGCGTTGTGTGAAATATCTAATATCTGCAAACATGATAATGAGAAAAACACGCCAACTCGGGAAATTGCTCAAATTGTTTTGTGAAACGTATAATTCCTTTAAATTTGACAGTCTGTCAAACACGCCCGTCGGGAGATTAGTCAACGCGTTGTATGATATATCTAACATTTCCAAACGTGACAATGAGAAAAACACGTCAACTTGGAAATTGCTCAAATTGTTTTGTGAAACGTATAATTCATTTAAATTTGACAGTCTGTCAAACACGCCAGTCGGGAGATTGGACAACGCGTTGTATGAAATATCTAAAATCTCCAAACGTGATAATGAGAAAAACATGTCAGCTTGGAAATTGCTGAAATTGTTATGTGAAACGTATAATTCAATCAAGTTAGACAGCTCTTCAAAGAGGTCAGTCGGGAGAATGTTCCACGTATTGCATGAAATATCTAATATCTGCAAACGTGAAAATGAGAAAAATATGCCAACTTTGAAATTTCTCAAATTGTTATGTGATACATATAATTCACCTAAGTTGGAAAGTCTGTCAAACACGCCATTCGGGAAATTCGTTAGCATGTTATGAGAAATATCTAATATCTCTAAACGTGACAGTCTATCAAACGTATTAGGCGGGATATTGATGATCATGTTATTCGATATATATAATTGAATTAAGTTTTGCATTTGGGTTGAAATGCTACGCAGAAGATAAGGGAGCCTGTTGTGTGAAATATCTAATATTTCCAAGTGTGACAAGTAGAAAAACACGTTCGCTTGGAAATTGCTCAAATTGTTATTTGAAACGTATAATTCCTTCAAGTTAGACAGTCCGTCAAACACACCCGTCGGTAAATTGGTCAACACGTTGTATGATATATCTAATATTTGCAAACTTAATAATGATCGAAACATGTCAGCTTGGAAATTGCTCAAATTGTTATGTGATACATACAATTCATTTAATTGGGAGAGTCCACCAAACGCGCCCGTCGGGAGATTAGTAAACTTGTTACGAGAAATATCTAACGTCCGTAAGTCTGCCAATCCGTCGAGTATCCCGGTCTGAAAATCACCCAGTTTGTTATTTGAAATATCCAATTCTCGTAAAATTGACATTTCGTCAAACAACCCAAGCGGCAGGGTAACCAGCATATTGACCGATAAATCCAGCACCCGTAGATTATGAAAGACTATAAATGTGGCGGGATGAAGATTCGTTAACCGGTTGCTGTTTAAATGTATCTCTCTCAACAATGGCGCGTCGCCTATTATGAAAGCATCCCTGCGTATGTCGTTCAGTGGTATATTAGTCAAATTCAATATCACCATGTTAGTTGGATATAGAATTTGTCTGGACATTGTGATATTAGAAAGACAGGTAGTGTATAGAGCATTAGTATCGAGACTACAATAGCAATTACGAGAACATTGCATATCGCAAGATGTTATAGAATCGGTGACAGAACATGCAATGTCACCATTTGCGATGTTGTCATGATAGGTTTGGCCTATCACCTGATGATCATACCTCTGAATACTATTTGAACCAGCCAACAGTATCAGAAACAAAGAATGGAACAAACTTTGGAAAGTCATTTCCTAAATTGAGTTCTGAACCACGAACAAAATGATCGCTACACAATTTCAATGGGTTTGTATTAATGGAATCGAGAAGTGAATAAGTAATCGGGATATGGTATATTCACTACGATAGAGGGTAGTAGACGCGGTATAGCAATAGTCCTTATTGCTGTCCTTATTGCTGTACAGCAATAGTCCTTATTGCTGTCTGAAATGGAATATCGTAAAAGATAGAGACACTTGCAATATATTTTACAACTTATTACTGTTATATACTGTCATATTACAACACAATAGAACTGATTATAATAGCCTAATGGAATAATAATGTTCGAGAATCTACTTACAATGTTCCGAACTATGGGTAACGATCAATTGACGATATCAGTGTTGTCGTATGAATACGAGTTTCCTAATTCGAGGTGCTCTCAATAAATTAATTAAGGTAATTATAATCACTACATGTACACGCACATTAATGCCACTATTTGGACGACTTTATCTTCGTTGAGTTGCACTATTTGGACGACTTTATCTTCGTTGAGTTGCACTATTTGGATGACTTTATCTTCGTTGAGTTGCGTATAACGTTCCAGTTCGATATACTGTTTGTGGCTTACCGACACTATATAGCACACTCAATGGCTTTCTTCACGATCCATTTAGTATTGTCTAGTCTTAAAATGTTGACGATTCCTCGGTCTGGCACCACTGGTTAGCAAATCTTCTGTGAACTTCGACTTTTCGACCTGCAGTCCGCGTGTGATATCGTGTGTTGCGCTTCTGTAGCAAGCAGTGTGCAATAAAGCAGAAACAATGCAAAATTACGTCAGAGCATGTAGGCAAAGCATTTTTCTGGTGGTCAATTTAATGCCAATTATTCGGATACGCAATTTTGGGCGTTAGACAAACATATTTCACAGTGGTATGGATATATGGGGATGGTGGAATTCGACTGGGTGGGAGCAACTATCATGGGAGATAGTTCATCATATCTGACGCATGGATCAAATTTGAAATGATTGACCGAGTGCAAGTGAAGTAGGTTTGTTACAAATTATCGGCTTTCTTATATATATGGGACGTTTACACTATTACCTGTCATGTTACACTAAGCATGCCAAATATACTTACTTTAGTAGTCTGTTTGTATATAATGTTTGTGTTGTTACGCACTTGCCGCTGTGGGCTGGGGCCTTCCGGTCTTGATTGTTGGAATTTAAACCTATCCACGCTACGGAATTGATATTAGTTGTCGATGTGGTTGACATCCAGCCTTGCTGGTTTGACGCCTTAAATATAGTCTGCACCAAAAACTATGTCGAGAACAAGTCGATTGAAGTATCTCTGTAAAAATTAGAGCATAAAATCAGTAAACAAATCACAGTAAATCAAATGTTGTGTGGTCTCCACGAATAATTTGTTTACAATTTAATTCGTCGTTCACCGTTTGTTTGTCCTACGTTAATTCGTGAAAGAGCCCGTGTCTGGCATCGTCTGTAAAACGAGCAGCATATCGCCCGCCCTCACTGTTGCAAACTTTTGACCAATATCATACCGTCCGGCGTCCGCAGGATACTGCTATATCGTCAGTAGGCGTCGAGGTCAGAGTTCAAGATTTTGACGCGGTCGCTTTATAATCGCTTTGACGCTTCCTCTCGCCATCGATCGTATACTTTTATTTCGCCTTCATAAAACTGAAGATAAATCAACATTTTACTATTATTCGGATATATACACCCATTTCGGGGGAATTAAAAGGTTTCATATATTTTAAATTTTAAGGCGTCAGTCGTGGGAATCGAAACCAAATTCTTATACAAATAGTATGAGAAATATCATTCTAAAAGCCCATCTCAAACCAAAATAAGTTATAGCCTGAACTGAGCATAATAGAAAATAATTCACGCGCTACGCGCGCATGTTTTCAGGAAACAGGCAGCCCAGCACTAAAGTCATTCGGGTGGGGTAGGGAGTACACTTATTCATTCAAATTTCAACGTCAATCGGGGGAATCGAAACGTCTAAAAATAGTATGAAAAATCCTGGTCGGAAAATAAATAAATAACTGAACCTAAAGCGTAAAAATGCTGCATAAAAAAGCTTTATTTTGCTATACGGGTTAACAATTTATAAAAATGTGTTTAAAAAAAGCTTCCATTCGCCGTTACCAACCGCGAAACAGTTTTTCAACATAACATTGTTAGAAAATCAGTATGCACAACTTCTTTCTCGCATAATATAACGAAATAGCTGTCTAATTTTGATAAAAAGCCAATATTGATTGGAAATTAAGTGATTGCTTTTCAACCAAAAATCGGTCAAAAGTTCACAACAAATGGGTTCGAAAATTTAAAAAAAAATCGAACGCTGAGGGGGGCACATCCACAATCAGACTCCCCCTGTCCGCGCTAGCGCGGAGTACGGTGATTCGCACCTTGGTGCTTCGCACATCACTAACAAAAATGCATTTACAATTTATTTTAATTTTTGGACGGGCAATAGTTTGCCCCCCCCCTATCAAAATACCCTGGCGCCGCCCCTGCGTGCTCAGACATGATATATTACTCATTAACATTGGATCCAATATGCAAGGTTAAAGACCTTTTGTACATTTTTGCCTCATAATTCGATAACGGATATAGGGCAAACTATACATTTTTGGAATCCTTGTGCTTAGACATTTAACAGGGTGGTATGTTTTCAGCTTAATTGGAGCAATTTTGGCCCCCCCCCCCTGTACGGCAGCCATTTTGGATTTATGTAAATTACGAGAAATGCCCAAATATAATGTTTTGGCAGCCAAGCTGAATTTGTCTTATGAAAGCAATAACAGTATAGTAGAGTCGTTATCTTGGATTCCGTGACCATTTTCTTCCTACCTTAGTTTCTTAGTGAATTTGTCAACTAGAACCATTTTAAAAGAAAATGAGCTTCCATGCATTTCTCAAAAGTGACGGGAACGTTCTTTTATAGCGCAAATTCCAAAATGGCTGCCATACAGGGTCCAAAAATGTAATGGCTTTAATTAAGCTAAAAAGCACACCAAATTGTTCGGCTGAGCACAAGGATTCCGAAAAGTATAGTTTGCTCTACTTCCGATGTTTGGATAACGAGTTATCGGGTAAAACGTAAAAAGGTAGTTAACCTTTACATATGGTCTATGCAAGTGATATTGAGGAAATCCATGAATCCTAACTGTGCTAACCTTCATTATTGAGTAATTATTAATCATTAATTAATAAATGAATTGCCATAGTAATTAATTAATAAATTATTCATTAATAATAAATTGATGATTAATAACTATTAGTAGTTAATTAATGATTAATATCTTGAAAACTTGATTTCAACAAAAGTGTGGGTGCTCGTGTTGGTATGACAAAATTCTCTTTATAATAATGATATTTAGAAGCTTGTTTATATTATTGATAATATTAATGATTCCATTCCATTTACATGAGATGTTTCTTCTCTAAACACAAAAATGGGTGGGGTGGGGGGGGGGTGGGGGGGGGGGGGGTGGGGGAGGGCGGTCAGAAGCTAATTGACGCTCTCTCTTGATCACTATATCAATTCAATGCGGTATACGCAAGTAGCATATCAATGGATAGATCAGACTTCAAGCTTCCAGAAAAATAATAACAGACAATTAATTATGCAAATACTATGTTAATTAGCTCATGAATAATTAATGAGGTTTGATTACAAATTGACAAAAATATTACATTTTTAATAATATTGCAATAATACACATCGTCAAGAACATTTATTCTGTGACTTTTACTCTAATTAGCGTACAATAATTAGTTTCTTACTTGGTTAAAGGTATATTATGTGATCTTTCCAGGAAACGCCCTCAACATCGAAAAAAAAATTGAAAGAAGATTTTCTTGCAGATTTACATTTCTGATCATAAATCGTACATACATTCCAAGTTACAGGGCGATACGATTCTTAATTACTTCAAAATCATGATTTTAGAGTGAAAATAAACTGTCGGATAACTCCGACAGTTTATATTTTTACTCTAAATTCACTCTAAAACCATGATTTTGAGGTAATTAGGAATCGTATCGCTCTGTAACTTGGAATGTATGTATGATTTATGATCAGAAATGTAAATCTGCAAGAAAATCTACTTTCTAAAAAAAATAATGAATAGAGGGCGCTATCTTGAAAAGATCACATAATATGCCTTTAATTTCTTGTCAAATTTGGTCTATTTTAGCAACAAAATTACACATTTAGTACTTGTACAAGAAAATAATATGATGATAGTCAATAATTCTTGTTGGAATAGGATACAAGTGACACAACTCATCTAAAACTATCACAATATTTGTTATTTTTCATGTAAAATATACCTAAATTCATATTTTATTCCTTTTTAGGCCAAATCGTGCCATACAGGGTGTATCAGAAAGAACTGTACCGTGTTTCTAAAATACATAACAAATACAAAATGATCATTGTTTTAGATTTAAACACCTGCAATGTAAAGGTGAACATGTTTCCTATATTATATGTTAATTTCATTGAGATATCTCTTTTTGTTCTCGTGTGGCAAGACATAATCGAAAATCGATGAAAAACATGTTTTCAATTTCAATCAATCCTCTCTACCACTACCCCAACATTTCAAACAATGTAGCCCACACCACATAAGCAATATTCAAAAAACCCGCCAAAGAAAGGAAAGTTAAAACCACTCAAGCAGAACAAATCTTGGTTTATTTGCGGTTTCAAAATCAAAATTTATCTTCAAATTTCACCCACAAATGTATGCAAATAATAAATAGTTATACAAGTGATGTAAACAGTTGAGATATGGCGACCAAATAACCCCTGTCCTTATGGACTGATGGATATCTCAGGTAGGGTTAGTAATTTCACAGATTTTTTAAATTGATCATTTCGACCAAAATTGAAATCTACCATCTTTACCAGAAAGTCTGTTTTTTCCATCAGAAATGTCCGATTTTCACAATTTAAAATTCTTATGAAAGCTGGGCGTTTGCGCATGATATATGTGAATACGGTTTGAACAATATCAATCGAATTTACCAACAAATAAATTTGACTATCACATTATAATGGACATTAGCCATTATGCTAAGGCGACGGAAACATCTACCTCTCTACGGGTAGACTGGGTACCCGCGTCCCTCTATATGGCCGCCATCTTTAAAAATGGCGGACCAAATATAGACTGGGTACCCGCGTCCCTCTATATGGCCGCCATCTTTAAAAATGACGGACCAAATATAGGGACTGGGAAAATAGTACGTCCAAAAAGTGTGCGGTTTGTCGTGGAATTCCACGACAAAATACCAGTACCGAGCATGCGCGGCAACAACAGAAATACCACCTGATTGGTCCAATTCAAAGGCAGTGCGTCGAACGATCGTCACGCTGCGCCACGGGGAGGCAAATCGTGCGCCCTATCGCGTCACGCGATGTACAACGCCGCGTGAAACTACCGGCGCTCTGTGGCGTGATGGTGCGTGAATAAGCTCATTTTTTCACGAATTTATCAGCGCACACTTTTAGAACTGTATTTTTCCAGTCTTCACATTTGAGCACCCTCGCAGGGGCCGTGTGGAAAATCGGGAAGACAGGAGGATCCAGTCTACTCTACGGGCCCGACCGTCCATTTTGTTTTCGAATTTTAAAACAAACACAAAATATTAAATTTTTGAAAAATCTTCGAACATTTGTGAAAATTTCGAACATTTGTGAAAATTTCGAACATTGCTGAAAATTCACCAAAATTGTTTGGGAAAATACCAAAAACAACAACGCCCGACCGACAGCCCTTACATGACACCGTTTGCCCGTAGAACAGTGTTTTACGTCGCCATCGCTAATAAATCAGTCTCTATTACCAATTGTATAAGATGAGTGAAATGATAGATATATCAAGATCATATTTCACTCCCTCTTGGTGTTGATGACCACCAGTTGATGGAGAAAACCTGGTTTAAACCGAAACCGAACTGATAATAGTAATGATAGTAATTAAAGGGACACGAAGTCATGTTGAATATTTTTATTCTAATTAATTAACTTCAGAATTCAAGATGAACATTAAAAATTGCCATTATTGTTGTTTCAACTCACAAAAACACAGCAAAACTTGATTAAAACAATGTTTAAATATGTTGGAATACCACCCCTAACCATACGTAAAATGCTGGTTACGGCTCTACCAGCATTTTTGAATCGACGTTTTGTTGTACAAAGAGGGCTGATTTTTCATAATCCTTCTATAGGTGTTCATACACATGTAATACTAATATAATTGTAAAGATATACAAATCCCAGTTTTTATCATATTTGAGGGCGCAGCCTCCTAAACATCTCTTCGTGTCCCTTTAAGTAGGTAGTAATACAAATCCAATCTCTTAAAATATTGAAAATATATACAAAGGTTATATTGCCTCCGTTTTGGTTTATATTAGATAAATAAATTAGCTATCATATTACACTTGGTTGTTTCTAATCAAAGATGCGCCATTACACGACTCGATATCCGTTTTGTTACATATTAAGAGCTGACCTCCAAATAGTTTATGAACAAATGAAAATGAAAATGCTCAAAACCGAAGACAAATTTTGTCCGGAAATGAAGATGGCTGGTGTAAGAAAGACCTCGGTTGACTTACAAGTGTAATGTACAGGGTGTCCCAAAAGTGTCGATACCTGTTTAAAGCTTCACACATCAATATCCGGTAAATTAATTCGCAGAATACAACTGGAGACATAGTAGGCCGTATTCTCGTACTAAACACGGTTTTAGCTTAAAACCGTGTTTAAAGGTATATTATGTGATCTTTCCAGGGAACGCCCTCAACATCGAAAAAAAAATTGAAAGCAGATTTTCTTGCAGATTTACATTTCTGATCATAAATCATGCATACATTCCAAGTTACAGGGCGATACGATTCTTAATTACTTTTAGAGTGAAAATAAACTGTCGGGATCCCGACAGTTTATATTTTTCACTCTAAATTCACTCTAAAACCATGATTTTGAGGTAATTAGGAATCGTATCGCTCTGTAACTTGGAATGTATGTATGATTTATGATTGGAAATGTAAATCTGCAAGAAAATCTACTTTCTAAAAAAAATCATGAATAGAGGGCGCTCTCAAGGGCACAATAGATATCGACTGAAAGCCAAATACACAGTACTTTTAAAGACTACACGATCCGCGCATCAGCTTGTACCGGGCACGGTTGAGTGATCATTCAAGGCATACAGTACAGTAGGTGCGCGAGTTTAATTAAACACGCATTAAACTACCCCGGCCCCGTACCCATGTTTAAAGTTAGACACATTTCGGCGAGTTAGACGCGTGTTTAAGCCATCACTATGTCATGCACATTAATCTGGTTTCTCTTGGCGATGGTTCAGTATCCGACACATCCGTCAGTGTGTCATGCACATTAAACTTGGATTCACGAAGGATTTTTCGAATTTATTTTAGATTCTATTCTTCGGGTGTATGACATAGTGACGGATGTTGGACCCATTGGATTGTTTTTGTTGTTGAGAAAAACGCAATCAATGTATTATGATTTAGTTGTAATGAATTAGATAGGGTAGACCCATGACAAGCTCGTGACGTGTTATGTCGTCTCCAAACTGTCGCGAAAAATCGAGCTCGATAACTGTAACCAACTGTGCCAATCTAAACGACCCAAATTGGGACCCTTGTTTAACACCGTGTTCAAAATAGAACATGTTACATTTCAGCTGACTAAAACTTGTAAAGATAGTAATTGTTTGATGTTATTTAAATATTTGTGGAAAAACTGAAAATATGTGGAAATAATATTTCCAATATAAAGTTTAAAATCTTGAATACGTTTCTGTTACTTTTATATTCATTATATCTAAAAATATGATTACCTACCTTGTCAGAGAAATCATTTGGACCTTAAACTCTTTCAGTTCTCAAGCACCCGCTTTGCAGGAATAGACTGGTAAAATATTGACGGCCAATTCAACCCCGAATTCAACCACCAGTCCAGTTAGTATAAACAGCGACTCACCTCACCTGCATGAGTTGAACAATTGCGACTAACATAACAATTTGTCATCCGCGGCACTGCGCAGCGCAAATCACTACGGAATCTAAAAAGGGACATGACGCGTGCGTCCAGTCTTACCACGACATTTGATACTTGGGTTAAAATCAAACCTTTCTATCTCACCAGATCTTTTGATACATGATAGATCGTGGTCCGGTTCATTTGTTTACAAAGTCCTGAGTTAGATACGGTATACCAATGGACTCTATAACATTTATTCGATCGCGCAAAAACTGCTTCAACAAATCACTAGATGACTGACGGCCGGGCATTGTAACACGTCGACGCTTGGGTATACATGGTATAGGAGTGGGGGAAATAAATGAATGTTTTGAATCTCTCTTTCGGGAGCATGAAGATGAAAGGAAAATAGTGGATGCCGACGCTTTGGAACCCGATTGTTTATTTTGACGAATAAATCGTATTGAAAATTAGGAGCCAGCGCGATGCAGGGGGTAACTCTCGAGCTGCCGAAAGACAGTATCGAACGATACTGGGTGTTCCAGTATTGGACGATACTAGTACAGTCCAGAATCTGGGACCTAAAAGTATGCACTTTTTCCAATTAATAAATAGTCATTTTTGCTGATGCCACTCTTGAAATCACAAATGCAGCATTTATACCCGCTTTTATACCCAATATTTATATTATGACTATTTCTAGAGCTATAGCTGGGGAGCACATACGGTTTTAAAACACACTTAAACACATGTGACCTTTCACTCTAAATCAAGGTCAAAGTCAATCAACCACCCAAGTTGGCAAAGATGTTGTTCACTTATAGGTTTTACTTTTACTAACTTCAAAGAACATTTTGGTATATAACTCCCTGTGTCAGCCTGGACCGGGACCGGAAGACCCTTATAATGCTCCCCCGCATGCTCCCCAACTATAATGTGACTGAATTCTGAATTCTAAAGCCGTAGATCAGAATATTTGAATTGATGTTTTGTTGTACAAAGAGGACTGATTTTTCTGAATCCTTACAGGTGTAAGTTCATATACATGTATAATACAATTGTAAAAATGTAAATCTCAGTTTCGGCCGGTTTTTGAAGGCGCACGTCATGGGACGTCAAATGAGGGCTATTTATTGTAGAATCGCTGATGATAGTGCCTTGTTCGATATCAGCGGCAAATGAACATCACAATCTGCACAGTGGTAAAGTGTTACCAAACAGAACAGTATTGGGCTAATTAATAAAAGAAAACAATATTGCAATTATAGTGTTGCGTTGGTAGACCACGGATGCCGAGGTGTCGATTTTATGACTTTGGTAAACGACATGTCCCTTCTATGCTTCCGTAGTAACCAGGGGTTGATTTAATCAACATATCACACGAAACATTAAACGCCGGGTAAAAGCATATTATCCTTGAGGATCTACCGAATGGTAAAAGTAGGCATAGCACAATGCACACACACAGAGTCTGCCACTGGGAGTATATAACACCAGTGAACAACAACATATGAAAAGCTGTGTTGCATAAAGCCCTACATCCACTTTTACCTGTTACTCATTTTGCATTATTGAATGAATGGCTATTCACAATGTGGAATGTTGTTTGTATTGTTGCCTCAATTGGCGTGCATGGATGAACTAATCCAAGTCATGAAGACAGCCATGGAATATTTGGATTAATTATTCATGCAAAATGAGTAACATGTAGGAGTGGTCTGTAAGCCCTTATTCAAAACAATCTTTTCATATAATGTATGCAGCTCCACTTTGAAAAACCCCCCTATATAAAAATTAATTATCCTCACAGTAGGCACTCCATGTAGGGCAGTGAACTTGCCATATATGGGTAGTCATGACCTTGGACTATATAACCTTGATCCAGGTATAAATACTTATCATCCGGTTTTTTAGTTATGACTGTTTTTACCAATTTTCGAAATTTGCTCTGAACTTGAATATATTGGGCCAATTTAAATAAACCTAACCTGAGATATTGTACTAAACACTTCAATCCATTTAGTGATATGCTCAGATTTTGCATCCTTTGAGTGCCTACTGTGAGGAAAAGACTGAGAATTTAAATATGGGTATTTAAGAAATGGAAAAGCTTGTTTAATTTCTAAATCCATCAATATTTGTCAATCAAATTGGGT
Organism: Ophiura sarsii; assembly: GCA_035610835.1. Lineage (NCBI taxonomy): Eukaryota > Metazoa > Echinodermata > Ophiuroidea > Amphilepidida > Ophiuridae > Ophiura > Ophiura sarsii. Next base: position 65,612,058 of record CM069457.1, on the reverse strand, counting down.
ATACATGTTATATATCTATTACCGATCACTCTTATGATGGGAACAAAATTGTCGGACATTGCTCATTTGCATATTAATGACTTGAATAGATAATTAGCTAATTTGCATATTTAATGAGCTTATGAAACTAAATTATAGTTTAAAAGATTGGGTATCGTACAGTTAGCCATAATACCAAGTTTGATTACAATACACCATTCACATCTGGATTTATAACATTTACGCATATTAATTAGCTGGACTTAGTCACTTTTTTGATTGCGGTCAGTAAAACTGGTCAAAATGACCAATTTCACTAGCTTATTTTAGCTTAATGCAATATAATTTTACCATATTATTTAATTTAACATGGTATATAGATATTCAATTGTTAAAGAAATATATATAAATGGTGTTTTGAATGTTACATTATTAACAAATTGAGCTCTCTAAATCCTGATAAATTATATTTGTGGGCATTGTTACTGTTTTTGGCAGGTTTTCGGCCATTTTCCGAGTATCTCAAAACACCGTACCACAAGAATGCATTGACCGATTGTCATAATTCTTTTTGGAAAATAAATCTTTCATTGCAATCTTTCATTTGAATCCAATTTTGTACATGTCTCAATCATTTGAATGTTATGTGTGCTATGCCTAGTAAAAGGGATAACTAGCCTTTATGGACAATGATGTTTTAGAAGAAGAAAAAAAATCAATTTAAGTGTTTTAAGTATTTATAAGGGACACGGCACGTAGATTGATAGTGATGATGGTGTAACTATGAACCCAAGCGTTCGGACTGATCATATTAAAGGCATATTATGCTATCTTTTTCCATGGAACGCCCTCTATCCTTGATTTTTTTTGAAAGCAGACTGAATTCCTTGCAGATTTATATTTCTGATCATAAATCATAAATACATTCTGAGTTACGGGGTGATACGATTCCTAATTACTTCAAAATCATGGTTTTAGATAGAACTGGAATATGTCACTCACGGCCTTATGGGGCCCTCACATGTATCCGTGTGAGCTGAGCGGCCCTTTACCGTGTGAAAAATGGGTGCGGACGGCGGCACACACGGTGGGCCGTTTCCCGTCCGTTGAACACGTTCAGGGGACTTTGCCGGCCACCGGAGTTTTGAACATGCTCAAAACTCCTGGCGGGTGAGTAAAAGCGGCGGCGAACGATGAGAGCCCGGTATGAAGACGGTATAAGGACGGCGCACCCGTTCGCACCCGTTTCGCACTCGTTTCGCACTCGTTTCGCGCCCATTCGCAGGGCGGTGATGGATGGTGGTGGACGTCGACCATCTTAGCGACGGACTGCGAATGGCCGCATGCAGCCTAGTAACCGTTCGCGGAACGGACTCTTAGCAGGCATGTTGCAACTCTCTAAATGTAAAAGAGCTAAAACTCACTCTTTCGAGAGCTCTAGGAGGAACAGCTCTTTTTTTGGAGTGAAGTTCACTCTTAAAAGAGCGATTTTCACTCTAAAAAGAGTTCAAATCACTCTAAAAAGGGGGAAATCACTCTTAAAAGAGTGACAAATCACTCTTAAAAGAGTGACAAATCACTCTTAAAAGAGTGACAAATCACTCTTAAAAGAGTGACAAATCACTCTTAAAAGAGTGACAAATCACTCTTAAAAGAGTGACAAATCACTCTTCAAATCACTCTTAAAAGAGTGACAAATCACTCTGAAAAGAGTGAACTTCACTTCTTAAAAGAGCCGTCCCTCCTAAAGCTCTCGAAAGAGTGAGGTTTAGCTCTTTTACATTTAGAGAGTATTATAGATGTTGATCGTACGAATTCCGGAATGCAAATGAAGCGGCGACTTGAGCGCTCAGCTTAAAAAGGGCGGTTTGATGATGTAATCAAGACGTTTCGGCCGGTACCCAAGCGTTTCGTCCGGTTAGGAACCGGTATGGAGGTGGTATGCACACGGTGAGGACACGGTGAGAACGGTAAGCTAGAACTGTATGAGGCCGGTGATCCCGGGACAAGGCCGGTGAGAACTCGGGACAGACCCGGTGTAGAACGGTATGGACCGAGGACCCGGTGAGGAGGTGTTATGCACCCGGTGAGAACGGTAAGCTAGAAATGTATGAGGACGGTGAGCCCGGTACACGGCCGGTGAGGACCCGGTAAAGACCCTGTATATAACGTAATGGACCCGGTGGCCACAACAAAAAATTAATGCGCCCGTTGACATTTTTTAGTGATTGTTTGGACTCACTAAACGGGCGCGAAACGGGTGTGCCGTCTTTATACCGTCCTCAAACCGGGCTCTCACCGTTTGCCGCCGCTTTTGCTCACCCGGCAAGAGTTTTGAGCATGTTCAAAATTCCTGCCGGGTCCTGCCGGGCGCGGATGGCCGTCAATGTCCCCGGCAACGTGTTCAACGGACGGGAAACGGCCCACCGTGAGACATCACCGTGTGCCGCCGTCTGCACCAATTTGTCACACGGTAATGAGCCGGCCAGCTCACACGGATACATGTGAGGGCAAATGTATTTTACAGAGATTCCCGGAATGTGAGAGAAGCGGCGAGCTTGAGCGCTCAGCTTATAGAGGGCAGTTTGATGACGTTATCAAGGCGGTTCGGTCGGTACCCAAGCGTTTCGGCCGGTGAGGACCTGGTGAGGAGGTGGTATGAGCCCGGTTCCAGGCCGATAAGGACCCGGTATAGAACAGTATGAACCCGGTGACAAAAATTTAAAAAATGCGGCCGTTAACATTTTTTGCTGATTGTTCACCGTGTTGGACTCTGTTGTTTTTCTATAAGACGGTAAGGGGCCGCCCAGCTCACACGGATACATGTGAGGGCCCCATAAGTACACTGATTTCGAACGGCAAAGCCGTGAGGACCTGGATAATCCACTGTACGTTGTGTAACTCCTGTGCAAGGGAGTCTCCATGCAAAAAAAAAGGTTGCCAAACGAAGAAATATAATGCTATACATACAAATTCTCTTGGTTCTGGCGTTTATAAATAGTTTCCTCATGATAGACCTGCAGTTGATATGGAATGACAAAAACCTTCCCAATCATCTCAAAATGAAATTGGTCAAGACCCTCGTTTGGAGCCTGCACTCATTTATGGCGCTGTAAGCATGGTCAGCTGGACATTGGGCAAAGCAGATGAGAACAGAATATTAGCAGCTGAAATGTGGATATGGAGGAGAATGCGTAACATCAACTGGAAGCAGAAAAGAACAAATGTTAGCATTTTGCAAGAGCTAGACACAAATAGACAACTGTTGGGAAAGGTTATAAAGCCTTAAACTAGGATACTCCGGCCATACGCTCAGGGGAAGTGGAAGCCCCTTATCTCTCAACCTCATTGAGGTTAAAGTAGAAGGAAAGAGAAAACGTGGCAGACAGAAGAAAAACTGGTTTGATAACATCAGGGAATGGACTGGTCTCACCTCCGTTCAAGCCAAACGTGCAGCCCCATATATAGTGCATCATATGGTGCAATTTTCCAAGGGGGGGGGGGGGGGGGGGGGGGGGGGGGTGCCCGGTTTGTATCTATGAGTTCAAAGTGGGTGTAAGTGTACTGATTGTTGTTGTTGTGAGGGTTGTGTTTCGTTAAGTGTAGTATTGAAGTTTGAGTGGAGTATGTGTGACTGTTTGATGTGTGCGGGCTCGGGGTTTTTAATTTTTGATGTATTAATTCTATGTGCAATATTTTATAATCTAATGATCTTTTATATCATAACTATAATGTATTTTTATTGTGTGTATTTCTTTGTTAATTTGATGCAATTCAGTGTTTGTACTGCTATATCAATTTTAATAAACCAGTTATGAATGAATGAATGAAAGATATATAGAATAAAGTGGAGAAAGAACACTAAGAAGAGTGCAAATATGGTCGCCAATCATCAGAAGTGATGGAGGCATCAAGGTATCAAGGTAAGGGGGGATCAAGAAGAAGAAAAAAGTCCGAGGCTCAAAAATTTCCAGCCCCCCAACAACTATTTATGAACACTCCCTAATCAGAATAGAAGAGGGAAGGTCACAACGTATCGCCGGAGTATACCTTTACTTCTAGACACCCGATCACATGTATTTTCGATGTGAAGTTGATAAGGAATAGGAGGGATCCGAGGATAAAGCCTTTGGGTACGCCACATTGAACAGGTAGGAGATTTGAAGAGTGCGAGTTAAAGGACGTAAAACCGCTTTCGATTATAAAGATAGTTAGAGAGCAAGGCAAGAGGCGTACCTCGAAAACCGTAGTGATTTAGTAAGGATTGAGTGGTCAATAGTATCGAAAGCCTTTGACAGGTCTAGAAATAGGCCAATCGTGTGATGTTTTTTGGAGAGAGCAGAAGAAAGTTTGTTATAAATGTAAACAAGTGCAAGATCAGTTGAGTGGTTCTTCCTAAATCCATACTGGTTGTCGTGAAGGAGATCGTATGAAGAAAGGAAATCATAAAGAAGATTGTAGATTAGGCGTTCAAGAATTTTTAAGAACCATGGAAGTACTGAGATGGAGCGATAGTTGGAGAAGGTATGGGGGTCGGCATTTTATACATAGGAATAACTTTGGCGATCTTTAGAGCAGATGGAAACACACCAGTCATGGTGGAAACCCGGGTGGAAAGGTTAAAGATATGGGCCAGGGACCGAACGATAAAAGGGGCTATTTGTTTAACGTTTGATGATGCCGGGGTCAATGTCATCAAAGCCAGAACTCTTGCCGTTTTTAAAAGTATCTTCAGAATCTCCTTATCTGAAACAGGATTTAGAAAGATTGACTTAATCAAAAGGAGTTGAAAGGAAGTCAGAATAGGGACGCTGGGATATTATCTTGTGAGCCAAATTAGGACCGATTTCAGCAAATAATTTGTTGAATTTATTCGCAATATCAGCCTTGTTGGATATTTTGGAATCGCCATCTAAGAAGTAGTTTGGGGTTTCTTCATATTAGTTTTACCAATTATTTCATTAATGGTACGCCAAGTTTTATTAGCATTATTTTTTATAGCTATCGAATTTCTCTACGGATAAGATAAGCGATTTTATTTCTATATTTAACATAAGAATTCTTGTTTTATTCGTTGGGCCTTTTCATGAAAGTTTAAAACGCTTGTTCCTGATATTAATTGATCTGATAATACCTTTAGTAATCCATGGTTTATTTTGTTTACGTTTGTTTAGTTTAGTGCTTTGATAAGGCAGGGATTTATTGTAGATTGATGAAAATTCTACGTTCAATTTACAATAGCTCCTCATCCCTGTATAGCACAAACATGATTTTGCTCTCATTTTTACGGAAGCACTGAAGGGACATGACGTATTTGACAAGTTGACGAGATGACGAGATAAATGATGATATAATTGACGACATAATTTCGAGTAAACATGATAATTGACCACATAATTGATAACATAATATCAAGTTGTCACAATAATTGACAACATAATTACGAGTTGATGAGTTGACGAGATAATTGACATAGTTTAAAGTTGCCATGATAATTGACGACATAATTGATAACATAATATCAAGTTGTCACGATTAAATTGACTATATAATTACGAGTTGACGAGTTGACGAGATAAATTACGACAAAATTTCGAGTTGACATGATATGTGCCAATATAATTGACGACATAATATTGTGTTAACAACATAATTGACAACATAATTACGCGTTGATGAGTTGACGAGATAAATGACGACATAATTTCGAGTTGCCATGATAATTGACGACATAATTGATAACATAATATCAAGTTGTCACGATAATTGACCATATAATTACGAGTTGATGAGTGGACGAGATAAATGACGACATAATTGACGACATATTTTCGAGTTAACATGATAATTGTCCACATAATTGATAATATGATATCAAGTTGTTACGATAAATGACAACATAATTATGAGTTGATGAGTTGAAGCGATAATCTACTTCATACTATTGACGACATAATGTTCAGTTGTCACGATAATTGACGACATACTTACGACTTGACGAGTTATTCAGGGCTGAGTTTAGGGTAAATGGTCACGGGCTGCTCTTAGCATTGCATTTTCAGCGCGCTGCTCTCTTTCATATAGCGCCTCAATAGAGTTAGAACGCAAGATGGGCACAATGTGAACCTCCTTACCATCTTCAGTAGATAGCAAAATGGGCACAATGTGAACCCTCCTTACTATCGTCAGTAGATAGCAAAATGGGCACAATGTGAACCTCCTTACCATCTTCAGTAGATAGCAAAACCGGCACAATGTGAACTTCCTTACTATCTTCAGTAGATAGCAAGATGGGCACAATGTGAACCTCCTTACCATCTTCAGTAGATAGCAAAATGGGCACAATGTGAACCTCCTTACTATCTTCAGTAGATAGCAAAATGGGCACAATGTGAACCTCCTTATTATCTTCAGTAGATAGCAAAATGAGCACAATGTGAACCTCCTTACTATCTTCAATAGATAGCAAAATGGGCACCATATGAACCTCATTACTATCTTCAGAAGATAGCAAAATGGACACAATGTGAACCTCCTTACTATCTTCAGTAGATAGCAAAATGGGCACAATGTGAACCTCCTTATTATCTTCAGTAGATAGCAAAATGAGCACGTAAACCTCCTTACTATCTTCAGTAGATAGTAAAATGGGCACAATGTGAACCTCCTTACTATCTTCAGAAGATAGCAAAATGGGCACAATGTGAACCTCCTTATTATCTTCAGTAGATAGCAAAATGAGCACGTAAACCTCCTTACTATCTTCAGAAGATAGCAAAATGGGCACAATGTGAACCTCCTTACTATCTTCAGTAGATAGCAAGATGGGCACAATGTGAACTTCCTTATTATCTTCAGTAGATAGCAAAATGAGCACAATGTGAACCTCCTTATTATCTTCAGTAGATAGCAAAATGAGCACGTAAACCTCCTTACTATCTTCAGTAGATAGTAAAATGGGCACAATGTGAACCTCCTTACTATCTTCAGAAGATAGCAAAATGGGCACAATGTGAACCTCCTTATTATCTTCAGTAGATAGCAAAATGAGCACGTAAACCTCCTTACTATCTTCAGAAGATAGCAAAATGGGCACAATGTGAACCTCCTTACTATCTTCAGTAGATAGCAAGATGGGCACAATGTGAACTTCCTTATTATCTTCAGTAGATAGCAAAATGAGCACAATGTGAACCTCCTTATTATCTTCAGTAGATAGCAAAATGAGCACGTAAACCTCCTTACTATCTTCAGTAGATAGCAAAATGGGCACAATGTGAACCTCCTTACTATCTTCAGAAGATAGCAAAATGGGCACAATGTGAACCTCCTTACTATCTTCAGTAGATAGCAAAGTGGGCACAATGTGAACCTCCTTATTATCTTCAGTAGATAGCAAAATGAGCACGTAAACCTCCTTACTATCTTCAGTAGATAGCAAAATGGGCACAATGTGAACCTCCTTACTATCTTCAGAAGATAGCAAAATGGGCACAATGTGAACCTCCTTACTATCTTCAGTAGATAGCAAAATGGGCACAATGTGAACTTCCTTACTATCTTCAGAAGATAGCAAAATGGGCACAATGTGAACCTCCTTACTATCTTCAGCAGATAGCAAAATGGGCACAATGTGAACTTCCTTATTATCTTCAGTAGATAGCAAAATGAGCACAATGTGAATCTCCTTACTATCTTCAGTAGATAGCAAAATGGGCACAATGTGAACCTCCTTACTATCTTCAGAAGATAGCAAAATGGGCACAATGTGAACCCTCCTTACTATCGTCAGTAGATAGCAAAATGGGCACAATGTGAACCTCCTTACCATCTTCAGTAGATAGCAAAACCGGCACAATGTGAACTTCCTTACTATCTTCAGTAGATAGCAAGATGGGCACAATGTGAACCTCCTTACCATCTTCAGTAGATAGCAAAATGGGCACAATGTGAACCTCCTTACTATCTTCAGTAGATAGCAAAATGGGCACAATGTGAACCTCCTTATTATCTTCAGTAGATAGCAAAATGAGCACAATGTGAACCTCCTTACTATCTTCAATAGATAGCAAAATGGGCACCATATGAACCTCATTACTATCTTCAGAAGATAGCAAAATGGACACAATGTGAACCTCCTTACTATCTTCAGTAGATAGCAAAATGGGCACAATGTGAACCTCCTTATTATCTTCAGTAGATAGCAAAATGAGCACGTAAACCTCCTTACTATCTTCAGTAGATAGTAAAATGGGCACAATGTGAACCTCCTTACTATCTTCAGAAGATAGCAAAATGGGCACAATGTGAACCTCCTTATTATCTTCAGTAGATAGCAAAATGAGCACGTAAACCTCCTTACTATCTTCAGAAGATAGCAAAATGGGCACAATGTGAACCTCCTTACTATCTTCAGTAGATAGCAAGATGGGCACAATGTGAACTTCCTTATTATCTTCAGTAGATAGCAAAATGAGCACAATGTGAACCTCCTTATTATCTTCAGTAGATAGCAAAATGAGCACGTAAACCTCCTTACTATCTTCAGTAGATAGTAAAATGGGCACAATGTGAACCTCCTTACTATCTTCAGAAGATAGCAAAATGGGCACAATGTGAACCTCCTTATTATCTTCAGTAGATAGCAAAATGAGCACGTAAACCTCCTTACTATCTTCAGAAGATAGCAAAATGGGCACAATGTGAACCTCCTTACTATCTTCAGTAGATAGCAAGATGGGCACAATGTGAACTTCCTTATTATCTTCAGTAGATAGCAAAATGAGCACAATGTGAACCTCCTTATTATCTTCAGTAGATAGCAAAATGGGCACAATGTGAACCTCCTTACTATCTTCAGTAGATAGCAAAATGGGCACAATGTGAACCTCCTTATTATCTTCAGTAGATAGCAAAATGAGCACGTAAACCTCCTTACTATCTTCAGTAGATAGCAAAATGGGCACAATGTGAACCTCCTTACTATCTTCAGAAGATAGCAAAATGGGCACAATGTGAACCTCCTTACTATCTTCAGTAGATAGCAAAATGGGCACAATGTGAACTTCCTTACTATCTTCAGAAGATAGCAAAATGGGCACAATGTGAACCTCCTTACTATCTTCAGCAGATAGCAAAATGGGCACAATGTGAACTTCCTTATTATCTTCAGTAGATAGCAAAATGAGCACAATGTGAATCTCCTTACTATCTTCAGTAGATAGCAAAATGGGCACAATGTGAACCTCCTTACTATCTTCAGAAGATAGCAAAATGGGCACAATGTGAACCTCCTTATTATCTTCAGTAGATAGCAAAATGAGCACGTAAACCTCCTTACTATCTTCAGTAGATAGCAAAATGGGCACAATGTGAACCTCCTTACTATCTTCAGAAGATAGCAAAATGGGCACAATGTGAACCTCCTTACTATCTTCAGTAGATAGCAAAATGGGCACAATGTGAACCTCCTTATTATCTTCAGTAGATAGCAAAATGAGCACGTAAACCTCCTTACTATCTTCATTAGATAGCAAAATGGGCACAATGTGAACCTCCTTACTATCTTCAGAAGATAGCAAAATGGGCACAATGTGAACCTCCTTACTATCTTCAGTAGATAGCAAAATGGGCACAATGTGAACTTCCTTACTATCTTCAGAAGATAGCAAAATGGGCACAATGTGAACCTCCTTACTATCTTCAGCAGATAGCAAAATGGGCACAATGTGAACCTCCTTACTATCTTCAGTAGATAGCAAGATGGGCACAATGTGAACTTCCTTATTATCTTCAGTAGATAGCAAAATGAGCACAATGTGAATCTCCTTACTATCTTCAGTAGATAGCAAAATGGGCACCATGTGAACCTCCTTACTATCTTCAGTAGATAGCAAAATGGGCACAATGTGAACTTCCTTATTATCTTCAGTAGATAGCAAATTGAGCACAATGTGAACCACCTTACTATCTTCAGTAGATAGCAAAATGGGCACAATGTGAACCTCCTTATTATCTTCAGTAGATAGCAAAATGGGCACAATGTGAACCACCTTACTATCTTCAGTAGATAGCAAAATGGGCACTATGTGAACCTCCTTACTATCTTCAGTAGATAGCAAAATGGGCACAATGTGAACTTCCTTATTATCTTCAGTAGATAGCAAAATGAGCACAATGTGAACCACCTTACTATCTTCAGTAGATAGCAAAATGGGCACAATGTGAACCTCCTTATTATCTTCAGTAGATAGCAAAATGGGCACAATGTGAACCTCCTTACTATCTTCAGTAGATAGCAAAATGGGCACAATGTGAACCACCTTACTATCTTCAGTAGATAGCAAAATGGGCACAATGTGAACCTCCTTATTATCTTCAGTAGATAGCCAAATGAGCACGTAAACCTCCTTACTATCTTCAGCAAATAGCAAAATGGGCACAATGTGAACCTCCCTACGATCTTCAGTAGATAGCAAAATGGGCACAATGTGAACCTCCTTACTATCTTCAGTAGATAGCAAAATGGGCACAATGTGAACCTCCTTACTATCTTCAGTAGATAGCAAAATGGGCACAATGTGAACCTCCTTATTATCTTCAGTAGATAGCAAAATGAGCACATAAACCTCCTTACTATCTTCAGTAGATAGCAAAATGGGCACAATGTGAACCTCCTTATTATCTTCAGTAGATAGCAAAATGAGCACAATGTGAACATCCTTACTATCTTCAGTAGATAGCAAAATGGGCACAATGTGAACCACCTTACTATCTTCAGTAGATAGCAAAATGAGCACGTAAACCTCCTTACTATCTTCAGTAGATAGCAAAATGGGCACAATGTGAACCACCTTACTATCTTCAGTAGATAGCAAAATGAGCACGTAAACCTCCTTACTATCTTCAATAGATAGCAAAATGGGCACAATGTGAACCTCCTTACTATCTTCAGTAGATAGCAAAATGGGCACCATATGAACCTCATTACTATCTTCAGAAGATAGCAAAATGGACACAATGTGAACCTCCTTACTATCTTCAGTAGATAGCAAGATGGGCACAATGTGAACCTCCTTATTATCTTCAGTAGATAGCAAAATGAGCACGTAAACCTCCTTACCATCTTCAGTAGATAGCAAAATGGGCACAATGTGAACCTCCTTATTATCTTCAGTAGATAGCAAAATGAGCACGTAAACCTCCTTACTATCTTCATTAGATAGCAAAATGGGCACAATGTGAACCTTCTTACTATCTTCAGAAGATAGCAAAATGGGCACAATGTGAACCTCCTTACTATATTCAGTAGATAGCAAAATGAGCACAATGTGAACCTCCTTATTATCTTCAGTAGATAGCAAAATGAGCACGTAAACCTCCTTACTATCTTCAGTAGATAGCAAAATAGGCACAATGTGAACCTCCTTACTATCTTCAGAAGATAGCAAAATGGGCACAATGTGAACCTCCTTACTATCTTCAGTAGATAGCAAAATGAGCACGTAAACCTCCGTATTATCTTCAGTAGATAGCAAAATGGGCACAATGTGAACCTCCTTATTATCTTCAGTAGATAGCAAAATGGGCACAATGTGAACTTCCTTACTATCTTCAGAAGATAGCAAAATGGGCACAATGTGAACCTCCTTACTATCTTCAGCAGATAGCAAAATGGGCACAATGTGAACCTCCGTACTATCTTCAGTAGATAGCAAGATGGGCACAATGTGAACTTCCTTATTATCTTCAGTAGATAGCAAAATGAGCACAATGTGAATCTCCTTACTATCTTCAGTAGATAGCAAAATGGGCACCATGTGAACCTCCTTACTATCTTCAGTAGATAGCAAAATGGGCACAATGTGAACTTCCTTATTATCTTCAGTAGACAGCAAAATGAGCACAATGTGAACCACCTTACTATCTTCAGTAGATAGCAAAATGGGCACAATGTGAACCTCCTTATTATCTTCAGTAGATAGCAAAATGGGCACAATGTGAACCTCCTTACTATCTTCAGTAGATAGCAAAATGGGCACAATGTGAACCACCTTACTATCTTCAGTAGATAGCAAAATGGGCACAATGTGAACCTCCTTATTATCTTCAGTAGATAGCAAAATGAGCACGTAAACCTCCTTACTATCTTCAGCAGATAGCAAAATGGGCACAATGTGAACCTCCCTACTATCTTCAGTAGATAGCAAAATGGGCACAATGTGAACCACCTTACTATCTTCAGTAGATAGCAAAATGGGCACAATGTGAACCTCCTTATTATCTTCAGTAGATAGCAAAATGAGCACGTAAACCTCCTTACTATCTTCAGCAGATAGCAAAATGGGTACCATATGAACCTACTTAACTATCTTCAGTAGATAGCAAAATAGGCACAATGTGAACCTACTTGCTATATTTAGCACATAGCAAAATGGGCACAATGGGACCTCCTTACTATCTTCAGTAGCAAAATGGGCACATGCAATCAAATAATATAGGTCTAAATGTTATTGTCATCGCAGCCAACCGGATGAATTGTAACAACATTACAAATCAAATACATTAATAAACAATGCAACGTCCAGGCAGCAGCACAATCAGCGCCAAGTTGCGACATGAACCAGCATGAACAATCATACATAACTCCTATATAGTAACCCCCTACTAGGCAATGTAGGCTAAGTGCCTCCCCAAGGACACACACACATTGGCACCAGCGGGTCTAGAACTCACAACCTTATGATTAGGAGACCGGCAACTATTCCACTGGACCACACGTGCTCTACCAAGACTGAGGCATCAATCAAGACTGAGACATCAATATTTATTTAGAATAACTTTTTAAACGCGTCGCACAAGAAGAATACGTTGGTGTACCTGTGGTACTTTCTGTCCTTTTGTCACCCAGCGCGCTCAGAGCAGCCTGTGACCGTCAACAACACTAAATCAGCCCTGAATAACTCGTCAAGTCGTAAATATGTCGTCAATTATCGTGACAACTGAACATTTTGACGTCAACTCATCAACTCGTAATTATGTTTTCATTTATCGTGACAACTTGATAATATGTTATCAAGTATGTCGTCAATTATGTCAACTCGAAATTATGTCGTAAATTATATCGTCATTTATCTCGTCAACTCATCAACTCGTAATTATGTGGTCAATTATCGTGTCAACTTGATATTATGTTATCCAATATGTCGTCAATTATCATGTCAACTCGAAATTATGTCATCAAATTTGTCGTCAATTATCGCGTCAACTCATCAACTCATGATTATGTTGTCATCTATCGTGACAACTTGATATTCCGTCAATTATCATGTCAACTCGAAAGTATGTTGTTAATTATATCGTCAGTTATCTCGTCAACTCACCAAGTCCATGAATCGATTGCTCCTTGGCTTTTTCCCTATTCGCTACACAGTGAACTTGCCCGGTTTTACATACATGACTATAACAACAACAAAAAGTATTTAACCGATGATGGCAACATTATACATTTTTGGAAAGCTCTCAAATAGGGGAATTCAAAAATGCCGTTTAAATCAGGATAGAGTACATACACAAAAGAATATATTTGAGAATATATTTGTAGTAAATGGTCATGTTTTTTATACTGGGTACCCAAAAAAGGTGGATCTGTTACATTTGCACTACATATTATTACTTTGCATGCATATATTTTGGCTATTCTTTATCACACATACTCAAATTTGGTCTTATTTTGATGAGAAAGTATTTGGCCTTTATTTTAAAAAGAAAAATATAAACTACCATGGTTCTGTTAATTACAATAGTTCGTTAAACCTAATTAGTCAGGGGTGGAAGAGTATGTGGAGGAGGATGCGGAGGAGGAGGAGTGCATAGTTGAACAAGTATGGTGCAATATACATTGGGCAAACATAAAATGCACTGGTTTCACTCTTGGTACAATTCTATATTGAAAACATAACATTATTGAAGCATATTTGAATTAAAAATATAATTAGTTAATTAAGGAATCATTAATTAGCATTAAGAAGCTCAAAAAGTTGTTAAGAAACGTAAGTTGGTCGCATGCAAACATTTGCCTGCACCAAACTGTCCATTTTAAAAGTATAAAAAGGTTGAGGTACCCTTTTGAATAAATAAATTTAACTATTTAATTAAAAATTAAAAGAAGATATGTAATTAACCTCATGTATTCTGTATTGTCTGGATGTTAATTAGCACATTTGGTTAAATGCGTTTGTGTGGTGTTATTACTTGTTTTTAACTGTGTTACCAAATAAGTAAAAAACTGCTGGTTTTCATCAAGCTTGTAAACTCAGGAGAATTATTAAATTCTTAGGAATGCAACTGACCTGACCTAGTATAAGATGACCAGCATAAGCTGCTTCAATTAGTTTGCCAATCAACATTGGATCACCCTATATGTTGAATACAAATTAAAACGATAACATTTTATAATTCAATCTTAAATCAGACTCTTAAAATTTGAATACTGGGTTCAAACATTATGGAAACTAACCTAATTTGTTCATTTGAATGTGCTTTGCACATCATGAAGGTGCAAGAAGGATGAACGCAATTAATTGTATGCCACTAAACATGTGCCATTGGGAAATTTGAGTCACCCTGTAGTTAAAGGGCCCCTTTATATTGAACATTATTTGAATATCATACCACGTTAAGCATTTGCCACTTCAAATTGGAATGTAAAATCATGTTTCAGATGCAAATTTAAATTCATTCAATTTAATGATTTGTGGATAATCACATATACCTAAATTAATGTTTTAAACACCCTATATGTTTAAAATTAACACCTTTACATAAGAAAAGGGTGACTTTTAAAATCAATCAATGTTCATGTACATGTAATTGATGCATTTTTATTTGAAATCTACTTGAATTTTGTTAAAATACTAGTCTTTGTATGTAATAGAAGCATTTTTCCGGAACTAAATAAACACATTTTTAGACACCCTGTATGTAGAATTTTAGATTCATAATGAAATTTAATTTGCATATGTCTGGATGGGTATTTTATTAAACTACTTTAAATCTGTACTGAACTTTTCTCTCATCACTTCATATAGTGGAATGGAAGTAATTATTGAAACCCTTCTTTTTTAGAAGATTTTGCTTGTTACACCCTGTACAATTTCGGGCCACCCTGTATAATCAACTTGATTGTATGCTATTTGCATTCGTTACAGTATATGCTTTCAGAATATGTATACTTTTATCAACTTAAAATGTAAACTTTTTCAGATATAATGCATTAACTGAAAAAGGAACCTAATTTATGGAATAAGGGACATGTAACACAAATTGTACCCAGTATAAAAAACATGACCAAATTGTAATAAATATAAAATATAATGGTGCTCGTTCACTTCCCGATATAGTATATTTCAACAAGTTACCCTTTACAACCATTATGTTCTGATGGGTAATTGCATGAGGGACTAATATGCGCAGTAAAATTATGATTTGGATGGGTACAAAAATATTATTGAGCTTTAATCAAAATATGAAAATATTTGATATTTTTGAACATTCTTAATCACAACATGTTATATCTAAATTCCAATAGAATATTTGGATTCCTTGTGAGATACCGGTCAGAAAATATATACTTTTTATGAGATAGAGGTCGCTAGTCATAAGGGTCACTGGTCATAATGGTCGCTAGTCATAAGAGTCGTTAATCATAATTCAAATAAAGGTTCGTTTGCGGAACATACTCATTCAGAATATAAAAATAATAATAAATACCACATTTTGAAATATTCGCCTCTAATATTAGTGTTACTCCATTCCTAATAACTGTTTTTATAACTACAATTATCCTGTAAGAGGAAAATTGCAATTTTGAAATTAAAATGCAACTATCATATAAATCCCTATTGGCAAACCTGCCCCATCATCATAGGGCGTATGTGCCCCATAGCGCAATAAGTGCATTGACCTATACCACAGATGTCCCACATACATTGATGGGTTGTTAACTGCATCAAATCCATAATCAATTCCATACCTACTTATGATAATTAACATTAAAACCTTCTCTACGAATATCTTTGTAAACAAATATATGAAAAATGGAAGAAAATTCACTTATGTGAGGCAAAACTGGTTTTTGGATGATAAGTTGACAAACATGTTACGGTGATCTGCAACTTTAATGTGGGAAGCTTGCAACATACTACTTTATCTATTGTGTGTTTGCCAAATTCAACCAGTGGCCGCAAAGATGAGAATCATGTGTGTGGTGGGCGAACCTGCCCATAGAGCGTACACTCCCCACTCCACTAGACTATCTATTCCACTAGTTTGATGAAATGAAATGTTTCCTGGTATAACCGACACTATCTAGAAAAATGTAGAAGTTCACAGTTCATTATATTGCAGTAAAAGTACGAGATTGTATGTTTATCAGCGTGACAACGAGTATGTCTCCCTCTTTAACATCAGTCAGCAGAGAGGTCACGCTGCATGTCGGATTTGGTTGAACACAAGAAAACAATGGAATCTCAGTGACTGCAATATTTGCTAGAAATAGCTTCGGGTAATGGTCTATTTGGGCATCTCAAAAACTGGGAAACGTGTTAAAAATCATGTAGAATTTTAGTGGAGGGTCAATAACATCTGCAGAACGGTAAAATGTATAGTATTAAACACGTTTTGTGACCAAATTTATGTCGTATAATGTTGGAAAATTCACGTTTTGAAAATCTGTGGTCTTCGAAATTACAGGAATCCTAACTCATTATAAACCTCATCAAATCATGAAATGAACCCTCGTCTACAAAAAAAAGTCCATGTACGTATTGCTCTATCTGCTTGGAGATAGCGAAGACCACGGAAACTTCATAGCTTCATGCCACGGAAAGAAATCCGCCATAGACATTGCATGGCGAACATCGTACAGATTTGCACTGCAGTCCTCTGTGTAGGGAGTGTTGACAATAGCAAGGTCGTTTAACTATTGTGTTTGTTCATGTTTGTGACGACTGACCCCGTTTAACAATCTTCACAGCTTTCATATAGGGCTTGGGTGACTTAACTATTGACTGACATGAAATCGCCAATTACGAATAACGTCATTATTTCCTCAATCAAACTGTAACTTAACCCTTACATCCCCGCACCCCATGAAATCCCATTTCCCAGCCTGTCGGTTCCACCCGGCGCTGAGGTTTTTGAGTGAAATAATGGCCCCGGGCTACATAGCTCCCCCCGTGGCTCACTTGGTAGAGCGTTCGACTTGTAACCGAGAGGTCGTGGGTTCAAACCCCGGGGCGTGGCACCTCTTGTTGTGTGTGGTTTTTTTGCTTGGAAAAAATTTCGTTGGAAAATCCTTCAAAAGTGTTAGGGTTAAGGAACGATTTTTTTTCTTCTTTTTAATTTTCACTTTTTTTCTCTAATTTCACCTTGATTAACCCTTACAGCCCCGCACACCATGAAATCCCATTTCCCAGCCTGTCGGTTCCACCCGGCGCTGAGGTTTTTGGGTGAAATAATGGCCCGGGCTACATAGCTGGGCGAATACACTCGCCCAGCATAGCTCCCCCCGTGGCTCACTTGGTAGAGCGTTCGACTTGTAACCGAGAGGTCGTGGGTTCAAACCCCGGGGCGTGGCACCTCTTGTTGTGTGTGTTTTTTTTGCTTGGAAAAAATTTCGTTGGAAAATCCTTCAAAAGTGTTAGGGTTAAAATAGCTTCTGAAGCACATCATTGGACACTTTATGCGGGTTTTTTTAAAATTTTATTAACAGCTTATGAAAATCTATGAGGTTTCACCCTGTGAGACGTAAAGTACCAGCTTTTCCCACCAAAATGTCTGTCTAAAATAAGGCTTTCCTCAGCAGACTGTCACGATCAATGTATGGTGTATGTCAGGTCCATTCCATAAGAACGGCTTCATTGACACTCTGAAGGGACAACTTTCTCTCTGGTCTATTGTGCATGTGGTGTTCGAACTTGCTTCCCATTGATTCAACTACTGATTCAACTGCTGCCTTCTAGAAGCACTTAGAACACTGGAAGAAATCCGGAATGAGATCATACAAGGCTGGATCTTTGCAGAAGTTACCAATAACTTGTTTGCATCCTACTTGCTGAATGAAGTATGTGCTGATAGGGAGGGGTGCAAAAAGTGATTTCTTCCTCCAGAGTATGATTATAAGGTTTAATATTTTTCTTTCTGATCTATTGTGGTGTTCTAACTGTAATAAGGTCAAATATTGAACAGCTCAGAAGTATAAATCCATTGACAAACAATTAAAAAGGGTATTTTTTTAAAGGAAGTCAAAATTGTCAGATTAGACACCATAAGAGTACATTGGTAGTACTAAGATTGATTATTTATTCATGAGCTATTTTCAATGGGAAATTTATATAGGGATCTGAAGAATATTTCTAAAATTCCATGGAATTGAATCATGGAATTGAATGAGCAGATATTGTAGGAAACGTGAATTTATTAAGGAGAGGAGATTCAGCAACACACTTTGTTCAACTCGTAGTGAAATATTACACTCTAAATTTAATATACCGTATAATATCTATCTATCTATCCCGTTGTCTCGTCGATCGTTGGGGCGCCACAGATGCCCTGACCACCAGCTTTCTTCATCCTTTTCTGTTCTCTGCCAATCTCAAGGTATCACTAAGCTTCAGGTCAGTCCATTCAGATACGTTGTCTTCCCACCTTCTCCTCTGCCGACCTCTCTTTCGCCCTCCTGGCACTGTGCCTTGCAATACCGTTTTGGCAAGTCCTGTTGATCGTGACACGTGTACATACCACTGTAGCTTCAATAGCTTGCGTCTTTTCACTGTGGTTTAGGAGGTCTTTGTAAGCGCCGAAGGCTACAACAATTCTTTTTCTGACTTCGACGTTGGTGATGTGGTCTTTGTAATGTAGGAAATACCAAGGAGTTTGCGAAGACACCTCATCTCTGCAGCCTGGATTCTCCTCTCTAAGTCCGCTGTTAGGGTCCACGATTCGCACGCATAAAGGACAGTCTGATCTTTGACTTAAGTGAGATGTTTTTATCACTCCAGATGACCTTCAGTTTAGTCAGAGATGCTACTGTTTGTGCGATCCTCTGGGTAGAATTTCAGGTTTTGAACCCTGGTCTGTGATGATTGACCCTAGGTACTTGAAGCTTTTGACTGTTTCCAGTTTCTCGCCGTTGGCTTTGATGTCAGTGCTAATGAACCATGCTAACAAGGTGGCAGCGTTGCATTTTAGTGACGAATCATCCATCTCTCTCTTTAACAACTAAATATGGTGAAGCAATGGTTTAGGTGTCATGTGAAAGCACATTAATCTAGCTACATTGTGTGAATAACTCAGGTATTTCTATCACTGTTTGACTGAGATATGGTTGATTTCGAAAGTCAAGGGTGTCGGCGGCGGTGGCGGTGGCGGTGGCGCCGTGTACAAACTCTATGCACAGTAAAAACAATTTACTCAATATAGATTAACATTTTACTCCATTTGGTATTCAAAAGGTGATCACCCCTAAGCAGAGTAATTTTTACTCTTACATGTTAGAGTAACAAATTGATCATTACATGGAGTAAGAATTACTCCTATAAACGGCGATCCCCCTTTTTACTCCACAACATGGAGTAAAAATTAATCATTAACATGGAGTAAAATAATTTACTCAAAAAAAGGGTGATCCCCTTTTTTAATCCACATCATGGAGTAAAACTTACTCATTAGCATGGAGTAAAATAAGTTACTCCAAAAAAGGGTGATCCCCTTTTTTACTCCTCATGGAGTAAAAGTTACTCATTAGCCTGGAGTAAAATAATTTACTCTAAAAAAGAGCGATCCCCTTTTTTAATCCACAACATGGAGTAAAAGTTACTCATTAAGAAGCGGGTCACATGACATTGTATCATGCATGCAGAATAATGGCGGACGAAAATGTGATCGCTACGCTGACAAGCTGGGGGTTTGAGGACCTAATTCCTCCGTTTTCTGGTAAGTAGACAATATTATTATTAGCAATCTTATGACACCAAGCATAATCCAAGCTTCACAGTAAAAATAATGGAGTAAACTGAGCGGAGTACACGGGATTTTGACTCGGAAAGAGTAATTTTGTACTCCACGACGAGTAAAAGCTCGCAATTCCTGTTACTCCTCACCAAAGCTTATGCAATCTATGGAACCAGAGCTAGGCATGTAGGCCTATCTATAGCTTGCAATGGTAACGAAAAAAGATTTACACTTGGTCAAAGAGTCCTGTTGGCGCTATATTTTTTGTTTCATTCCCATGCATGCTGGTCTCTAAAGCTTGCTAATAATAATATTGTCTACTTACCAGAAAACTGAGGAATTAGGTCCTCAACCCAACCCCCCCCCCCCCCCCCCCCCCCCCCCCCCCTCCCAGCTTGTCAGCGTATAGCGATCACGTTTTCGTCCGCCATTATTCTGCATGCATGATACAATGTCATGTGACCCGCTTCTTTCCTCCTTGTCGGCGTAAAATCTACGCGCGCATTGATTTAAAATTACTCGCAACTGGAGTCATGAATTCAAGAGACTCTGCTCGGGAGTAAACTAAACTCATTTGTTGATTAATTTGATTTAGCATGCAATAGTAGTTTTACTTTGGCGAGGAGTAACAGGAATTGCAAGCTTTTACTCGTCGTGGAGTACAAAATTACTCTTTCCGAGTCAAAATCCCGTGTACTCCGCTCACTTTACTCCATTATTTTTACTGTGTGGAGAATGATGGAAAAAGTTTCCTATTCTACGATCAATTTACAATAACTCCTGATCCCCGTATGGTACAAACATGATATTGGCCTCATTTTAAAGATTGTTTTATATTCTGTCGCTGTTTCAACCAAATGCAAAATAGTATGTAACAACTGTTAATCATAAATCTATTGGATTGTCATTGGCTTTATCCCTATTCGCTACACAGTGAACTTGCCCTTATTCATGCAGTTTTATATAAATGAATATGCATAACAAAAAAGTATTCAACCGATGATAGCAAAAGTACATTTTTAGAAAGCATTTCTGATATCTGAGACTAAAATACCTTTAGGTATTTTAGTCTCAGCTGATATAGTGTATCTCAACAACGTAACCCTTGACAACCATTATGTTCCGATGGGTAATTTCATGAGGAACTCAAATATGCACAGTAAATTATGATTGTGATAGGTATAAAAATAAAATAGTGAGCTTTGATCAAAATATGAATATTTCTATATTTTTTGAACATTGTTAATCATAATTATTATGTTAGCATTAGGTCCTATCTTAATTCCAATAGTTGGATTCCTTCTTGAGATTTTCGTTCAGATTCGAATCTCAGATGATGTAAAATGTACAAATCCGGAAATGCCAACGCAAAGGATGCATGGCGAGTTCAAAACACATGGCCATAACTTTAAATTCTCGATCCCTGTCAGTCTCTGTTGCAGAATACAGGGTGACCCCCAAAAATGTTAACACTCGGGCACACAAGATATCTTAAAAGGACAGGAACACACGGGTCTAATCTTGATGTATTATGAAAGCTGAGTAAATAAGCTTTCATTTGCATTTTATTGCGTTCCAATTGGTTATTTAGAACGGGCGGAGATATGCTTTAGCAAACATGAGGAAGCAAAATCGGCTTCGTGCAATCCTCTCAGTATGAAGTAAAGCTTTTAAAATGCACGAAGCAAGAAGCAACATGATTAAGTCACACACACACACATCAGTTAATCTCTTCTTTGTTCTTTTCAACGCATTCTTTCGATTCTTTTCAAGCCTAAATTGATTTATGGTTAATTTCAGTGCAATACTAGTTTTATTTCAGTGCAATATTAGTTAATTTATTTAATTGGATGGAGCATTTCAACAAAGAACATGAAATGTTTCAATTTCAATTTTAAAGACTGCTTTACCGACAGCTACCCATTGCACATGAAAAAAGAGTATAGAACTTGAACTCATGACAAAATAGGGGCTATATAATTTATGTGGAATATATTTATTTAGTATGTCTTTAAGCTTGAAAAGAATCGAAAGAATGCGTTGAAAAGAACAAAGAAGAGATTAACTGATGTGTGTGTGTGACTTAATCATGTTGCTTCTTGCTTCGTGCATTTTAAAAGCTTACTTTCATACTGAGAGGATTGCACGAAGCCGATTTTGCTTCCTCGTGTTTGCTAAAGCATATCTCCCGTTCTAAATAACCAATTGGAACGCAATAAAATGCAAATGAAAGCTTATTTACTCAGCTTTCATAATACATCAAGATTAGACCCGTGTGTTCCTGTCCTTTTAAGATATCTTATGTGCCCGGAGTGTTAACATTTGTTTGGTCACCCTGTATGCCACGAGTTCATTATGATTATGTACTGGCATTTTAATTTAAAAAAAAGCCTAAGGTTATCAATACATTTTACTTTAGGAAAGCTTTTTTACTTCCCTGATATAGTATATCTCGACAACGTAACCCTTGACAACCATTATAACAGTAATAATGTTTTTCTGCAGTAAAAACCGACACGTGTTGACGTTATTACATGCTGTCTTTTTAATTAAAACAAAACTCATTATCCAATCATTTCAACCATTTATCAAACACACCCACTCCTCAAAAACTTTATTTTCAATCACAATAGCGTAAAACTCTCATTGACGTGACCCCACGTTTCCCTTTTAGTTTTGATTGAATTTTAACTTTATATATATCATGAATAGTATATTGTCAGTATCTCAATTATGATGGTCATCGGTCTTTTCTTCTAAGTCGAGTAACATTCTGGGTGAGTATGTCTTTTCGCATCGATATTGAGTGGTCTGAGTATAGAACTGGCAACGTATGGCTATTGATGGATTGGGACGCTTAAAGGTCCGGTTGAAAATTTAGCTTGTCATAAATTTTGCCTTATTAATGTTTACCCCTTGAATTTCTAAAGGACCATTAATAATATTCAATGTCACGTCTCATGTTTGTATTTTTCACAGTTTTTAGCTTTTGAAATCCACATCAGAGTTTTATATTTGTTAATTCTTAAATTTCCAAGCTAGCTTACACCATACATTAATCATGTTAATGCCCCTTACTATATACCGAACCACCTTGTAACCCTAACCTCCTATACCCACATTTTCCAAGGAATATTTTTTCAACGACAAAAAGCGCGGACAAAAAGAGTGGCGCCGCCCGCGGGGCTTGAACCCACAACCTCTCTGTTGAGAGACGAACGCCCTACCAGTGCGCTACGGGGGTCAACCATATACTCGGCCAACTATGTAGCCTGGGGCCATTTTATTTCATAGAAAAAGTGCCACGCCTGCTTTAACAGACGGACTGCACCGTGGCCATTTGTGGCACTCGGTTAGGGTTATATCATTTATATATATTTCAAAATTCAGAGGTATAGACCTTACGGAATATTATCGCTTCTCTGAGTTTAATGGACAATCCCATACGGTCATGTTGTCCAATTATCAGGCGAAAAGATGTTTCTCTGATCGCAGCGGCCTTTGACCAATTGAAAATGAGAATACACAATCAATGGTGTTAAAACTTGCGGTCTGGTAAACCCATTGTTATCAATTACTACGAGAGGATTGCCCAGTGCGCGTGTACAATCAGGCAATCATATTTAAATTCGGGCGTGTACGAGTGGTACTACTTGCTAACTGCATGGGTGAGTTTCCATTTTGTTGCAGCCGGTTGGTTGCATACGAGAATTATGTCATATAGCAACCAGCTTTGATGGAAGGCGAATATTAAATTTGGTGCCGGTTTTTAGGGCACCAATTTATATGAATTTATAGCGCTGCTAAGCGGGCCTTGTAGCCTAATGAATGATTATTATGTTTCAATCAAATGTATGCAATTATGTTTTGATAACAATGATTTGACTGGTGTATGTGATGATGACTTTTCGATTACATCTTGATTCACGTAGTATTAATAGAAATTTTGATAGTATCCATAACTTTATTTTCAATTTCAATCATACTTTCTCAATCATAACCTTATCCGAAACTTGCAGTTTAAAACGATGACGGTCCTAATTTAATTGATATTGATGATTATATTTTGTTAAGTGCACCACGCGTGGGTAGAAGAGTAGAATAAGTGGTGGTGGAGCCAGTTAGGTACATAATGGTCTAGACTCTAGAGTCATTTAGAACATGATTTGCACCACGCTATGGTTAGAAGAAGTGGGGTGAAGCCATTTATGTACATAGGCCTACTTCTCTTTCATGTCGTATCAGAGATGACTTAAAGGCATATTATGTGATCTTTTCCAGAGAGCGCCCTCTATTCATCATTTTTTTTTAGAAAGTAGATTTTCTTGCAGATTTACATTCTGATCATAAATCGTACATACATTCCAAGTTACAGAGCGATACGATTCCTAATTACCTCAAAATCATAGTTTTAGAGTGAATTTAGACTAGAATAAAATAAGTTGTCGGATATCCGACAGTTTATTTTCACTCTAAAACCATGATTTTGAAGTAATTAAGAATCGTATCGCCCTGTAACTTGGAATGTATGTACGATTTACGATCAGAAATGTAAATTTGCAAGAAAATCTGCTTTCAATTTTTTTTTCGATGTTGAGGGCGTTCCATGGAAAGATCACATAATATACCTTTAAAACTGTGTCCCAATGTTCCCGAAACTCCACACTCTGAGCCCTTGTTTATTGAGATCATCAATCCTACCTCCAAGAACACGATTAGGCACTGTTTATAGAACCGATATTAACTTGTTTCTTTCAGATCTTGATCGATGTCTCAATACAGTTTCTTCTGAAAATAAAAATTGTTATATTTCTGGTGATTTTTACCTTGATTTACTTCAGTACAACACCGTCAATGTCATTGGTAATTTTCTCAACACCTTTCAAGATCAAACCAATAATCGTTATCCTGTGATCGATAGACCTACCAGAGTGACCCCAACGTCCGCTACTTTAAAGGTATATGACCCGATCACTTTTTTGGGGCTATGATTTTTTTTTCACATCAAGATATTTTGGTATCAGAAGAATCCCCATATTTTTCTCATTATGTCTGTAAAATATTAGGGGCCAGAAATGTTTCATTTGAAAATTATAGGCTAAAATGTGGTGAATTACTGCCAAAGGTGGTTAACCACCAGCCGGTCTGTGTACTACTCAATGGGCACGTGTCTTTTGACCTTGCGCTTCTAAAAATAGAACCATTGGAGTTATGCAACTCAAACTTTGGAATGCAACAATTTTAAGGATGACCTTTCATGTAAAATAGAAAACATCAAGTTGAAAATCGGGTCATTTACCTTTAATTGATAATATTTTTACTAATGGCTTAATCCATAAAATAAAATCCAGTGTGTGTTTTGACTACCAATACGGATCATTATCCTATTTTTCAAATGACCAAATCATTGCCACTTGTGT